>CM031240.1:694958210-695558210 GCA_018340775.1 Taxus wallichiana var. yunnanensis
AAAGATGAATAATATTTTATGCCTTGAGGTGAAACAAGCATAACTCCTCCTCCCGCACCTTGTCTACTCCTTGATCCATCAAAAAATAACTACCATACCTTGTTTTCATCCTTTCATTCAAATTTGAATGATGTAGAGAATGGGTGAATTTTCTTCGTGTATACAATATATGCCCAATTTAGATTCTTCAATTTCTTGTATGGGTCAAATTCATGACTCTTGTTTGCCCATTCATCCAAAGTCAAATTAGGAATTCCCTCGACCTTAGTACTTTTTCTCGATCATTTGAACACTCCTCTTGATCAAAAGCCGAGAAATTTGGATTGATTGGACTTGGTACATGAGGCTCAATATGGAAATTGGCAATTGGTTCTCGACTCGATTATTTCTTTGGCCCCATACCTTGTTCGAAAATCATGTGTGACCAATCTGAAGATAAATATCCACCAATTTTTGTAGTGAAGTCTCTTAATAGACACAATGCAAAGAGTGGCGGAAGGTCAATCATAGACACATCTTGTAGAACTGTAACATTAGGATAGGAATGTAGTGTTAGGCTTAACCCTTGATGACCCCAACTGTTCCTACTGCCGTTCCATCTAGTTGTACTACTCCTTTTAGCATTGGCTCATACTTCAGACCCAGTTGATCCGCTATTTGCTTTGGCATCACTGAACTACTTGCCCCTGAATCTATCATGCAGTTGTGTACCAAGTGGTTTCCAACAACCAATGACACATAAAATGGTGGAGGCTTCAAATTCTTGCTTGTTTGGCCCCCATCATGTTGCACTACATTAGTGAGAACTTTCTCATGTCCCGGTTTGATACATTTGAGGCAGACCAATTAGCCATTGTAGCTTGCAATAAATCTCGTTGCCCTAGGATCGCAAGTGATTCCCACATGGAAATGTTCACATGTGTCTTCTTCATTTGATCGATGATGTTGAAAGGGGATGAATTGTCCTTTTGTTGTCCCTTACTTGGCGCAACCTTTTCTGGAGCTTGAACAGGTGCATGTGTTGCTACAACAGGTAATTTAGGCTGATTTTGCACATTTGGAGCTGCGTTTGGTCTACAAACCCCTTGTTGTGTAGGAGTGGGTTGAGAAATAACTAGATTAGATGGTTTCCCCTCTTCTATGCTTCTCTTCTTTGATCGTGTGTTAGTAGCCACACTTTGAAAAGGCTGTTGGTTAACTCCACGAAGTCTTTCGTTTGCCAATTGGCCAATGTGGTTTCTGTTGGAGCTCCTTCTTTTTTGTTTCTTGCTACTGATTCTCTTTTTGGCTTTGTTCTTGAGGTACACCAATGGTTTGCACCATCAAGGCCTGATTTAGTGCACCATTAAAACACGACTGACTAATTGTGAGGTAGATTGCAAGGGTAACACTAGTCATACTCTTGCGCCATGTTGTTTTGTGTTGGAACCAAGGATCTTGAGGATGTTATTGCATTTGGATCATATGGTGAAATGGCCTGACAACTTGAGGTTTTCCTTGGTTTTGGTTTTGATTTGTAGCCCGAGGTGGTGGTCTATTTTGTTGGTATGAGGGCCTAGCTTAAGATGTGCTTAAGGATGATACGGTCTAGAACTTTGAGCTTGTTGTCTTTTGATAGTCACTAGCTCATTTCAAGGTTTTGACTATTTCATAACCTCCCGTGGAATTCCTTTGAAGTATTTGAAGGAGTCGATGCCTCATTATTGCTTTGATTTCTAGGGATTGAAATGGGATTCAGAGTTCGGTGCTTGATTGGTTGTAGGATTTCCCATACGTATAGAGAGGCATTGGTGGCCTTGGTGCAAGCTTGCGACTTGGATCAAATAGTTCTCTACTCGATAGATGTGTCATAGGCCAGTTTGTGCAAGATGTTGTTCCTCCCATTGATTGGATCATCATGGCTATGTCTAAATTTATAGCCTTTAATAAATAAAGGAATGTGCCTTCGGTGGTTGGTCTAACAACTATTGGAATCTGTCCCATGTCTATTGGAATCTAAATTTGAAATGTCATTTGTTTCATTACTGAGCCCTTTTGATTGTTGTCACTATTCTAATAAAGACAAATTATGCGCCCTCTCCCGAATTGGTTCAAAGAGCTGAACAAAGTTGGTTCCAATTTGTAATAGACCCTACTGCTAGGCTCCTAAACCATTATAAGGCCTTACCTTTGAAAGATGAATCCAATAACTTGACTGCAACATCCATTTCATTTATTTCATGGATTGCACATGCATTAGCAATATCCTGGATGTGATCAATAGGAGTAGTATGATTTTCTCCTGTGAAGTAGGGGATATTCTTTAGCACTATGCAATGGAACTTGATTCGAGCATTTAGGCAAGTGGACTACTGCTCGTGAAATTGACAAAAGGGTTTTGTTGCGCCATTACGATTGGCACGAGAACCCTCGTTGATTGGATGAAAGGTCTACTAGGTGGAGGGGTTGATAAGGTCCTGCTAGGTGGAGATGGTGATCTTTGTGGTCTTCTTCCTCTCCTCCCTCTACCTGGTGATAGTTGCAAGTGGAAAAATAGCCCCTCTTCTCGAGTATCAGACCTGGTTCGAATTCTTCTCATGTGCTTGGGTAACTTGTGCTACTACACCGCTGAATTCTATCCCTTCGAGTTGCCAGATGTGTTAGAGAATGAGCCTCAAAAGGCTAGATTTTGCCAAGTTACACACCAAACTTGACAATATTGAAAATAGAATTTAAAACTTCAAAGGACCCAGAGGATACAGTCTTCAATTCAAAATTCAGGTCTTGTTGTGTAGCTGCTAATCCCCAAAAGGTACAGCGAAGCTCAGGTCATGCAAGGCAACTTACAAAACCTGAAATACACGTGTCGGAACTTGGGACATGCTTAACACCTGGGAAAACCGAAACACTAAAAACCATGAAATTTTGAAAGTCAAAATCTCAAAAATCTAAGGATACCCTTTTGAATATTTTTCCCCGATCTACCAACTGGTGAAATTTTGACTTGTCTTGAGCAAGTTAAGCCCTTGAAAATTGATTTTGGAGTTTAGCCGAGAGAAGGTGAAAAATCTAAAATTGTAAAGCTTGCAATTTCTAAGTTCAAATTTCTTGAAAATTCCTTCAAATCTTATGGAATGACCTCTTGGTCCCACCGAGCGTGCCAAAACTATTGATGGTGAATCACAACACCCTCGAATGTCTCAGCAACTTGATGGGTTGAGATTCTCGCATGCGATTGCAAAACATGGAGCCTTTCCCAAGTGTGGGACCTTGTGAATCGAGAAAGCTCTCCGGATGAAGGCGGTTCTATTCCTCTATTCGATGCAAACATAAAATTACGAGGGTTTACTCAAAAATTAATCTAACTTACCAAGGAGACATGGTAAGAAGATGCATAAAAATAAACCTAAACTAACAAAGGTGATGCACCGAGGAATGAAGAACACCTATCTTGCCAATAAACACAAACCATAAAAATGCAATGCAAGATCATGCAGATAACCAAATTTGTAGTGAAAGATCATGAGAATGCAAATGAACACTAAGAGGGTGAAAATCATCCACATAAATGCATTACTTGCTCCAAATATTGATACGACAAGACACTACAAAATGCCAAGAGGCAAAGTTACATTACTGATTTTGAATGGGAGGTTTTAATTCCACAAATTCACCTGCAAAGAGAAGAAGGGAGGGGAAAACAAGAATGTCCAACCTTTAGAAGAAGCCCCTCCTTACAATTTATAGGAAGAATGAGAGAGGGAAGAGAGAGGAAATCCAAATCTACCCCAACACCTCAAACCGCACTTAATTCATCTCATTATGGCATTAGGTGAGAACCCTAACAAACTCAAAAATGGAGAACTATATTTTACATTTTTGAAGAAATTTTTCTCACCCAATTAAATATATCTAGTCGTAGTTGGATAGAGGACCTTGTAATATTTCCGAAAAGTCAAACCTTGCGTGAATCCGAGCTCCTTGTGAAAAGTTATGGCCATCTGAATATTTCCTGCATCAGGGTCTATTTCCAGTCGGGTTCGGGATTCTCCTTTGCATTTGCATCGGGTTTGGAGGATGCCTCGACATGTGTTTGATGCTTGTGTTTTCCTGAAACCCACTTCCACTACTATTGCCAAGATTTCCTTTATTTCAGGTTCGGAAATTGGACTGCATATGCATCGGGTTTGGAAGGTGGCTCAACATGTGTTTGATGCTTGTGTTTTCCTGAAACCCGCTTCCGCCGCTATTGCCAAGATTTCCTTTGTTTTGGGTTTAGAAATTGGACTTGCATATGCATCAGGTTTGGAAGGTGGCTTGACATGTTTTCACCCCATGCTTTCCCAGACTCCAAAACCCGATTTTCCTAGGTAGTGTTTGGTTTTAACTCCCAAGCATCGGGACATGCCTTGCGATTTTCATGCTTCATGTCTCATGTTTCTGAATCCGAAACCCGAATTCCTTGTGTCAAGTTTTTGAAACTCTCCAAAGACATTTTCATTGTGTCGGGTTTTTGAAACTCACCAAAGACATTTCCTTTGTGTCGGGTTTTTGAACCTCTCCGACATATTTCCTTTGTGTCGGAGTTTTGAACCCGGGGTAGATATATACAACAGGAAAATTAGTTAAATACCACTAAGGATAGAGGAAGGAAAGTAAAGTTTGAGCCTAATTGGTTAGGATCATATGTTTTTTTTGCTAAGTTTGGTCCAGGAGCATATAAAATTATTGATTCGATGGTGTTGAGTTGTAGGAGCCAATGAATGTCACACATCTCAATTGGTTCTATGTTTAAGCATGGAGGACCTTCAAAATATAGAAAATCAAATAAGTATAAAAATTAGAAAAAGAAATAAAAAAGTAAAGAGAAATCAATCTATCCAAGTGTGAAAACCATCCAATTGTGGCACTTTGGACAAGTCCTTTGGTGAAAACACGGTTTCCAATTCCATCAGAGAGGGCCTTGTTGTTCACAAGCATCTCATATCTAGGAATATGGTGGCTTTATCCTAAGGCGGTTTTGTCCTCTTTCGAAGATACTTTTGAGCCTATCCTTCGTGGCCTTGATCCAAATGATCCTACTCATATATGAAAAGTTTTTTTCCCTTGTACATTCCCATATATCATTGGGGGCATCCACATTTCTTAGTTTTATGCACATAGCCTTGGATAACTATTTTAAAAATGTCTAAACATCCATATAAATTTTTAGAAAATTTTAAAAACATTCAGATATGTTTGATCAAAAATATCAAAACATTCAAATACATTTCATAGAAAACTCAAAAACAATAAAAAACTTTATCAATAAAATGCATCAAAAGCAAAAACATTTCAAAATTGTCCCACAAAAACAAAGGAGTATTTTCTTACTTAGCTGTTTGTTTATACATAGTTTTGTTGGATTTCTTTTTCATGACGTGTGGTTTTATAGGAATAATTTTTTCTTTGGTTTCTCAAATTAAATTTTTCTTTAATATGTTGGGAAATTTCATTAGATTCATTCTATTTTGCATACTTGTACATAGTTGTGTTGTTATCTTTGATTTGATTAACTTTTTCTTGTGCTTGTTTTGTTTGCTTGTACAGTTTTCTATCATTTAATAATGAATATCATCTATAATCACATATAATTAAACATGTATGCTAAGCTAACATCATATAATATCATCAAATTGGGGCAATGGGGATTATCTTTATCCCCCCTCATCATATACCATAATAAAAACATGGGCTAAACATCATATCTCATAAAACACAATGTGATATCATAAACATGGTATCTCATAAAAAAAAAAATGTGATAACTAAAAAGTCCATCATCATCGTATATCCATATCATAATGTGAATGTCCATATAAAAAAGTGTCTTGATCTAAAAAAGCTACAAAATATATGCCATTATGGGCATGTATAAAAATTTGCCTTCATCTTGAGGCATAATTAAAAAAATACATATACATCATGAAAAAAATTGTGCCTTCATCATGAGGCATACATCAAAAATAGTACATGAATAAAGAGTCATGGATGACTCTCACCAACACTAGGACTATCTAGCCTTTGACTCAGGATGACCTAACTCTAGATGGGTGGCAACATCTACGATCTTGAAAATCTAGATGACTTATGTGATCTCGGATATGGATCTACTTCCTCTAGATATGTATGACTTGTGTCCCTATGGTATTGCACCATGATATAGAGCCTTATAATGTACAAACTCACCTAAATATGATACAAAATCATATACTAGGTCTTCATCTCCATCTGTATTAGTTACATGATAAAGAGAATCACACTCTCCTATAATGTGGGATATATCCACCCCCAATTTGTGTCATGAGATTCTCCCTTGCATTTATGGCTTGATCTCACTCTGCTCTAACCTAGTCCCTCTCTATGGCCATCTACTCCAACTGTTTATGTAAGGACTATACCATAATACATTCTACCTCTCCTCGCGTCATGGCCATGGACATTTGTACTGTAACATGTATTCATTTATTTACCATTAATACCTTTACTAACCCCAAGCATTTCGTCCTATCACCCGGTGGGCGTTGGGTGCTCACCGAGAGGCACACACGTACACTAGACGCTCACCGAGACAATGCAGGTCTTTGAGAGCCAGATCCTTTTATGTAAGATTTATGAAAAGGTTCCGCCATTAATGGAGGATGATTTACAGAAGTAGGAGTACATTCACTTATTTAAAGAGGTAGAAAATGCAACTAGTAGATCTAACATTAGTGCATCACAAAAGCTAAATAACATTGTAAGAAGCATAATAAACTAGATCTGAGCCATGATAAGTCATATAACATGAGGGTTTACACCTAAAATAGAATATATAGAATGAACCCATATATATTGATTTAACATATTTCAGGTAGCCACATTACAGTCAAAGGGGTCATCTCAGACCATATACAATAAATGACAGGGACTTAATTCCCCAAATCCTTCCCCATATGAGACCCTATCTATACCTTTCCCATTTTAACCCTTGTTATAGATCCTAGTGCCATATAAAGGCTTAGAGCATCCCTCACAACCCTTAACACTAAGTGTTATAAACCATATCATTATGCAACTCATTTTTACTCGATTCTTATTCTTTTTACATTCTCTCCTCTATCTCTTTGTCCCTCTTGTATATTATCCTCTATATTATCTCGCTTTATGTATCCCCCATGTATTTAGCTCAAGCATCTCTCTTTATAGGATCAACACCCACCACCATGCCTTCTCTCTTGAATAGATCATGTGCCAAGTGTTGATGTGGTCCTCCAATGGTGAATGCTTATCCCTTTAAAACCCTCCTCTCTACAATGATTTTTTCTAGGAATATTCCCTACGTGGAATATCCTTTTCTTGACCTCCAAGGTTCTAGGTTGGCACCTTATCCACTCATCACGCCTAGTTGGGTCTTCACATTTTTCCTCAAGTGCCTCTAGAATTCCAAATATGGCTAAGTATTTTAAACACGTGTTTTACTTCCATGCGTGCCAGTTTTTCACTTAAACCCTTCTTAAACCCCTTTGTCATACGCATTTTCCCTTGAGTGCCCTTCTTCTTACTAGTCCTATCTCGTGCGCCCTTTGGTACTTACCAAATATTTCAGGACCCAAAATCACCCCACACTACACGTGTTATCCATCCTTGAAACATCCTTCTTTTTTAAATAATAAAGAATAGTTTGACAAGTATAATCTGGATAAAGAATGAAATAATGGAAGAATGCGCTTTCTGCTGTTGGAGGAGGGGAAATTATTTCTTTCTTGTCACTTCAATATTTTCCTAGGCATCCACCTCACCCTACGCTTGTTGAAGTAGGTCACCCACTAAAGAATTCACCTCATCAAAACTCAATTCGTCACTCTTAGCATTCAACGTGTCTACAATTCCTTCTAGTTTTTCTTGCTAAGATCATCCAACACATCCATTTTGCGGGTGACACGGGATATATTTCTTTAAGATGATTCTTAATCAAACCCCATTAGGTTTACATTGATTCCAAATTTTTCTCAACTTCGGTTAGGATCTTATCCCACTCCGCCTTATTTATTGTATTCTTCTCTTGAAACTCCTTCAGATCTCGCCTCATCCATAAGAATCTAGTATGCTTGATACCTTGTCTTTTCAATGCAATTTTCATAAATAGGCTCATCCATTTTTATGAGAGGTCTTCACGGTGGAAAGGAGCTTAGAATACTTTGAGTAACTATATCGCCAACATTCAGTTTCTCTTCCTCCTTTTGGCGCGCCAATGCCTCTTTTGTTGATTCCAATGTGAGCGGTTGCCTCTCCATGGTGAGGATGTAGGTCAAGTCTTCCAAGCATTGCATGGTTGACTCATATTTTTTCTCAGGAGGGGCCAGGTCTGGGTGCCTCAATAGTATGGCATATGAAATAGTTTCTATATTCTTATGGATCTCTCACACCTTTTCCTTTTCCTCCCTTAATTCATGCCTTAATTGTGCGCTGATCAGCTCCTCCTGCTTTAGCTCCTTGTCATTTTCAATGATCTCTTCATTTTTATTTTCAAGCTCTTCTTCCAGGACCCTTACTCTATCATTTCTCCTAAAGATCCTCACCTTAACCTCCACTAATACCTTGTTGAGTGTGTTACAAACTTGATCATCTAATAGTTACTGAGAATTCACTAGAGGGTTTACTCCCTTGGTATCCGATATCTTCATCAACACTTCATGGTTAACCTCAAATTTGGGATCATCAATGTGGGAATCAAAATCCCAAGAAAACATTTTCCTTGTGTGTGGGTGTGCACCATTTTAATCAAAAGAATACCATACAAGGAGTTTTTTTGAAGGCATGGTACTTTGGAAACACACACGTAGTACCTTATTTGGATCATCGATGTACGTCATCCCTTGTCACTGTGACACTACCATACCATTCCTTCTTATGTGTGCTAGCTTTGGGAAGCTTACTACTAGGTTGGGATCTTTGGCCATACTTCTATACTACTTTTCTATGCTCTCACTTCCCTCTGCCTTCATGGGAACTTCTTCGGCACTTCACTCTACCTCTTGATCCACCAATTATTTTATGATGCCTGCTACCTCCCTTTCTACAAGCATCCTCTATCTACTCCTTGGTCAAGCTTGGAGTCCTTTGATATTTCATGTTGACTTCCTCATTTCCCCCTTTTCATTTCTATGCCCTCATCCTTATTTTCATTATCCTCTTCCTCTTACTCATATACATTGTACATAGGATGGTCTCGAGCCTTGTCATGCTCTTCATCATCTTCATTTCCCTCATCAGCATCCATGCTCTTTGTTTCTTCCAGTCTTAATTTTCGTTACCCTTTGTTTGTTCCTAATTGGTAATTCAAATATAGGAGACTCTTCTTTTCTTCCTCTCTAGGTGACTCCTTTCTTACCTAGGTGACTCTTCATTTCAAGGGGCTTCTCTTGCTTTGGTGCCACTTCCTCAAGTTTCTTCCTCTCGTATCTTCTACAGGCACTTATTCCTCCATGAATAGGTGCTCTCGCTTGTGCTGACTCCTTCGTGCCTATAGACATTGTTGTTTGTGTACTTGGCACGTTTTCTCATAGGCCTCCTCTCTCTCCCTTTTCCTTGGAATGACCTTCCTCCTTATGGTGGGGTCTTCTAGAATATGTTAGTGTAGAATAAAAACACCTTGAATGCCCGAAACTAGATGAGTTGAGACCATTAGTGTGATTGTACAACATGGAGCATCTCTCAAAGTGTGGGACCTTGTGAGGTGAGAGAGCTCTCTCTGGATTAACGCTGGTTCCTTTTCCTCTATTTGGGTGCACACAAATATATTATAGAGGATATACTCTAAACCTACTCTATCTTACCAAGGAGACGGGGTTGAGAATATTGAAAAAATAAATCTATGCTAACGAGGTGATGCACTAAAGGAATGTTAGACACTCGTGTTGTAAGCTAACAAAGACCATAGAAATGCAATGCAAATGCTATGCACAAATAACCAAACTACCAAGAGAGATTAGAAGGAAACAATAAAGACACGAGAGGACCAATAATCCTCCACAAACATATCTTATTGCTCCAAAAGTCGATATAATGCATTCGAATGGCCAAAGAGGCAAAATCTTGCATTACAACTTGAATGGGAGGTTTAGAAACTCCACAAATTCACTTATAGACAAAGTAGGAAGGGAGAGTGAAAAATAGAAATGTCCAACCCTTTACAATGATTTTGTCCCTTATTTTATAGATTCAACACGAGAGAGGAGGAGAGAGAGGTGGGAAAACTAATTTGAAACTCAGCTACCAGCCATTAATGCCCCTATAAATCCACCCACAATTTGTCAAATATTTCTCGATTACTTGTTTGGCGTGTTGAAGGAGGAAGAACAACAGATTAGATCAAATTTGATCTGGTTTTGGAGCAATTGGATCCTATATTAATGGCACAAAGATGTTTTCCATTTTTTCCCCACCTAACTTCTTCAAAATTAAAGTTTCAGATCTCCATGATGTAGACGAGGTCGAGATCTCTCCAATGGTGCCAAATTTGTTGGATTTTGGGCACTGGATCAAAAGATATGCCCATTTGAATATTTGAATTGGGTCCGTATAAAAATGGCAGAAACTAGCTATTGGAATGGGTTTACGGGCCCAAAACTTACTTTGTGCTTTTGGGCACAAAAATACAAAAATGCAAAATTTTTCCCCCATCGCCATGCAATACATTTTTGTTAAAAACATCTTCAAGTCCATTGGTCGCATTTTCTCATTTGGGAAAAAAATCACTTCAAGGCCCACTGACCCGCATGTAATTTAGACCTGACACGTGGCTCCTTGAGTATTGGTAGAAGCACGACTCATTTTTATACTCTATATCCCTTAGAAACGAAGCTAAAAATTAAAAATTACTCCCAAAGACTGCGTCCCTGCTTTGACTTGGAATATGGCCACGTGGAGGGTTGGCGCGCGTTTAGGGACCACCTTTGGATTTTTGTTTTTAAGTTACACTAGGATGACACATGGATTCTTCCGTGGCTTTCATTTGTTCCTTTATGTTTTTTACTAAGTCCTTTTACTTGGCAGGGCTGTATATCTGACCTGGGACACGTGGATGCTCAATAGTCATTTGAGTCTGCCCCTTGAGTTTTACCCTTTGGAGTTGTGTTGGGCTAACACGTGGTACCTTCCACGATTGTTCTCCATCCACGAATTTTCAATCACAACTCGTCCCCCTCATCGGACACGGAACACGTGGAAGGCCAACACTTGTTTAAGGACCCACTTTTAGATTTATCTTTGAAGATGTGTTGATCGACATGTGGAATCCTTACGCTCCTTTGAGTCTCCGCTTTGGGTCGTGCCTTTGAATGTGTGTTGTTAAGACATGTGGTGCCTTCCTCCTTTACTCTTATACTAAATCGATTTGTTCCCACTTTTAGATTTGACCTTTGTTGACCCTTGGCCACACAAAGGGCTAGTGCAAGTTTGAGTTTCCACCTTGGGCTCCCATCTTGAAATTACGTTGAGCTGACACATGGTTCCTTCCACTTCTTTGGAATTTTCAACAGTCATATCTATCCTTTTGGCACTGGGATGTATGGAATCTTGAAGCTTATTTAGATACGATATTTGATTTTAATCTTCGGAGATGTGCCAATGAGGCACGTGGAGGCTTCCACTGATTCCTGCATACTTAGCCAATTTTGGGCTCACTTTGAATCATTTGCAGAGCACAAAAACTTTGAGTTTTCCACATTTATTTTCCCTTGGGCCTCTAGTTTTCTTTGAAACTTTTTTCTTCCCTCCCCGACCCTGCTACTCTATCGTAGAGCCTTTTGTTACTTATCTGTTGGATTTGAAGCATGGGTTCATTCAACGAAACCATTTCTTGAATTTCTTCCTGCACAAGGTCATGTTTAATCAATTTTATTGGGGAAAAATTGAGATAACAATTTGGTGACTCATAGGGGCATATTCTACTAAATTAAGAGATCAGTTGTCTTATTGTATCTATTGGGCATTGAGTCATGGTTGGTAGCCTAGTTTTGGTCTTGTTCTTCTAGAAATGAACACTTTGAGACCTGATTTTAGTTACTATGTATTTTTTCTATTAAAAAGTGAGAAAATGTTATGGAAACTATGGGTCTCCCTATTGAAATTGCTAAAGAGCTTGATGCATTCACTTGGAGGCACGTTGAAGTGTATAATAATGCAAACTGGAGAAATAAAAACTTTTACCACAACATTTAGGGAAAAAAACCTACGATACAACAAAATAATGTGCATAAGCACTTAGGGGGAAACAAAAATTATATGCTAATATTTACAAGGGTGAAACCTTCCCTTTTAGTAGCAATCTTTGAGATAGATCCCATTAAGCGGGATCTATAATTATTTTGCCATCCAATTTAGCCAACAAGAAGGCGGTGCTACTTTTTCATCTTGTGACCATGTAGGGGCCACTCTAAATGGTGTCAAATTTGGAATGCTACCCTAGCTTTGCCCGATCTACATCCCACTTTAGAAATAAGTACCCTTCAGAAAGGTCCTCATTCTTTATTTCTTATCAAAAATCTTCTTGATCAATGCTTGATCCCTTTCTATGCTCTACATTACATGCTCTCTTGATTTTCCTACTTCCCTCAGCTCTGCATACCTAATTTCCATAGGTTCAAACTCGGCCAGATCCAACTACTTCATGAGCTCAAGAGTGGGAAAATCTAATGATACGGGTAATATAACCTATTTTCCATATACAAGCTTGTATGGGGAGTTACCCGTGGATCTTTTGGATTTGATCCTATCAGCCCATAGAGCTAATTTGAGCTTTGTATGCCAAGTTCTCGATTTTCATCAAGAGTCCTTGATAATCCTTAATAGGTTCTTGTTTGTGGACTTTGCTTGGCCATCACCTTGATAGTAATAGTTTCATGAAGTGTTGAGGTACACACCATTCTTGATTGCCCATTTAGTGATCCTTGTACCTAGGAATTCCAATACATTATACGATATAATAGTGGCAGAGAACTCTAAACAGTGGCTATTCCTTCATAGAAATCCAAGATGTTGAATTCATTTTCTTCCTTAAGAGTCATTGCTTGATCCACTTGGTGAAATAGTCTATTGTTGTAAGTATCCACTTATGGCCCTAACTTGAATTTTAGTTAATCACCCCAATGAAGTCTAATCCCCATTGCATGAATGGATGATCCACTAAAATTGGGTGTAGAAAGTAGTGGCTACCAACTTTTCCTTTCTTGTGAAGAATGCACTCTTCTTGTACTTCTTGATCCATGAGAAGCAGTCCCTAAACATTGTAGGCCAATAGTAACCAGATTTCATAATCTTGAGAGATATTACTCGAGGAGAAAAGTGACCTCTTACCACTCCATCATGGAGTTTATGCAACACTCTCTCAACTTGGCCTATCTAATGCACCTCAGTAAACACTATTGATATCCTTTTTACTCAAGACACCACCAACAAGCACATATGGAATGGCTTGTAACCTAAAGTATCTCCTCTTTGCTTTGTTCCATTCTAGAGGGAACAAACCCATTTGAAGGTAATGCACCAAGGCTTACGTCCAACATGGAGCAGTGCATCCGTAGTGGTTGGTTGCTCTTGATCATTCTACTGAGACCCTTTCCTAGAACCGGTTTGGTTACCTCGATCTCAATGTTATATTCCATTACCCAGGTGATCCAACCTACTCTCTTCTCATTCAAGTCCTTATTCAAGAGAAAATCCTTGACACTTTTCAGCATGGGACACTAGTAATTGAATCTTATTGTTTAAGACCAAGTGTCTAAAATTCTTCAAGCTCTAATAATAGCAAGGACATGTTTTTCAATGAAAGAGTACTATACCTCGTAGTCCTCCAAGATCGAATAAAGAAGGCTATGGGTTGTTCTAAACCTTCCTTGTTTGGCTAGACTAAGATGGCTGAAATGGTGATACTAAACATGAAGTATTTTGAGAATTTGGGGTTAATGAGAGTTGGGGCTTGTGATATTGCAAGCTTGATGGCCTCAAAACTCTCTTTTCCTTTTGTTTTCCATTTAAAAGAAATTATCTTCTTTAACATCATTGTTAAAGGCTTCACAAGAGTGGTGAAATCAGGTATAAACCTGCGAAAAAGTTTATCCTCCCAATAAGCTTTGGAGAGACTTTTTGTGTTATGGAAATGGAAGTGTCCAGGATGGCTTCGACTATTTTAGGATCAATTGTCAACCCCTCTCTTGAGACAATGTGGCCCAACAATTTTACCTCATGTGCCAAGAACACACACTTATTTGGGTTTAAGGACACTCTGAACCTTCTACATCTCTAGAATACCTATCTAAGGTGAAAGAGATGTCCGCAACGTTCTTTGACAAGATAGTGATATCATCTAGATACACCGGGGAAAATATTGTTGATTAATCCTTTGAATTCCATGTCCATAGCTCATTTGAAATGTTGCTCCGACATTTGATAGTCCAAATGACATCTTCTTATAAGCATGTGTACCCCATTTAGTGGTGAAGGCTGTCTTAAATTGGTCTTCCTCTTTCACCATTATTTGGCTATAGCTTTGAGTATCCATCTAGCAATGAAAACCTCTCAAAGCCGGCTATAACTGTAAGATCTATTCCATTGATGGGAGTGGATAGTGATCCTCAGTGATGCTTTGTTTAGATCACGAAAGTCCACACATAGCCTAATTTCTCCATTTATTTTCCTCACGAGCACAAATTTTGCAACCCAACTTGAGTGTTTGATAGGGAAGATGATCTTTGACCTTAATTATCTTGTTTAATTATTCCTCATGAGAGGCTTGATGTGAGGATTTATTGGCCTTTTCTTCATCGAAAGGATTGTCTCTGGATCTAGCTCGATTATATGTTGTGCCAACTTTAGGTTGAATCCTCTTAAATATTTGTAAGTCTAGGAAAAGACATCTGGGAATTCTTGACAAATTTGAATAAATTCACATTTTTCTTGTTGAGTGCTTACCTTACAAATCTGTAATGTTTTTCTTTCCTCTATGAAAATGGGCTTTTAATATTCACCCTTTACCTAAATATTTTCCTTCTCCTTTTGGAATTGATCATTTGGGTTGAATATTGATTCCAAAGTGACAAGACCCTTTGGTAGTTTGTTTGTCCTCAACTACACCACTTGATCGCCATACTGCTGCTCTAGTTTGTCTTGGTTTCTAGAGGAAAACTCAGCTTCTTCTTGTAGAAAGTTGACAATTTGCTGGTCATTTTCGAAGACCTACCAACTTGTATTATTATCAGAGACAGTTGGTCTCACAACCACTTTGATATGGGGCTAAGATTTATCACTCTTGAAACTTCCTACAACATCAAATGTTGCCCCAATTGCTTCTAATTTGTCTATTGCTTCGCTCTTCTTCTTCCTTGGGATGGAATTGATGTTGAATGCTTCAAAATCCTCGATGAGGTCCCATACCTAGTTCTTGTAGCTCTTTAACAAGTCATTCTTGGTAGCATTTTTTTCCTCGGACACTGATTAGCAACTAGTTCACTATCACCAAAAACTTATAAGTTTTGATTTCTCTTTCCTTGCCCAATGAAGTCCATGGACCAAAGCCTCATACTCTGTTGTATTTTTGAATAGGAAAATTGGAAATGGAAAGCTGAGTAGTATTTCATACCTTGGGGGAAAAAAGCATAGCTCCTCCTCTAGATCCTTGTCTACTTCTTAAGCCATCAAAGAATAACTACCATACCTCATTATCATCTTTTGCGGTCCGGCTTAATGATGTCGGGAAGAGTAAGATTCTCCTCATATAAACAGTAGAATCCTAGCTAGATTCCTCCATCTCTTTATAGGGGTCAAAAGCATGCCTCTTGTTCTCCCACTCATCGAGGGTCAAGTATGGGATACACCCCACTTTGGTTTTTACTTCACAAGTGCTTTGGAGATCCTCTTGATCAAAGGCTAAACAATTGGCGTTGATCGGGCTAGGTACATAAGGCTCAATATGGTAATCTTTAATGGGCTTAGATTTGATTATGGCCTTAGCTCCATACCTTGTTCTAAAAAGCATGTGTGACCAATCAGCAAACAAATATCCTCTAACCTTAGTAGTGAAGTCTCTCAACAAACATAATGCAAAATGTGGTGGCAAGTCTTTTCTTGATACATTTTGTAATACAATCACATTCGGAAGGCATGAAGTGTGAGGCTTAAATATTTGATTTCTCCAACTTTATTTATCTTTGTCCAATCCAATTGCACAACATCCATGGATATGACTTCGTATTGAACACCTAGCTAATAGGATATTTATTTTGGCATTACAAAGCTACTTGCCGTGAATTAATCATGTAATTATGTATTAGTTTGTTTCCAATGATCAACGAAACATAAAATGGAGGGCTTGATTCTTACCTTGTTGTCCTCCATGGTTTCCCTCAGGCCAAAATGCATTAGTAAACACTTCT
This sequence comes from Taxus wallichiana var. yunnanensis, assembly GCA_018340775.1. Lineage (NCBI taxonomy): Eukaryota > Viridiplantae > Streptophyta > Pinopsida > Cupressales > Taxaceae > Taxus > Taxus wallichiana. Next base: position 694,974,641 of record CM031240.1, read on the forward strand.
TCTTACTAGTTAGGGGATGATTTGAGATTGACCAATTGGCCATAACAAAGGTCTCTACAATAGATCTCTCTACCCTGGGATAGCTAATGACTCCCACATTGAAATGTTCACATTTGTTCAATGATGTTAAATGATCTATCCTTTTGCTGCCCCTTTCCTAGTACATTTTTCTCTTACACATGGGTCATTCCAACCGGTGCACGAGTGGGTTTGGAAGGTGGCTTGGGATGACTCTGCATAGTGGGAGTTGTACTCTAAATGCCAATACCTTATGGAATAATAGAAGGTTGAGGATTACCTGAGTTTGATGATTGTCCCTCTCCAATATTCCTTTTCTTGGACCATGTATTGGAAGCTACACTTTGAGAAGGTACTTAGTTAACTCAAAAAAATTCTTCATCCTCACAATTGACAACCATAGTCTCACTTGGAGGTGTCTCTTACTGAGCTCCTTCCTACTTGATTTTCCTCTTGAGTGGGCTCTTAGGACACACTAATGTTTTTACCATCAAGGCCTTGTTTAGTGCACCATTAAAAGATGTTGATTGGTTATGGAGCTGATTGCATGGGAAAAACCAATCATATTCTTGTGCTATGTTGTTTTATGTTAGAAGAAAGGCCCTTGATGTTGAATTTGTGTTTGGATCATATTACCGGAAAGGCCTAGCAGCTTGAGGTTATCCTTGGTTTTAGTTTTGATTTGCTGCCGAGATAGTGGTCTATTTTATTGATATGGGGTCTATCCCGATACTAAGTCTCGAGGCTAATAATGACTAGAACTCTGAGCTTTCTTCCTTTTGATAGTCACTATCTCATTCCCTAGGTTCAGTAATTGTTTCATAACTTCTTGAAGCTCTTTTGAGGTGTTAGAAGATGAGGGGAGGCTCAACTAAACTTTGATTCTAAGAGTAGGTATAAGAACTAATGTGGGTGTCTAGCTAGTGCTTAGGTCTCCTATATTTATGGGTATAGAAGCATGGGTGGACTAAGACCCAGCTTTCCATCTTGAATCGATAATTTTCATCTCTTATGGAAATATTATAGGTTACGAGTAAGGCTTTGCCTCCCATTGATTACATCATTAAAGCAATATCATAATTTAGAGCTATAAGAAAGTATAAGAAGGAACCTTCATTTGTGGGCTTTACATCAATGGAATCCTATCCCATGTCCTTTGGAATCTGAAGTTGAAATATGATAGCTTCTCATTAGGGGCCCTCTTGAAGGTTGTCGAATGCTCCAACAAGGATAGATTATCTCCCTTCTCTCCAAATTGGTTATGGAGAGCTCTGTAAAAATGGTCCCAAGTCTGAATAGAGCCTGCTATTAGACTCCTGAACCATCGTGAAGCTTTACCTTTGAGTGAAGAAGCTAAAAAATTGACCGCAATGTCCATCTCATTGATCTCATGAATTGCACAAACATTTGCAATGTCTTGAATGTGGTCACTAGGAGAAGTTTATTTCTCTCCAGTGAAATGAGGAATGCTCTTTAAGGTTGTAATTGGGACTAGATTTTGTGCATTGAGAGTGAATGGGGTGCTTCTAGTGAAGTCAAAATAGGTTTGGATGGTTGTGCCATTACGATTGGCTTGATAACCCTTGTTCATTAAATCAATAGCCTACTAGGAGGAGGTGTTGACAAGGTTATGTTTGGTGGAGATGGATACCTCTGGGATCTTCTTCCCCTTCTCCCTCTGTCTAGGGACAAGTGCAGATAGAAAAATAATCCCTCTTCTCTGGTTCTTGACCTTGTTTGTATTCTTCTTAGGAACTTGACAAGATTGGATTGTTGAAACTAGTGGATTCTATTTTTTTAAAGTCACAAGATGTGTAACTTCAAAGATTCTTAAAAGTTGAAAACTTGCAACAAGTGCACATCAATCTTTACTGCAATAAAAATGGAGACTTCTTGGTCTCACTTTGGGCATGCAAAAACTATTAGTGAAGAATAAGAACACCTCCTGCAGAATGCCTATAACTAGATGAGTTGAGACCATCAGTGTGATTGCAAAACATAGATTATCTCTCAAAGTGTGGGACCTTGTGAGTTGAGAGAGCTCTCTAGATTAAGGTCAATTCCTATTACTCTATTCAGGTGCACAAAAATATATTGTAGAGGATCTACTCTAAACCTACTCTATCTTACCAAGGAGATATGGTTGAGAAGATGCAAAAAATAAACCTAAGCTAATGAGGTGATGCACCAAAGGAATGTTAAACACTCATTTTGCAAGCTAACAAAGACCATAGAAATGCAATGCAAACACCATGCATAGATAACCAAACTACAATGAGAGATCAGAAGGAAACAATAAACACATGAGAGGGTCAAGAATCATCCACAGACATATATTATTTCTCCAAAAGTTGATACAGTGCATTACAGTGGCCAAGAGGCAAAATCTTGCATTACAACTTGAATGGGAGGTTTGGAAACTCCACAAATTCACTTATAGACAAGGGAAGAAGGGAGAGTGCAAAATAGAAATGTCTAACCCTTTACAATGAGCCCATCCCTTCTTTTATAGATTTAGCACAAGAGAGAAGGAGGAGAAAGAGGTGGGAAAACTAATTTGAAACTCAACTATTGGCCATTAATGCCCCTGCAAATCCACCCACAATCTATCAAATCTATCTTGCTTTCTTGTTCAACATTTTGAAAGAGGAATAACGATGGATTCAATCAAATCCGATCTAGTTGTTGGAGTGATTGGATCCTACATTAATGACACAAAGACATTTTCCATTTTTTCCCCACCTAACTTCTTCAAAATTAAAGTTTTAGATCTCCATGATGTAGACGAGGTTGAGATCTCCAATGGTGCCAAATTTGTTGGATTTTGGGCATTAGATTAGTAGATATGCCCATTTGAATATTGTAATCAGGTCCATACAAAAATGGTAGATACCGGCTATCGAGCGGGTTTGCAGGCCCAAAAATCACTTTGTGCTTTTGGGCACAAAAATACAAAAATGTAAAATTTTCCCTATAGCCCCACAATACCTTTTTGTCAAAAACATATTTGGGTCCACTAGTTTGTTTTCTCATTTGGGAAAAAAATCACTTCAAAGCCTACCAACCCGCATGTAATTTAGGCTTGACACGTAGCTCCTTGAGTTTCCACATTGGGCTCCCATCTTGAAATTGTGCCGAGCTGACACATGGTTCCTTCCACTTGTTTGGACTTTTCAACGGCTAGCTCTACCCTTTTTTGGGTCTAGGACACGTGGAAGCTCCGCACTTGTTTTGAGACTACTTTTTGAGTTTAATCTTTGGAGATGTCCTAATGAGGCATGTGGAGGCTACCAATGATTCCTCCATACTTAGCCAATTTTTGGCTCATTCTAAATCATTCGTAGAGCTCAAAAACTTTGAGTTTTCCCCATTTCTTTTCCCTTGGGCCTCTACTTTTCTTTGACACTATTTACTTCCCACCTGATCGTGCTAATCCATTGTAGAGCCTACTGTTACTAGTCTATTGGATTTGAAGTGTGGGTTCATTCAATGGAACCATTTCTTGAATTTCTTCCTACACAAGGTCGTGTTTGATCAATTTTGTTAAGGGAAAAATTGAGATAACCGGATAGAGACATCATTTTCAACGTAAGCACCCTTCTCATACTTTGTACTTATACGTAGGTATACCCTTGTGCGGTCCTCCCAATAACAAAAATGTTACACGCTTCACCATATGTACATCGGAGGAGACATACTTCTCCACATAGGCACGTGTCTTCGATATATCAATGTCTTGTGTAGCCCACCATAATCCTAGTCTACTATGCTACGGTAAAACATTAGCTTCTTTTCCTCCTTGAATATATTGACTCAGGCCTTGAAGTATTGTGTTGTGAACGAGAATGAAAATTTCCACTAGGGAACCTTAGTGCCATCTGCCAGAGTAAACATGCTAATGCAAAAATATTGGTATATGACAAGTTCAGCTTTGCCTTACGGTAAAACATGTAACTTCTCAAGTATCCTCCACTCTATGCCAAATGTGTCACACATCTACTTATACCATTTTTCTAGGCATGCCTTATGGGTGCCATCATGGTGTCACAAGTGTACTTCTCAAATATTTTGACAGGGGAGGGGTTCTCATCTAGTACTCCCACACAAATTTATCTGGCCCATCAGGCACTCCAATCTCTAGAAAATACAATGGTAAGGAGGACGTTACCAAACATGATATTTTCTCCATTATGTGAGGAACTAATGAATTTCTTCTACTATAAACACCGATAGGTTTATATATGGTCCCCTCCAAGATATTCCGACAAATGTTCAACCAAGCCTTGTTTATCTACATCCATATCTCCTGCCCATTTAGTTTTGTGACCAACCACGCAACCATCCTCATTACATGGTCAAAAATTCAAGAGACATTGAAGTATCACGACCCCTTATTGTAGTCATAGGATTCAACTTCCTTCTCAATGGTCTCCTTATCATCTAATTCATCATCAAATGATTCTCCCTCGTAGGTAAGACCAATAAATTTAGAGACCAGCGGGAGTTATCCGCATCCTGCATCTTGCAAAGTAGAAATGGTCTTCATGTACATGTGACATTAACCACCGGTACAATATCTTAGGTTTTCCAAAATAGGGAAACTCATAGAGTTATAATAACCAGGCCTTCACCATCTTCATGTTTACCTTATAATTGTAGATAGGCATTCATCCGGTGTCCTTTTTCTATAGGGTGAAATAGTTCTAATGCCATCTCATTTTACGTGGTGTTCATCAATGGTTGTAGTAAATTATGGCCATCTTTCTTACATGAGACAGCCATTATTTCCCAAGCAACACATCATCTAGATATTGCATCTCAATGCACCATTCTTTGTTGAAACTGGTGGAAAAAAATGTTTCCCTTTTCCATTTCCCTTCTTTTATAAAACGATTACTACTTTCCTTGGTGCCATTTCTCTGTCAGGTCACTAAAAGTTCTTTTTTATTCTGATCTTGGATCTTCTCAATTTAGTGGCTCTACCCCTTCATGAAAATACCTTTAATCATGTGCCCTAGATTTGGAACCCTAACCTAGAAAATCCCTTCTTTACATAAGATGGTGTATTCACTTGTGAGATTTGAAAACTTCTATGACCCTCTCCCTCATGCCCATGTACTCTTTTTCCACTTTGGTTTGCTAATCAAACTAGCTATGTACTCAGATCTTCACAACCCTTTTTTTGCATAAATTTTCTTCAAGGATGCCCTAGTTCACAAGAGCTCTTCAATATCACAATTGTAAGGTAAACAATAATGTACCCCAACCTTCTACTTATAGTTTTTACTTTTTTTTCTCTAATAAATTCCACACCACCTACCAATGTACCTTAATACCTTTACTAACCCTAAGCATGTCGACCTATCACTGGTGGGCCGGGCATTCACCCAAGGCACACACGGGTGCCAAGCTCCTCCTTTATGTGAAATTTGTGTAAAGGTTTCGTTATTAATGGAGGATGATTTACAAAAGCAGGACTACATTCACTTATTTAAAGAAGTTGAAAATACAACTAGCGAGATCCAACATTAAACATCACAAAAGCTAAATAACATTGTAAGAAGCATAATAAACTAGATCTGATCCATGATAAGTCATATAACATGAGGGTTTACACCCTTAAAAAAAATATACAGAATGAACCCATATATATTGATTTAACATAGTTTAGGTAGCCACATTATAGTCAAAAGGGTCATCTCAAACCATATACAATAAATGATAGGGACTTAACTCCCGCAAATCCTTCCCCATATGAGACCCTATCTATACCTTTCCCATTTAACCCTTGTTATCAGATCCTAGTGCCATATAGAGGCTTAGAGAATTCCTCATAACCTTTAGCACTAAGTGTTCTAAAACCTATAATTTTTGCAACACATTGTTACTCTTCTTCTTATTCTATTTGCATTCTCTCCATCTATCTCTTTTTCCCTCTTGTATAGTATCCTCTATATTATCCTCTCCATGTCTTCCCCATGTATTCAGCCTGAGAATATTTGTTTATAGGATCAACACCCACTTCCATGCCTTCTCTCCTAAATAGATCACATGCCAAGTGTCAATGTGGTCCTCCAATGGTGAATTCTTATCCCTTTGCAAACCCTCCACTCTCTGTAATGATGTCTTCTAGGAATATTCCCTATGTGGAATATCCTTTTCTTGACCTCCAAGGTTCCAGGATGGCACCTTATCCACTCATCACACCTAGTTGGGTCTTCACATTTTTCCTCAAGTGCCTCTAGAATGCCAAATATGGCTAAGTATTTTAAACCCATGTTTTACTTCCCACATGCTCCTGGTTTCACTTAAACCCCTTTTCTTGCACGCTTTCCCCCTTAGCACCCTTCTTCTTACTAGTCCTACATGCACACCCTTAGTACTTAGCTAATATTTGAGGGCCCAACATTTGGCTCCTAGAAGAAGACCGAATCTCGAAGCTGGTATCTCGAATGGTCTCTGTGGTGACCGAGGTGGTGATCCCCAACCCCACCTATTGAAATATGTCTCGGGGGTGATCCACATCCATCCCATCCATCTCCACCCACTACAATATATGGACTTGTTTTTGGAGGAAGGGTATATTGGAACTTGTTATATAACCTATTGTAACACAAGTATCTATACCTTTAGCTATAGTTATGGTTACATAGGCTCTATGGGGGAGGAGTCTCGTGGTGATATTTATACACGTGGAGGATCTGCTTTGAATTGGCACCTTTCCTCGTGCCTATACCTATAGACCCTAACCTTGGGCTTGTAATTTTACCTCAGCCTCGGGATGTCCTAATCTAGTCTAGTCTCTCAAATCCCAACCCCTGTAAAACTTGTGCTACCGTGGCTATACCTTCTTGTATCGCATCGTAAACGTGATTGTAATATGCAGAGGTAATATTGTTGTATACCAAGGCCTAGAATCTTGAGTGGTCTAGGGTCTATCACCTATAGATATGCAAACCCATGGCTATAGGAAAACACCCTCAAAACTATCTCATGCTCAAGCATTATCTAATGTGTGGCCCAAAATCAAATGTCTCATACATCCTATGTTTGCACCAAATCTTATTTCCCGATATACATTGGATATGGTCCAACGTTTTCGCACCCGGTCCACATGGTACCACTACGTAATATGAATCGGATACCAATAATGAAGTTCTCAAATTCTACATTTTAGATCTCTACTACATCATCATGCCACCGATATAACCAATATGGTCGTAAAGTAACCATACAGAGGTGTATGTCATCAAAGGCATGTTTATAATAATATGTATTATACATATGTGATTTGATGTCTCGCCTACTTCCTCCCATGTCCTATAGGAGGACTCATCTCGGAGCCTTACCTTGTAGTACTCCTATTTGTAGCCCGATTGCAATATGGTCCCATAACCAGATATGTAGCAGTGTGGGTGGTATCAAGCTGCGTCATGCCTGTAGGAAATCAAATATAAATCCTAGTACATTTGGGCATGTATACATCGACTCTAACAAAATACCTCTCCATCCATAATCATGTGCACTACTCATGTCAAACCAAGTGGAAATTACGTTCCGGTCTTTTTAGGAAATAAGAGCCACTAATAAGAGCCATCATTTAAATGGGTATACATGTAATCTGTCAATCCTCAAAATATCCGTATAAGAGCACCTCCATACCCTCTCTTGGGTTATGTCCCATTTTAGAAACATTTCCCAAATGTAATCTAGGATCTCGGTGATGATCCTCATTAAACGTTACCAAGATTCCCTAAATAGAAACTCTCGGGATCTTCCATACATCCTCTAGAGTCATAGTCATCTCGTTAGTTGAAAATTTGAAATTATTTCTCTTGCTCTGCTACCTCTCTATTAAGGTAGTTAGGAGGGTGTGATATAACATAATGTGGAGCATGTATGTAATTGTTGTTGCAGACTCACAGCACCCCTGGATGCAGATCAGGCTTCTAGGTTGATGTTCAGGCATCCAGTGTGATTGCACAACATGGAATCCTTTCTCCAAGTGTGGGACTTGTAAAGATGAGAAAGGATTCTCCAGAGAAGGCTGGTTCCTATTCCTCTGTTCAGATGCACCAATAAAATGCAGAGGTTTTACTACAACCTAATCTAATTTGCCAAGGAGACAGGGTAGAGAATGCATAAAAATAAAACCTAAACTACGGAGGTGATGCACCGAGGAATGTTGGACACCCGTTTTGCAAAATTAAACACAGACCACATAAATGCAATACAACACCATGCACAGGTGACCAAACTACAATAAGAGATCAAAAATGACAGCAATGAATACATGAGAGGGTTTAGAATCAATCACAGACATATATATATTGCTCAAGAGTCGATACAGTACATTGCAGTGGCCAAGAGGCAAAAACTGGCATTACAATCCATATGGGAGGTTTGAAAAGCTCCACAAATTCTCCTGCAAGCAGGGAAGAAGAGAGGATGCAAAACAAGAATGTCCGACCTCTAAAAAGGGCTCCTCTTTACAATATATATGAAGAAATGAGGGGAAAGAGAGAGGAAATCAGAATCTACCCCAACCACTTCTTGGTAGCATTTAAAATCATCTCATTATGATCAAGCGGCGGATCTCGGCAAAGCGGCAATGGGAACATCTAACAGAGCGGCGAGCTGTCTGCTGCATTAAAGTTGGTTGTTGAAGCATTACACGCGTCAGAGACGTTTCCTTAATTTTCTCCCTCCAAACAGCACCAAAATGCAAGATTGATCCTAGAATCATGTAGAGAATTTCAACAGATTTCCGTTGATATCAAGAACGTGCAAATCCGAGCTCTGGATCGAAAGATATGATGATCTGAAGATTTAGGGCACAAAACAGGTGAAAACGGATTTTTAAATTTCTTTTCCCGCGCTCTGCCATCTGGACGACACGTGGCGGGTTCTGATTCGCTGGGCAATTCCCTCTCTCCACCTTTTCATGGGTTTTTCTTGTGGGCCCCTTAAACTTGGACACGTGGCACTATTTCATTGGTTTGGATCAGTGCTCGAAAACTCGCCCCTTTGACTTTTTGGACCTTTTTCCTTGTGACACGTGTCATCTCCTGGTTGGTCCGTGGGTCTGCCGGCTCTTTCGCATCCACCACATCTTTTTGTCCCGGATGTCCCACTTTTCCTTGTGCTGAAGTTTCTTGTTTCGGCCGAACCGGCCGGTTCGCGTCCATTTGTCCCTAATGTCCCAGTGCTTCGCGGGGCAAATTCTTCCGGTTCGCCCGATCCGGCCGATCCGCGCCTTTACGGCCCAAATGTCCCAAATTTTTGGTGCAAAATTTCTCCTTTTCAGCTGATCCAGGCGGTTCGCATACTCACGGCCCGAATGTCCCAAACTGTTGGTCGATTTTCTTCTCTTTCGGCTGAACCGGCTTTCCGCGTCCCACGCGTCCTTCTGATCCGACTGTCCTGGTGCTACAATTCCCTGTTCGGCCGAACCGGCTGGTTCGTGTCCTTTGCGCACTCTTGTCCCACTTGTCCCTTTGCTTTTTGGGCCGCCTGTAGGCTTTTCGGCCGATCCGCGCCTTTGCGTCCCAAATGTCCCGACTGTTCTAGAACAAGGACTTAGCCGATTTTCACAATTTTTTTCGCCGGAGTTTATTTTACTCAGAACTTCTCACATTCTCTCGAGCTCGTTCTTTTCATCCACGGGACTTGGGAATCCTGATGTATGTTATCAATTCAACCCTGGGGGTGAAATTGGATAATGATAATGTAGGAGAGGCTTGTAGCCTCCAAGTGTCATTTTAAATAAATTCTACTCTCGGCATGAAAATTCTGCTCATAGGCTTGAAGGCACCCAGGCACTCACGTAGCTCTAAATTGTGTAATCTCACCTACAAGATTACAAAAAAACATGATTAACATCATTTCTTCATGTAAAATATTCCTAAGGTGTTATAGTTACTTCTACATTCTTGTATTCATTCCTAAAGTTCTTCTAACAATCTTCCAATTTCCTCTAAACATTTTCTAAGGCCCAAGTTCTACACTAGTGCACGCATGCCTTCTTGCACTAGCACACCCCTTTGGCACTAGTGAAATCCTATGCTAGCACATGCATTTTTAATCTCAATCAATCATCTTCACACTAGCACAATCCTACGCTAGCACATACATTTTCACGCTCGGTCACTAAGTTGTATACTAGGGTGAGCCTAATCGACCACATATCTAGTTTTGTCTTTGTGCACTAGTTTTTGCACTAATGCGGGACCCCTTTATACCAACACACAACCTTAGATATTAATGTTCCCTAGGTATTGTGCTAGTGCAAACCCAATTTTTTTGCTAGCCCTAAAACATAATAAATGCACTCTAAAATTTAATTTTTTGTTTTACGTACAGTGTAGCATCCGTAGGAGGCTTCCCAAACTCTCACAATCGATCAACATGGTGTTTACATTTCTGAAGTTAAGTCATTTCTTTCCAAGTTCAAATAAAAATATCACAAAATCTAAAATGGGTTTAGTAAAAATAATCTGGACTCGATGGATTTTAGCCCTCCCGACTTACTATATATACCCATTTTGACCTAATTCTTCATTTTTCTGACCTTTTTGGGGCTAGCTAACTAACATGAATCTTCTATATTATTCCCACCATGTTTTGGTGTTCGGTTGTGATGATTTTTTTATAGATAAATTATTTTGACTTGAGTTATGAACCGAAGAACAACCAACCAAGATATATCAATTAAGCTCAACATTTATTGAACCATGAGCCACATTACTTGAATGCGTGTTTAGCAAATCACGAGTTGCTTCACATGCACACAACATAAGTGAACCACAAGCCTCCACCCTTGAACACACATCTAGTGAATCACGATTTCTCATGCATGCACACACCACAAGTAAACCATGATCGTCATGTATAACACACTTCTAGCACAAGTATTCTCTATCAAGAAACTACCTCATTGAAAACCATCCTATCATCTACACAACCTTAGACATTACCACCCAAAATGGGGATCTTTATTTAGTGGGATTTTAACCTGGGTGGAGCTGAAAACAACCATCCGACTTAACCGCTCCTCCAAAACCCCATCGGCGTGATGATTATTTTTATTAAATGGTCATTTTTATAGAATTTTTTTCTATGTTAGGGAATTTTTTTCATCCTAGCAATTTTGGCAATAAACCACAACATAATCATTCTTCTACATCAATTTCTTCCTAAAATTTAAAAAAATCCAAAAATTGGAAAAAATCATTAAAAATCAAAACATTGGTAAAATTAAAAAATTCAAAACATTTGTAAAATTTTGAATTTTTTCAAATTTAGTAAAAATCATGCACGCAAATGAAGCATTTATTGGACACATCATCTCAAACATTGAAATTTGTCGTATAAAACATATTTCTTTGGTGTTAAATTTTTCTTGCAAATGATTGGTGTATCATTTTGATCTCTCCATTAATAAAGCTAGTTTGCTTACTATGTATGTACTCCTTGCACAACGAGTTGCTTGGTATTGTTTCATAGAGAAAGAATGATTTTTCATAGGACCCATGTGTCCTCTATTTATTCACATTGCATGTATACTTACTTGGGGTCTCATTTTTAACCCTTGTCATTACCTCAAACATTTGGGAATTAAAGCTTGATAACAAAAACATTGGTGCAAATGTCTTGAACGTTGTTTGCTTGAGTATGTGTTTTTGTACTAGTTTCCCTCTTAGGTTATCTTTTTACTTCCTCGTATTGCATTATGTTATATATGTTGCATTGTGTTAGTGTTTTAGCAATGAACAAATGTTAGGATTATAACGTTTCATGTTATTTTACAATTTTTTAATATTCTTATATTATGAAAAAGGGCCGATGACGTAGATCATAAAAAAATGATGAAAGAAAGTTTCTCTTGAGCTAAGATGGATGAAATCTATTTCCATTCTCTTCATCTCCGTTCTTCTTCATATTGTCTTCTTTTATCCAAAAATTTTCTTTAACAACACCTAGGGAAATAGAGATTATATTTATTGAGCCCCTCCCCTTCCTTGTTTCTTATATCTATGTCCTTCATATTTTTTTATCATTGATCGACCTTTTCATCACCCCATCGACACTTGAGGGGGAATCCTTCATTACACTAATTTATCTTTGATCCCTTCAAAAATTTACTTATCTATAATTTTCTACTATCTTTGAAGTGGCATTGATTACGCCACCCCAAAGAGGGGAAAATATAGACATCTAAAATCCACTCACGTAGTTTCAATACTAATATTGCACTAATTACCCTCTTTCTCATCATTTTCATTATAATTAGTGATTTACCTCTAATTAACTAACTTTCCCTCCATTTTGGTCAATTAACGACACTTCATTAATTAACTAGTCTTTATCCCAATTAATGACACTTCATTAGTTATAATCCTCTTCCAATCAATTAATTAACTATTATTAGTTAATTAAGCCTTTATAACCTTGTATTTAATCAATAAACCCTCTTATTAATTAAATCCCCCTTTTAAATCATCCAAATCCTACCTATTTCCCTCTAAATCCACTCCAAATAGATTTCTAATCTTATCTTGGCCTATTAATTAATCCTAGTTGATTAATTAAATCATTTGCATTTCCCATGAGTTGTTAATAACTTGTTAATTCCTATAATCAAGATTATTTTTCTAAATCTACTTTATCCTTTATCCCACATGCACTAGTTTGCAAGCTTCTCCCAAATTGGAAAGCTATATAAAGGACCCTCATACATCCTTTCACACTTACACCTTGGTATTACACTACACCATATCTTCATGTTAGGCATATGATAAGAGCCTTCTCCATTGTGTGTATAGTTACTTTATCTTTGAATCCATTCTCTCACATTTGAGTAGTAAAGGAAGATCTAAACATGGATTTGTAGCTATTTTAGTGAGATCCTTTCATCATATATAGACAACACATAAATTTGATTGCTTATGAATCTAACTACGCTTGTACTTTGATAAAAATCGTATAAGAGTAGGAATGGTTTGGCATTAGATGTTCATTCATGTTTATGCATTAAAATAACTATTTTCTTTAATATCTTATCATGATGTTAATGGTAGATTAGATTTTCTTTGAGACTACTCGCTGTTAGTTTCATGTAAATAACATAACAATTTTAGCATGCATACACTTAGAGCTTGGTCCTTTAATTTGATCACACATCATTGTATTTATATAATTCCCTTGTATGAATTTCATAATTAACCACTAAAATGATGACCCATAATAAAACAAGATTCCCAATGGCTAGAAGAGGCCCACAAGAGGTGATCAAGATAAGAAGAGGTCGAGGGCACCTGGGCGCTGGCATTCTAGCTAGGCATTGGTGTCCAGAATCAAAAAAATTGAAGTATTGAAAGTCGAGACTAGGTAATAGGGTGTGTAAGGCCAATAAGGAAACTAGAAAGAAAGAAAAGAGGCCAAAGATAATGGTCAATTAGTAATTTTATTTTTATGAATCATATGAATGCAAGTATGTGATTAGGACCTAGAAATTTTCCCAAGTGTGTGATTTAGTGTCTACACTTGGCATGTTCAAGTTGAATTTTGACTATGTTGTTCGTAATTCTAGTACAATTGTTGAGAATTCAATATGATAAAAAATTATATTGTCTACCTAAAGGTGAAGATCTAGGACTATATAACTTGGGGTAAGATTACATACTCCATTGTAGAGGTGGTTTTGACCTGTGAATAACGTGGATCTATGTTTTCTTTTATCACTTCATATTCTCCTATGTCACACTTTGATATCTATAGTTTCACTATAATCCTCATATTTATTCTTCTACCTATAAAAACCCATCTTCCTGCAAGTAACATCAAACATACATTAGATATACAAAATTATATATGAAGCGCTTGAGTCAAAATGACCTCAGTGGTCACCTGTTTATGATTCAACAAGAATTTCACTACATATAAGACTCAATATATTTCTCTTAGTGCATTTTTTATAATACTAAATATCTTAATCTATATTTTCCCTTGTGCTTCCACACCAATAATGGGATAACTACTATGTCCCAATTGAAACCCTTATATGTAGATGTAGAATTTAGAATTTTCCCCCTTGTGTTGTGCTATGTCATATGTTGTAGTAAATATGTCTTTTCCTATCTTGTAAACAATAGATAGATAGATTCTTTCAATAGATGAAAAATTCTTATAGAAAAGTCTTATATTTATGAGTCCTTTACATTGAAATGTTTATCCTCTTTTGGCGTGCAAGGCTGATCCAAAACATAAGGTGTGAAAGAAAAAGAGTAGCGAAATGACCTAATGGGAAAAGGAGACCCAAAATTAAAAGAGGGAGGGACCATATGGTTTGGGTCAAGACCATAGTGCAATCATGAGTAAGTTTTATGCTCATGCACTAAACTCGATAAAAGTCAAATCGTAAGTTACAAAGGAAAGATATCTTTGTGACATTATAGAAAAGAAAATTAAAAGAGCCAAATATTTGAAGATGATCAAGAAATATATTTAAAAATGAAGGACTTGTGCCTCTTAGATCTATTTTCATTCTTCAAGGCACACACACACACACACACACACACATATGCATATACATATACATATACATATATGTATAATGTATATTCACACACATGTATATGTATACACACGCACATGTACACACATTTACACACACACAATTTTCCAAAATATTTATGTAATAATTATATTGTATCAATTTTGGTGTCTACAATAGTCATTATGAGGGTCATTTCCATGTTTACATGTGTTAATTTTCAACTAAAGTTAGGGTGGGGAGGAGGGGTTGGTGGTAAATGCATGTTTGTATAACACCAAAGTTATATTTTACCTCAATAAGTACAATTAATTTTTAATTGATTTGATATATGTTTTACTAAGCACATGATTAGATTCTTAATTTACAATATTACGATCATAAATTTTAGAATTATATTATTGTATCACATCACTTGATTCTAAAATTCATTCATTTGATGTGCTAATATTTGGTGATCCACAAGAATTGAAATATAATGTTTTTATTATCATTTATTTATATTAAACACTAATTTATAAATTCATAACTTCATTTTCATTTGTTGAGGCGCTTCTCATCTTCCTCCACAAATCTTCTTTCTTGACTTTGATAACACGCTGATTAGAATTTGGATAGGAAAACATACCTTCACCCTATTTGGAAATATCCTCATTCCTTGAATAGGAAATTTTATCATCTATCCTTCTCTAAAAGAGATCCCATTTCCTCTTGGGTTGTATTTAAACTTCAAGTTTCAAATCTTTTTTTATATGATAAGATCCCATAATGGCACACATTTGTATACCTTGTATTACAATTTTTTTAATAAAATATTGTAATATACAAAATATAATTAATCTAATTAAGATATTGCTAAATGTGTAAATAATGATCCAAAATAACAATATAATAATAAACCAGTCATAGAGATTATCTAAATCAAACTTATAGAAATTAGAAAAGGTATATTTAATATTAGGTTTTAGAAACATGTGCAATTTCTTTGGAACTAGATGAGAAGGCTTTAAATGGTACCATAAATATGCATGTGAAATATAGGATCCTTAAATTGAGTGTAGGACATGTTCTATTTGGGGAAAGGATCTAGTGTCAAATGTGTATTAGGGTCAAGATGAATGCATCATTTTCTATTATGATACAAAAATCTCCTCTAGAGAACATGCTTTGAATGTGTTTTTTTACTAGTATTTTATAACTAGGTCTTTGTGATAATTATTTTTATATTTATAATTATTATCCATAACTATTGACACTGAAAATGGGTTATTCATAACATGCATTAAACTAACCTCAACACATATCCATTGATGGATCTTTACTCTATCATAATAATATGAATGGATATCAATCCACACTTAGTTCTCCATATCTTATGATGATGTGGAGGCTAAAAAAATTAAATAAGATGGAATACTTGATTTGGCCCTAAAAACTTTGCAAAGACAATTGAATTCATTGTAGTGCAATATATTTGTGTGATCTAGGTATAAATAGAGTTAAATTCATATTTGAGTAAAATAATATATGATGTTCTATAAAATATAGAGGATTCAATACTTGGCTCAGTTACCTTATTAGAGCATCCCTTGATATGGGAACCCTCTATACCACTAACGGGTAATGGTGAATCTATTAAATTGTGGATTACCTATGTAAATGATTTCCTACTCAACGATCCTATTGACTAAGGTAACTTGTTAATATTAAGAGATTACCATTATAAAAACATGGAATAATCTCATTATCCATGATACAAATACATTTTCTAAACCTTTTATATTCCCTACAACATATCTAGGCTAAATATGGACTGAAAAGTGGGACAATATG
Source organism: Taxus wallichiana var. yunnanensis (assembly GCA_018340775.1). Lineage (NCBI taxonomy): Eukaryota > Viridiplantae > Streptophyta > Pinopsida > Cupressales > Taxaceae > Taxus > Taxus wallichiana. The sequence goes on from CM031240.1 coordinate 694,991,046, forward strand.
TGTTTGAAAAGAGTTTTCATATGTATTATATATAAGGTAAATTGATTTATAAATTAGTTCTATGAAAAAAGTCATGTGACATAGTGGACTCATAATGTAGAGTAAAGTAGGAATGTTTAAGTTTAGTCAATTAATTAGTAAATGTGATAGTGTTAGGATAAACACTAAAGTATTCTTGAAAAGTGTCACATGACCAAATTTTGGGTACTGGACTTCCACCCAATTTAATATAGTAGTGAAAGTAATGGATTAAAAGTAAAAGTAACAAATGAGCGAAAACCTAACATCCAAATCATAGGAGGATAAAATATGAAACTTAATGCCAATCTAATGTGAAATATTCAATCACATGGAAAAGTAGTGTAATAATTATCAAAGAGATATATAAAATCTCTATATAAAAAACACGTGTAAAATGAGACAAATAATATAATCTTTACATTTTTTCTTGGGTGTGTTCTATAGGGAATGTGTGAATATCTTATGTGATAATTAACATTAGGATCTTGTATCACCATTTAACATAATGTAATTATATCATCATCTAGCATTAGGAAACTATATCACCATCAAAGCATTAGGATTATATACTACCATATATCATTATTATTTGTTATCACCATCTAGCATCTATTATCCATATAATTATCACATTTTCATGAAATCATGTGTAATCCATGCTAATATAAACCAAATGCATTTCATAGCTTTGGATTTTTCTTGAAAATGAGATCGGTTAGCTCATGTGAATTCCATATAAATTTAACAAGTTCCATTAATCTATCTGAATATGTTTTAAATAAAAAGAAAATTTTATACATTCATATAATATATAATGATGAAGTATCCCTAGTTCACATAAATTTGGTATGAACGAATAATCTATCCTATATATCCATATCGACTAGTGTGAAAAATTATTACTTTGTCTACCTTATGGAACTTCATCCATGATATATGTGATATTTTAGAAGAGAACACAATATGACCCTATTTTGAGAGGGGATGTTGCAATTTATCACTTAACTCAAAAGATAAATGTTAGCTATAAAAATTAATAATCAAAGCATCTAAGATGTGAACCACATAAATCATAAGTAATAAACATGGTGATATTACAATAATTTTTGATTAGATAATGATCAAATTAGTAATTTTGATCCCATGAGAAAGGATAAAAGTAAGCATGTCTAGTAATCCATAAAGATCAATAGTTAAGAGAAATATTTAATTAAAGATAGTATGTTATCAGGCATATGAAATAGCTCCAATAAAACCATTATTAACCACCACATGAAATGAAAATACATGGCATGGATTTAATTCAATAAGACATATAAAATGAAAAGACATTGTAATGAAAAACCAAATAGTTTTAGTGGTAGTTAGTTATGTGTATTAAGTAAGTATCCGCAAATAGTAGATGCCAAAAAATAGATAACGTATATCTCATAATGTTCCCTAATAATTCTATGCAAACAATATATATAACAATGATAAGCTATGAGAAATCTATATACATAGGGATATGCATTAATCAATTATGCAATGAGTAATGTGTCTAAATCGATGGATAAAATAATAAAACTATGTCCCACTTTTTCACAGTTTTGTGCTTTTAACAAAATATGTCAAAAACAAAAACATGACCAAACACATATTAAATGACCAAACATGTATTTTTAAGAGCTTATAAATACCAAGGTGCGGGGCATCCACAATTTACCGATTTTTAAAACTTTTTATAGTATTTTTAAATATTTATTTTACGATCAGATTTTAAAATATTTTTGGCTATCAAGTGGGACACACTTATATGATGTGACCCCAATAGATTTATAAATTAATGTGTGATCAGAAATGAGTCTAAAGAAATAGATCTATCAATCAATGTACTATTACATATGTGAGTAAAATAAAAATACGTATAAATTTTGTGTTATGATAAATGTGTATAAATCAATATATGTATAAATCAATGTTATTTTAGAAATGAATCCTTGAGGAAAAGCAGGTGATAGGCACTAGTGTATCGATTAAGGATTTAAACATTAGCTCATACTTCAACACCGAGGTTCACTTAAAGATTAAATTATTCCAACAACCTCCAAATATTTAAACAAAACTTGCAATTTATAAGTGAAGCATCTTACCTAGTTAGAATATATCTTTAATCTAGTTGTAGGTGATGTCTACCTAAACATCAATCAATGATATTTCTTGAGGATAAACCATTGTAATATCTATCTTTTATTGAAAGGAAGAAATCAATTTAAGACCACAAAGATACAAGTGGATGTTGTAGGCTTTGTGCATGTGAAAAAACTATTACTCGAGAAAAAGGAAAGGAAAGCATAAGTGCATGGAAATGGAGGCAAAACATGGGTATTGAGTGGATATTTTTAATTAAAAAATAGAAATATTAATTAATCATTTGAGATGGCTACGATAAAAAATTAAAGAGGCTCTAAGAGCATGAATTATAGAATATCAAGTTTAGTTTCTCAACTAATATTATTGTTTAAAATGGTCAAGTATAATTGGTTCAAAGGGCTAAAATTAAAAGAGAGGATCCAAATTTTTCAAAACACATATTATATAGTTTTTCATACTCCCCTCTTTTTAAAACCACTTTTTAGTATTTTTAAAAATCTTTGGTGGAAATTTAGAAAATATTATCTAGTTTGGGATACATATTTTTAAAAAACATTTATTGATCTTTTCATAATGATTTTCCATATAAATATACCATGGAAATTAATTTTTGAATTTTGATAAGTGACCGTGTGCCCTCGTAACCACTAAAACTCTTTTCTAAATTTAGATTGTTTTGGAATTTGTATTGAATTAGTAGTAGTTTTGGAATGTATAATTTATATCCATTTTGGATGAACAAGAAAAAGATACATAAAGAAAGATAGACATGTATAATTGTAACAAATAGATGCATAAAAATACATAGTCCAAAATTAGTATAGATGGAAAGCTTATAGTAGTAAGAAATTTTTTACAATCATATATTTAGAAAGAGGAGAGTTTTCTTATCACCGTGGACATATTTTTCTGAAATCATTGGATGATATTAGTAGTGTCTATCATAGTAGAACTTTGTATTTTTGAGTTAAAATCAAAATCATGGATTTTGTCCATTGCGAGCCAATGCCATATGTTTGGAAATCAAATCCTACAACATGTATGTGTAGAAGCATGTATGTGGTATAATACATATGCGTATTTATGGAAGTATAAGTTTAAATTTATTATTCTTTAGAATTTATTATTTCTTATACTTGAATTTTTCAGTAAATATAATAAATTAGGTCCACTCATCACCTTATAGAATTGGTCTCATAGATCGATGAAATTTTTTTCTAGAAGAAAGTTTTTCAAAATCCAATCTAGTTATTGCTTAGTAATTTTTTTAGGATTTTAGCATTAAACCTAAAGTTTTTAGGGTGTAAATTTTTAATAAATTTTTCGTTTAGGGAAACATGTAGTCATTTTGTAGGTTTTGAGGCCTTATGGATTATTTTTTTACATTTGTATGAGTTTTAGATGTGTTAAAATTAGATCCTACACACCTTGCATTTCCCAAATATAATGACAATTTCCTAAGATCTTGACTCATAAATTTCCGTCTAAGCTTAGTTGTGATATTGTCATTTTATATAAATTAGGGTTATCTTGGGGTTAATTGGAACAAATTTTATTATTTATTGAGCCAATTACTTAATTGGTTCAATGAATGATGCATTATGGGAAACTTTAATCCTTATTAACCTAATTGTGACAATATGTTTTTATTTGGGGTTTATTTTTCTCCAATTTCATCATTATTTGAACCAATTACTAGGTTTTCTCAATGATAGATTTAATTTGGGTCAATATTAACCTTTTAACATAATTATGACTATATACGATGAAAATTGTGGCTTAATTATCCCCAATTACATAACCTACTGGTCCAATTAGTTGATCCATTTAATTAGATACAATTTAGGCCAACTTGGGCCCTACAAAATTAAAAATTTATGACTATACAATATGAAGCCTTAACTAGCCCCAATCTCATCACATAATGAACATTTTGTTGGTTCTTTCAACAAGAGAGGTAATTTAGTCAATTTAATCCTTATGAATGTAATTATGATGAAGAGATGTGATTAGGGGATAAATTGGACTAAATTACACCACACATTAAACCAATTTTAGGTATAATATATGCTTTGGGGTTTGAGAGGACCTAATTACATCACTAGCTGAAAAATTTAGTCATTTGGTACAATTACTGAGAGGTGACTTGGACCATTAGAACCCCACAAACTTAATTGTGACTAGATACTTTGGACAATAAAATTTGGAAATGTACCCTTTTGACCCTAGTTATTGTAATTATGAGTCTTGGCTTAGAAAAATACCTATATCTTATTCCCACTTAGTGCATGTTTCCATCTCTTGTCTAAATTTCTTATTTCCATGTACCTATATGTCAAATAAAATATAAATATCAATACACAATAAAACTTCTCAATCTATTCTTTCCAAGTCATAACTTTCAAATTTCACTTAGATAATTCATGTCCACAAATGTATAATTCAATTAGGTTGCATAATTAGGTGTCTTTGCTAACCTATATGGTCTTGAACAAACGCATTTTCAAACTCTATTTTCAATGCAATATAATTTTTTGGTTTTTTTTTGGTTTTTTTTTTGTAATATATATATGGTAGGTGGAGAAATACATCTAGTTTTATTCTTGTTCGAATCTTTGTTGGTGTAGGTGGTGAAAGGTATACACCAAAACCCAAAAAATAACCTTCTTATAGGTTATTCTACCAATGGTTAGGGTTTTAAAGTGATTAAGCTAATTACATATGATATCGAGACTATGCGACAATTAGGGTTTGATAATAAAGTATATTTATAAGCCACTAAAGGACCCAAAAGATTCAAAACCCCATTTTTAAGGTATCGAAGGCCATACAAAAGGGGTAGGACTATATTATACATCCTACCTAGACCATATGGTCTTGTACCAAGAGATTTTCAAGTTACAATTTTGGTAGTCAAGTTTCTCCACACTCTACACTCTCATATTATCCATTTCGTCTTCCCAAATTCTTCTAATACAAATCTAGAAAGCTAACTCTCTCTCTAGTGTATTTTGAGATTATACATGTATTGAAATAACCAATACATTATTATGGTTTTTTACATTTAATGTTGGAATTTAATGATCAAAATGGCTCTTAGTTTCTTAACTATACATACTTTTTGATTGTTGAGTATTACATAACAAAATCATACAATCTTAAAAAGGTGTAAATAGATATAATGTGAGTTCAAGATAAATTGACCCCATTACATCATTTCACATAGTAATGAGTTTATGTGTTCAACTAGAGAGCTAACTAGGCTACTTTAAGAAAGTAATAATAGTTGTGACTATTATACACGTTTTTTTGACTCAATTGGGGTTATTATTTGTTTAATGTATTGTATAGTTAGTTGTTTAGTTCAAGAAGAGAGAAAATATGGGTTAATTTGAGCCATGCCAAACTAATTGGAACTTTATGATGTGATTTTTTTCTTAATAGACCTAATTATAACACTACATAAACCAATTAGTCAATCATTTTGAAATCAAAGAGGAAATTTATGATGTTGGAGAATCACAGAAAATAATCTATCTTCCATAAATTGTAATAATACATGATAATTATGGGCCACACAAGGATAGTGAGAAAGGAAATTACAATGAAATAGTTTGGAAATGGTGAGGAGTGTGTGGGACTTGTATAGATGATTTTTGTAATCAATTGATTTTGTAGTACACACTAATTCTCCAAGGTGAAGAATAAAATATGTGAATGACGTTATGAGGAAAAGGAAGAGTGTTTATCAAGTTGGTGTTTTTGAAATTTTTGTAATGTTAGAGTACATTTTTTTGCATTGAAAATAGATGATTGATTGATGTATAGTAATAGTGCATGTATAACATGATTCATCAAAAAAATTAAGATAAATTACAAAGATTCAAGAAGAGAAATTACATTTAGAAACATGTCACCAAAATAAGGAATTTTAACATACAAGCACATCTAAAGAATTATTTGTCTCATCTCTTAAAAATCCTTAAGACTAATTATCCTTAACCACGCGATATGATAGATCTTGAATGTCATGTAGAGAGTTTATGTGGTAGTTCATAGGAGTAAGAAAACTATTTTCCAATGCATAAATAGAACTTGAGAAAAAAATAGAGGATGTAAAGTAAACCATTTGATGGGGAGGAGTGATGAAGCGTAGAGAAGAGATCCAAGTCGAGATGAATAAGTGAAGCCTATGGAGGGCCTTAGGAAAACACCATTGTAATAGGTCTAGGATTTTAGTTCATTTTATTCATATATCCTAATAGCGAGAGTATTATTTTTAAATTTCATTAAATATTTAAAAATTAATATAAATCTATGTGTGTGTGTGTGTTGAGTTGTTGTGTATTATAAGGAAATAAGGTTGGAAATCAATATCCCTTACCCCTTCACATCATTAGTTTGGGCGGTTGAAGATCCACATAACTAATAACATTTATATGATGTGAGTTGGGGTTCAATTAGAACCAATTACATAGTTAATTTTACCAATTTGATCACTAGTTAAATTAGTCATGAGTGCATCACACATTACACGGTTAATCGATTGGTGAAACTAGAAAGAAAATTTAAGCCAATTTAAGAACCATAGACCTAATTTTTACTATATAATGTGATTTATCATTCAATAGGAACTAATTCATCACTAGTTGAAGTAATAGTTCAACAAAAGAGGTAATTTGGGATAATTAGAGAACCATAAAATTCATTCGACCATATGATGTGATTTAGGGTTCAAATAGACCCAATTTAATCAATGTCTATATAACATGGTCAATTAGTTTAATGAGACATCCTATTTAGGATAAAAATTTGATCCATATGAACTTAATTATCAATATAAATATGCTTTTGGGCTCTATTGGCCCAAATTACATCACACATTGCACAATCAGCTAATTAGTCTAACTAGAGAGTTGATTTGGGAAACTTTAAGCCTTATGGACCTGATTAAAACTACACAATATGATTTTGGATGTAATTTTCCCCTAATACATCACACATTTAACTAATTAGGACTACAAAATGTGATTTGGTTTTAATAGGCCCTAAATACATCATTAGTTGAATTACTTAATCAATTAGTTCAATTAGAGAGTTATGATAGGAAATTTGGATCCCCACACACCTCATTAAAAATATATGATGTGATTTAGGGCTCAATCAATTCCAATTTCATTACGAATCAAACCAATATCTCAATTTATTCAATAAGGGATGCAATTTGGGCCAATTAGAGCATTGTAAACCTAATTGTAACTATATGATATAATTAGGAATTATGTAGCCCCTAGTACATTATGCATTAAACTAATTGGGACTATATGATGTGATTTGGGGATTATTAGGACCTAATTGGATCACTTTTTAAACAAAAGAGAAAATTAGTTCAATCGAGTGGTAATGTCGAGATAATCAAATCCCCATGAACTTTATTGCAACTATAGAATGTGGTTAGGGGATCAATTTGATTAAATTTCATCACTAAATGATTTAATAACATGAATAATTTAATAATGAGTGCAATTTGGGACAATTTTACCCATACGAAATTAACAATGGATTTATGATTTTTGATCTAAATTACCCCAATTTCATCAACAATTGAATGAATTACTCATTGATTAAATCAATTGAATCATTTACTAAAAGATTGAATAAAATGAATCATTTATTCATTCATAATAATATTAATGGGGATAAAAATGAACTAAATGATATTAGACAAGTGATATAATATTCATGATACTAAAATTGATGTTGTATATTCATAATTAGCTTCATGGGGCTAAAGCGATGATGTATAGTTCAATGAGCTTTTTGAGGCTCCTAAAAGATAATGTATAGTTTTAATTAGTATTAGAGGGATAAAATTGAAATAAAATACATTTTTAACTAAACCAATTGAGTAATTGGATAAATAAATGATAAATTTTAGCTTAAAATTACATTATATAGTTACAATTGGTTTCACAGGATCAAATTAGGCCAAATTAAATATTTTTTTAACTAAATAAGTAATTGGATCAATCAATTTGATAAATTTTTGGCCAATTTATCCCGAAATCATGTAGATGTAATCAGGTTTACATGGATTGTTCATTCTCCCCCAACCAACATCCTTAATTTAACCAATCACATAATTGGTTGACAATGTGATGAAGTTGATGCCAATTAAGCTCCAATTCATATCATATAGTCATAATTAGGTTCATAATTTCCAAATTATGTCAGTGATTTTATTATTCAAGTGAATGATAAAATAAAATGTGGCCAAGTTACATCCAAATCATTATCTATAGTCACAATTAAATTCATTGGGAAATTCATGATTTAATATCTTTGGGATGTGTAAGGTTTGTAAAATATAATTTTACACATTGAAAACTCCTAAAAATTTATGAAACCAAATTATATTCCCCCAATACCTTTAAAATTACTATATTATTTCCAAAAATAGACACTAGTTATAAACTTGACACCCTAAAAGATTTTGGTTTAATGTTGAAATCCTAAAAATTGCTAACCACTAACTAGATTGGAATTTGAAAAAATATCTTCTAGACTATAAACCATGAAGCTATGAGACCAATTTAGTAAGGTGTAAAGTGGCCCTAATTTATTATATTTATTAATATAAATTTAAATTATAAGTTTTAATTTATTATTTTGAAATTTATACTTAGCAATTATTTTAACAAATATCCTCCAATCCCTAATCTACACCCTATAACCATTGAAAAATGCATACAAATTGGAATGTTTTATTCTATAATGCATAAAATTTTATTCATGTACACATTATAGTACATATGCACTTTTAGTTTAGGGATTACTAAACCTATAAAATGAAAGCACAAACACACTTTTCAAACTGCGTATACATTTTTTAAAACAATTTTCTTGCAACCTTTTGGTCCCCCATCTCCATGTAATTACCCATAAGTGAAATAAAAAAGGAATGACTCACATTTTAAAGGAAAATATTTATCCCAATTATCCGATAAGAACTATGAAGAATAACCAAGTCATTGACATAAATATATTAAATATATTATTAAGAGAGATATTTTCATTCAAAATATTTTAGGAAAACATACGGGAAATTAAGGAGGAAACCATTTCCATAAGAGTTACTAAAACTTGTAGTATATAGAATAAAATTCAAATTTTAAATAGATCTATAGAATACGCTTATGTATTTTCCCTATTATTTTAATTGTATGAATGATATTCAACTCCTATTATTACGTATCAATTGGGTGTTTTAGTTTGATCATATTATTTAGATTCTAGAGTCCATAATGTATATAAATATACTATTTATACTTTATCTAAAATAACATGTGGTTCCCTATTCCCAGCTGTGCTTATAAATATAAGTTGAGGGACTTCAAAATATTAATAGAGTCATTTGAGAAATTCTTCAAACCTTCTCTCCCATATTTTTACAACTTCAAAATATGGTTCTCACGTTGATGTATTTAGTAATCAATTTTGTTCCTTGAAAATATATTTATTAATAGAACTATTGGTTGTGAAAATAGAAATAAATATAATATTTTATACATTTCACATACTTGTTAATGACCCTCCCTTTGTATTTATTTCTATTTCAATTTATACACATTGCATTCCTTCAAGTAACTTACTTGATATATTTTTAGGTGGTAGGTTAAAAATAGAACCAATTGTCTTTAGAGGTTATTTGTAGAGTAAAAATCACATAATATGTAGAGATGCCATATTGCACTTGGAACATGGGTGAATTTTTATAGGTAAAACATTGAAACACTAACAATTTATGCATGCTCAATGGGACCAATATTATTTCTAAGTTCTCTCTTATGTAGATTGTACCTTATGAAAAGAATATGTAAGATTTTAGTGAGTATATTTTCTTGTTAAACTTTTGGAAGTATATAATCTCTCCGATAACTCCATTGTACATAAAATCTATTGCGCAAACCTATAAAACTCACATTTCAACAAGGATATGCCAATAACATATAGAGAATCATAAGAGATGGAAGTATTGTAAATTTAACATGAATTTCCATCTAATATGAATGATATATATCTAAACTTTATTATTTGATCAAAGATTAAAATGTATCTCTATCTAATCCTTATAGAATAGCATGATGGAGCCAATGGCCCTGCTTTTTGTAGAGAATGAAGAAATGTACAAAGAACCTAGCCCAAGATACCATGGAATGAAATTATAAAAGGGATATTAATAAAGGAGGAGAAGTGGCACAAACTACAAAAATATTATTCTTTCTCCTTTTTAATTTCTTGTCAGTATATTTTTATTCATAGAATTTATATCACTAATTTAGGATTTTGTTTTCACAAATTAAGATGTTTTTACATCACACTACAAGGTCCATTTGTGATTTTTATGTGTTTATTTTTCTTGAATAATTATCTATAATTATTGATAATGGTAGAGAAAAAGGATGTAATTATGGTTGTACAATCATGAATTAGATCCATTATATATAAATATATATATAAATATATATATATATATATATATATATATATATATATATATATATAACATTATCTTTTATATTCTTACTCATACACAAGGTTTCCTATATGTAAGTATTTAGATACGTTTAAGAAAAAATAGATTCAATAAGAAATATTAGGACCCACCTTAGTGAATTTATTCCATTCCACAAGGTCATATTTAAAACCTACTTGGGTAGTTATGCAATATGTGGTAAAAAAATACAAACATAGGTGACGGGATCTTTGAGGATTTTTGCCTCCCAATTTATAAGTAGCGGATCCTACACTAAAAATTTAAAAACTCGAGTTGAGTCTTTATCAATTGTAATTATTTTAGAATAAGATTTTACTTCTTCATTTGATATAAAATCAAGATCAACTTATTCTCATAGACTCGAAATATTTAAGCTACAATTAATGCTCGAGAGGTGAACATGACTTCCTTTCAAATATTTATCTTTAATCTCTGGTAGGATATTTTTACCCAAGTATCAATTGGTGATCCATTATAAAATTTTGACCAATTAAAGTCAAAATTTAAGTTGGTATTAAGTCACCAAATATGGTTTTTTCAAATTACAACTCATACCCTAAATTCAAATTTAAAGTCACGAAAATGACTTAACGGCGACTTAAACTATGACTTTAAATGAAATAAATTAGAACATCACATTGAAGACATTTTCACATCCCCTTAATACATCATAATGGACTATCCTAATTACACCCTAGTGTGACGTTAGGATAACTTAATTGGGGACATAATAATGTCTTGAAATGTTTTTAACTATTTATTCTTCGACATTAAGGGTGTCTTCATATGGGATGTTAGCATGGCTTAAAATGTAGCTTAATCAATGAATTAAGTCATAAATTTAGTTTGACTTAATTTATGAATTTATAAGGATATTTACATTCATATTTGCATCAACCTATTATATAAATTAATAATCAACATCACATGTGACTTAAAATTAGACTTTAATTACGACTAAAGTACATTTAGCTTAAATTGTGACACTAAATCTAACTTTTATTGTGACAATAGTTATGACTTTAATTTTGACACTAGTTGGAACATAAATGATGACACTAGTTCTAACTTAAATACCAAAACTATTTATAGCCTAAATGGTGACACTAGTTTCAAATTAAATAGTGACACTATGTCTAACTTAAATTGCAACACTAATTGTTATTTAAATTGTGGATTTTGTTTCTCTAAAAACATGACTTAATTTCGTCATTATTTATGACTATATTGTCAGTCTTGATTTTATTTAATTATATTATTATATTATACAATTTTAGTTATAAAATGTTTATGTTAATGTCAATTTTAATGATATACATAAAAAATGAAAATTATGTTAAAGTAGAAAATTGTATTGGAGCATAATTACAAATATAAAAGACATTGAATACAAATGGAAAAAACTTTAAGGAAACAATGATAAATTAAATATTATAATCAAACCACTAAATAATTACTTGAAATACATAATAATAATAATAATACTAATACATAATAGTTTTAGAGTCATGATTGACCCCATACAATATTAGGGTCAATATCCACAATATAAAGTCATAATATTCAATGTTGACCCCATACATCAGGGTCCTCATATTCATTTGCCCCCCAACTCTCATCCCTACCATTCTCATGAGTAATGTCACCCTCAATGGTAATATCATCAAAACCTTGAGAACCTTGTCCAACCTCCAAATCCCCACTAGCTCCACTATTTGAAGAAAATGTTTAACGATAACTCAATAGTGATGTGGTTCCCATTTAGTGTTTTATGAATTTTACAACTTACTCTCGGGGTGATATCACATGTCCCCTACATAAAAATCACCAATATTAAAATCAAGTTATAATTGATTAAACATATATATATATATATATATATATATATATATATATATATATATATATATATATATATAATTCAAAATATATTTTATAATGAATTTATATAGCATACATGTAATGGTTGGACTCCATTGATGAAAAATTCCTATTGTAGAGAAACATATCTATAAGCATAGACCATATATGATCCATATGCTAAGACTTGATAGGCTTCTCATAGCCCTCGTCCTATTAGAAAATGTAAATATAATAGTAATTTATGTTGTAATTAAAAAATAAAAATTGAAAACTTATTATTAAAATATAATTTAAACTATGATAATTAAAATTTGAGCCCATGTTTTAGTAAAGCCCATAGGACCAATGACATTTGTGAACTTTTTCCCTTGTTCCAATCTAGAATTTGCAGCCTGATTGTTTAACGAATCGGTTGTACAAAATATGTACTACCCCAAAAGTCAATCTATTGACACCATGGATTAGGTTTTAAAGTAGCAGAGCTACAAATTATTTATAAATACACTTGGTTATCCCACCATTTAAAATTAGTAAAAATAATTATGAAAGAAACCAAATTTTATAAAAATCAAAATAAATATGACTTAGTTAGACATCAACATTTACCTCCCAGATATTTTCCACTCATCATGTTCATAATGCATCTTAAAATTTATTTTTAGAAAGCAAACATGTTAAGATATGTTTTGATCTTAAGAGAATGTGTTGCTAATTTGGATTCTCGCATACATCGTGGCTTTATCGCATGGACAACAAAATATTGTACTTGTATGTGTTGTTTGATTTGATGTGGCTGATGCATTGACGCGATTCGATAATTGTCGTATAATTGCTTGTTGATTGACAAGATACCCCGAATCAATTCCATTGATTCAAGTATGCCGAGGTCCTCTTGTGTTTTCTATGTTAATTCACACTTGAATGGACTAGGATTATTATAAGCGCAAGCTGCCTCGATTACAGTGTGAATAGCTAGCACGAAATGCCAACGTGGGTTCGATTCTTGAACCCCGCATGCCGAATTCGGGACCTCGTGGGGCGAGAAACGCCCTGACACGGTGGCCTTGGCATGTAATCTAAGGACGGAACGTCCCGCTCCTCGCGTTAACGTGGATGTTAGCAAGGGGCTGGAAGGAAGTTGTTAGTGTTAGTGGTTAGTGTGAATTAAACCTAAACTAACCCTAAGACCTAACATACATCCTACACTACTATCCTAGTGGATTTTTAAATTATAAAAAAAAAGGGGGAAAAATAAATCTAAATCCTAAAACCTAAGGTCTAACTAAGACCTAGGTCGAATGAACTATGTAACCTAAAACTAATCCTAAGCTAAAGGGGTACGCAGACCCTTGGGAAGAAAAGGATAAGGATGGATAGGAGGCATTCATTGGCATTTATGAACTGTCCCTTCGGGGACGGCGCCAGTTTTGGCGGGACAGGTAGGAGATAGAGGTATCCATTTGGAAGCTTGGCTAAATTCATTTGCATGGAAAAATTTGAAAATTGGAGACTTGCCAACCCAAGTGGAGGTGGCGTAGAAAATAAGGAAAAAGGGCGAGCCTTTATTGCATTAATGGTTCTTGGTCCTCGCGACCAGCTCGCCTTGGGAAGTGTATGAGGGAATTTTGATTTTCATTTTTTGTTGATTCGAGCTTTTGCAAAGTTGCTCTGCATTTGGTTTCTTGGTCTGGTTCAGTCGAACCAGCTCTTGCATTCGACATTTTCTTGGAAGTTTTGAGGCTGTTGATCAGCCAAGAAGAAGGAAGAAAGTGCTGGGAATATTGTGTTGCCGTTGTGGAAGAAAAACGCGGCAAAACGAAGCTTTCTTCGAGTTCTGGAAAAGAGATTACAGGCATGTTAAGCCCTTCTCTTTAAAATCTTTGCTTGATTTAAATGTTTCATTAAAACAACCCTGCTCTTGGGTTGGGATTGCTTGATTGTTTTTGAGTTGATTTGGAAATGGATTTGTTGATTTTGCCTTCTTTTCCTGGAAAAATGATATGAAACGGCTCGTCAGCTCGGCCTTGATTTGTTGTTGCTTAAATTTGGTGGAATAGGAATTACCATTGTGGTTGCTTGACAAAGTTGTTGTAGAAAGAAATAAACATTTTCTTCCTCTCGTACATGTGGTATGGAGTGGACAGCTGTTTAAACTTTTTCTTATAATGTAATCGCTTCTCCTTGATGTTGTGCAGGTTTGAATCGCTATTATTACATGTGAAGAGAAAATGGAATTTCAGTCATGTTATGTTGCTATGATATGGGTTTCCTTCCTTTCTTGCTGTCATTTTTGGAAATAATGGGGTACAAATGCCCCTTGCTGTTGTGGTTAATCCGTCCTTGCATTTGATTGGTTGGAAACACTTCCACGACGTGCTGGTTTGTTGACAGTATGGTGTTTGAAATAGATATAATTCTTTCACTGTTCGTGTTGTTTGAAAGTGGAACAGGTGTGTAATCGTTCCTTATGGTGTAAAGGTTTTCCATTTAGTGTAATCGTTTCTTTACTGTGTATGTGGAACTGTCTTTGCAAGAAAAGAGGAAATGGAAATACAGTCGCATATATTGCTGTAATTTGGGTTCTGTTGAATCTTGTTGTCATTTTGGAAATGATACAAAATACTGTTATTGGTCGCTGAGTTCAGCTGTCCTTGTATTTCTGGAATGAAATGCTTTCCTGTTGTGCTGGTTGTTTAACAGTATTGGGAAAAATTGTCATATGTATCACGGGTCTGTACGTGTTAATTGAGTTGTTTCTCTTTTGAAACCATAAGTTCTTTTGCTGATGAACTGGAATGAAAGAAGCGATGGTTGTTGAAGTTGTTTCATATTGAAATTTTTAAAGGAAATAGATTCTCTTCCTTCTACTGTCTTGGATTCTGATGAAAGTGGCATTCGGGTTCTCTACGAGTAATTGAACTCGAATTGAATTCAAGTATTAGCAACATTTCCATGGCTGTGCCTTTTCTTGTATAGGAAATGAGCAATTACGTTTTGGTATCCGTGAAAATAGGAAAAGTAGACTGTTTTTCCTTCCTCGGGTTATTGATGGATTATATTTTCTCCTCGTGAAAATAGGATGGTTTTATTGTTTTTTCGACATCGTTTCGGTCTTCTCTTAATCAGACTATTGACGCAATTATAAACTAGTTTTGTATTCTGTGCAATGAATGATTATAATTTCTTCTTGCTGTAATGAAGGATGACCCCATTGCGTCTGGCAGTCGAAGTTTGACCTTCTGATATTATTTTGTTTTTACTATCTTGAGAATGCAAATTTGGCTGGAATGTTCATTGCTGTAGCTTGTTGGATTGCAGCTGTACTGGCTATGTGAGATGCTTATCAATGAGAACGTTTACGCTGTTATCTGTCTAAGTTGAGTTGTCTTGCTTAGAAAAACGTGATTGAATGTTTTTACTTCATTCTGAAAACAATGATTGTTCTTAATGAAATAGTAGAGAATGAATTCTTCTCTTTTTGCTATTTGGGACTCTGAAAGTGACATTGGAATTATAGTGTCTAAGACTCGGTCTTGCTGTAGGTAACAGCCATGTACCATTTGTTATTAAGAACTATATGTGTTCAGAGGCATAAAAGATTATATGAATATATATACTTGCGTGGTTGCAAATTTGTTGTTGGTTAGCTATACAGTGTAAGAAGTAAGGAATCTTCTAGTATAGCAAATACCTAGTATACATATTGATATGGCTTGCTCCACGATAATTATAATGTCTTACTAACCTGTTTGGCATTTATATGAACTGGAAATGAATGAAATTATTCTTGCTGCCAGAAAGTGAATTCCGAGTGGATTTTGTAAGTTTCACTCTGAACTGTTATATTGATTTGTCTTTCGTCTGGATTCCACTGTTAGGACAGTCATGTGGAAAGAGATAGAGATATGAATTAATGTTTTAGAAAGATGATCTTTCTTCTTTCATTCAGTTAGGAACCTGGAATTCGTGAATGAAGAATTTTATGGAGCTTAGATGAGAGCTACTATATGCATTGTTGTTCGCTTTCTTGTTTGTACTTGAATGCTTTAAAACTTAATGTGCTTCATGAACGTAAAGGGAAGTAATGGATTTATATTCAGTTAGTTTCATCCTTTGCATTTGTTATTAATGAAAGGCGTGGAAAAGATAATCAGATGTCGATAGGAAAAGCAATCTACTTGAATTCCTAACTTTACAAATTTTGTAAATCGATACTTGCAATGATTATGTGAAACGGACAGCAAATTCCTTGGCTGGTGTGATGATATTCTGATGATTTAGTGGTTATGCTGATCTCTCTTTGTGCTTTTCGAGATTGATGTTTTGTCGTTGTTTCATAAAAGCAGTGGTTCTTTTATCAAAATAGCTTAGTCAAGCATCTTATTTTAAGGATAAGTGCTTAATGTGCTCGGGCCATCGAATCGACCGCAATTCATTTTGCAGATGGAATTTGATTAGAATGAAGACTTGGCTGTCTTCTGATGCCTCTTGATAAAATATAAATTAAATTGTAACTGTTGCTTTTATTCCTCTTTGAGGAATTGTGAAAGAAGAAAATATATTCTTCTCGTCCATGAGTTGTATGGATGCTTTCAGAAAACTATACCCAATCACTGATGGCAAATGTACAAATTATGACTTGAAATATTGAATACAAGCATACAAGTGTGATATTTTCAATAATTATATCAGCTTGATATTGTTATATAAATTGGGAATAAAATGTTACTTCTCGATTTGGAATTGTTTCGTAATCCTGGATGGATGTGAATTGAAACTCGATATCTATTCTTACTTAAATACAACCTTTAAGTCAACAATGCAATTAATTCATACTGGGTAAAGATGAATTTTGAATTGACATTAAAAAGGATTAAGAAGAATATGATTTTATAATCGAGGGTATTCGTGATTAGCTTAGAGCTAAGGAATATCAATTTAAATTTGGAGTATTCGAACTTCGCTTTCGAACTCCATCATGATCCCGCTTGATAAAAATTCGATTAAGGATATAGGATACATATATCCATAACTAATGATCCTTAACTATATAATGTTAAGGGGAACAAATGAGTTCATTTCTTGAAGTTTAGACCTCGCTTGAATGACGCCTAATAAGTTAATATTCTCAAATAAGTGCAGCTTGAAACATCTTGGTTAAGTTTAATAGGTTAAACTTATTATGTCCGTCGGTACGGACTGCTTAATCTAATGATTAAGAAATAAACCAAGTAAGGAAATGTAGCTCTTCGATACGAAGGAGACGATACATAACGAACTAATGGACAGTTTAGTCCCTTTTAGTTATATACAATCGCAACGGAAACGAGGATCAAGGGATCGCCGTGGACGCGAAAATTGCTTAAACTATTAACTCGTGGCTAAGTCACTGGGCAAGGTGATGTGTATTCTCTCGTTGGGAGAATTCTGCAGACACAGCATACGCCACTATAAAGAAGGTGTCTTCATGAAGACGGGGTCTTCATGACGACACAATGTCAGCAAATTTCGCATATAAGCAATGCCCTCCCGAATTAAAACATTTAGAATACATAGGCCGAATGTGTAGATCTTAGCCGGGTGGAGATAGGGTATGATTTGGTATACGGAGTGACTTCGAATACTAAAGATAATCGCACACACGGAGTCGGGGTAACGACACCGTATGTCCGCGTATCTTTAGTTACTGGAGTGCCTTCCTATACCCGCTCATATTATCGGGCCGGAATCGAAAGTTTAAAACGGAACTTAAACGATGAGGACCGGTAGAACCAGAAAGACCATTCTAGATAACAGTGAAGTGAAGTGAAGGACGTATTCGTAGATGTGTATCACATTCAGAATATGATCATGCAAAGCATGTGAAAATCTTTGGCCAAAGTATCGCAATTGCTGGTCATGCGTTGTCCTTATCACTTAATTTAAGATGCAGATGTCGATGAATATCAAGAATGTATATTCGATAGGCTTCTTAAATGGATCACTGATAACCGGGAAGGTTATGAGAACAAGTATATAAAATATACTATGCATAAACAAACATGAAGGATCGGTTGTTGCACGAGTCATGTACATGAAGGATCGGTTGTTGCCGAGTCATGAAATGAAGGATCGTTGAAACTCCGAGCCATGAAAATGGAAGATCGGCAGCTTCATCGAGTCATTTTAAAAAAGATATAGAATCTGTTATGAGATTGAATGGCATTGAATGTGTGTTCCATATCAGTAAATATGTGAACAGGAACATTCGCTTTTAAAAGAAATTGTATGATCCAAACCGTGTGGTTTGGGCAAGAGAACAATTATTAAATCTTGAACGTGTGTTTGAATTTTATAATTCATAACAGAGAACGTTATAAAAAAAAAATTTTTTTTTCCCTTGTTCTCGTGTTTTAAAATGGGGATGTTACATCTTGGCATCGAGTCAAGGTCGCAGCTCTCGACCTAATGAGTCCACGTTATTAATAAAGTTTACATTTTCTTATGAATGTAAAATGGTCAGACAAGAGGGAATGCCGCGAATAACCCGTCATAGGTGGAGAAGCAAAGAATCGCCCAAAAGTCGGATGAAATCTCACGCCTCTACTTGATACGAGGGATCGCTTTGATCGTGCATCGAACAAGCAGCCAATGGGCAATGAAGAGGAGGGGAATGAAGCTGAAATAAATGATCACCGCTCCTCGTGGACAACATCAACTGAGGGAATCCGGTGTTGATGATAATAACGTAATTGCTCCTAATCCCCCGAAAATAAAAGGGCAAGATTAGCAATTTAACTTACGAATGATATAAAGAGAATAAGTCCTCCAAAGTTTGATGGAACAACTCTTGGGGACGGAGCTGAAAACTCGGCTCTGAAATGGAGAAATACTTTGCAATAAGAAACTTCTCAAGAGACTAAAGCGATATGGGGAGCATATCGCCTTTCTCATGAAGCATCATCCCGTGGGACAACCGTAAGGTTGAGCTGAATATTGTCGAATCGCATATAACTTGGGATCAATTTAAGGGATATTTTAGGCAAAGATGGCTGCCTCAACTCTATTTTGATAGGAAAATGACCGAATTTTTAATCGGTCGCAAGGAAGGTCCGTTTATGATGTATCATCGGGAAGGGTTTACTAAACTCCTTAAGTATGTGCCGCAGCATCAAGTCGACGAGAAGTTCGTAATACGGAAATTCATAATGGGATCGAATCCCATCATTGGTGGCGAAGTGGATGTCCACGGCCCAACCACCATGGATGGAGTTGTTAAAAGGCAATCGACAGAACAAAATTGAGAGCATCTCGCTCACAGTGGAAGAGATAAGGAAGAAGATTCCCAATCCTTCTTCGTCTCGCACCAAAAAGGGGACCTTGGAAAAGGTTTGGTGTGAAAATAAAATTGTCAGAGATAACAACAAGAAACCCGTGATGAACAGACCAGAATAAATAGTGGGGAACAGCCTTCCCAAAAGTTAGTGGCATCGACGTAAGTCCTATGGAAGCCAAAACGATAACTTTAAGGTCGGTAATAAATTTGAACCTAGAAAAGGGCCACTGGAGGATGCTTCAATCGTGGAAAAGACCACTATGCGAATCACCGTCCCTCAAGAAGGATGATCGCGACAACAAAGATAGATACATGCCGCAGTTGTCTCAATGCATGTCGAAAAGCAAGTGACGCCCATGGGTTACTGTAAGTTATTCGGTAAACCCGTAGTTGTACTTTTGACATCGGAGCTACTGTAACGTTTTATTTCTACCGAACTAACTATGAAATTAAAAAGAAAGGCTGCGAGAATGGATAAAACATGGACAAAGGCATTATGGGAATAATGCTATCCATACAAATGAAATGTGCCTTTTGGGGCAATTCTTGACCGCCTCGGTTTCTCCACCGAAGTTGACTTGTATGTCACTCCTCTAGATCATATGATATCATTATCGAGTTAATCGTTGGCTGAACATAAAGCAAAAAGTTGATCGTTATGAAAAAAACAATCGGGCTTGCTTGATGACCCGCAGTAAAGCAAAGCGTAGTCATTCAAGGTGTAAACGGGAAGTCATAGCTAGAAACCGACGGCCATGCAACTAAAGAGGGCCAAAAAACAGAGGCTGCACTTTCAGATGCGGTAAAAATGACAGTAAAATGAAGTGGAAGATAATGATTTCATGGAAAGGTATCCATTGTTGAGGGATTTTCGTGATGTGTTTCCTGAGGAATCACGGTCTTCCGCCCAAACGTGAGTTTGACTTCGCTATAGAGATCAAACCAGAACGGAACCCATATCTAAGGCACCTTATGAATGACTACCATTGAGCCGGTAGAATCAAGGCTCTGGGCCACAAGAACTTCGACTAAGGGGCTGATCGACCGAGCGCCTCACCTGGGGAGCGCCTGTAATTTTGTAAAGAAAAAGGATGGCACTTGAGGTCAGTGTATTGATTATGTAACGTCGAATAAAGCAACCATTAAAAATCGATACCCACTTCCAAGAATCGATGATCTGTTGATCGATGCGAGGAGCATCACTATTCAAAAATAGATCTCATGGTCGTGGTACCATCACCGAGAATAAAAGAGGAAGATATTCATAAAAAGCTTTTTAACGAGGTATGGGCACTATGAGTTCACGGTGTTGCCTTTGGGTCGACTAATGCACCCGCCGCCTTCATGAATCTAATGAATAACATTTTTCAAGAATACTTAGACAAGTTTGTGCTCAGATTCTTGACGACATTCTTATATACTCTAAAATGTCGAAGAGCACCAAGAACATCTCAGATAGTGCTGGAAATCTTAAGAAAGAGGAAGTCAGATGGCAAACCGTCCAAATGTTCCTTTTATGATGCAGAGGTGCATTATTTGGGACACGTTATAAGTTAAAGACGGATAGCCGTTGACCCTTCAAAGATCACAACTATAATCGAGTGGCTCGCACCTAAGAACGTGCACGGAAGTAAGGAGCTTCATGGGCTTGGCCGATATTATAGAAAGTTCGTTAAGGACTTTTCAAAAATTGCTGCCCCAATCACTTCGCTGCAGTAAGAAAGAAAAGAAATTTGTCCGGGACAGATAAATGTGAATCGCTTTTAAAAAGTTAAAGGAGCAAAGCTTAACTACAAAGACCTATTTTGACTGCTGACTCGATCCAAATGGAGATTTTATGGTTGTCAGAATTGACGCCTCAGAGAAGGCCTGGGGGTATTTTTTGTTACGTAATCAACCATGTTATCGCTTATGAAAGCAGTAAAGCTTAAGTTACATGAATGTAACTATGCTCCACACGATCTTGAGCTCGCCGCCATAGTACATGCGCTTCAAATATGGAGGCATTACCTTGGCAAGCCCTTTGAATTAAAAAAATGCACCATCCGGGGCTGAAGTATATTTTTACTCACCAAATCAATGCAAGGCAACGAAGATGGTTAGAATTTGCCTCAAAGATGATTTTGATATAAGCTACATTAAGGGCAAGGAAAATAGAAAGCAGATGCTCCGAGTCGAAGGAAGCATATCTCTCGCTCTTATAACGTTAAGAACTCGCTTAAGGATGAGGTAAAAGATGCCTTAGAATCGATCCCTATTTTCAAAGAAGTCAAATCAGCACTTGCCGCAGCACTCCAGCAGACAAAGCAGGTATAAGGGATTTCGTTTTGATAACGAAGGAGTTCTCGAGGTTCAAAACAGGTATATGTACCGTGGCAAATGACTTAAGAGGGAAATTGCTCACCGAATTCCATAATTCACCTTTTTCTCGACACTGCATCACAAAAATGCTTGCACGATCTTAAGCAAAGCAATATTTTGGAAGGGAATGAAAAAGGATGTGGTAGAGTTTTCAGAACACACCGCTTGAATGTCGCTGTTAAAGCGAACATATGCACCCTTCTCGGATTATCAGATCCCCACAAAGATTCCGCAAAGATAAGTGGCAAGTGATAACGATGGATTTCGCTCAAGGATTGCCTATGTCAAGAAATAAACATGACATTATCCTCGTCAGAAGTCGATAAATGACCAAAGTGGCACACTTCATCATTGTAATTAAGGACGATGCACCAGCTTTTAGCAAGAAGATTTGTACATGAAATCTTCAAAGTCGCATGGAATACCGGAATTAATCATATCGACAGAGATCCGAGGATGACATCAAGGTTTTGGCAAACGCTTAATGCAGCCTTGGGAACTAAATTAAACTTCGCTTCGCATATCATCCGTAAACGGATGGACAGACCGAGAGAGTTAATCAAGTTTTAGAGGACATGCCGAGGATGTATGCATGGACCAGCAAAGATAAATGGGAGGAATACCTTCCATGGGTAGAATTTGCTTACAATAACACCTATCATGCCTCTTTAAAAATGGCGCCCTTTGAAGCATCAGATGGAAGAAAATGCGTAACCCCCGTCACCGGGACACGTGCTGAGGACAGAGAGGTAATTGGGCCGTAAATCCTTATGGAAATGGAACAAAGCAAATCAAAATGATTCGGGAACATCTAAAGGAGGTCGCCAATAAAGCGTAAGAGCTATGCAGACTGAAGCGGTCGACAGCATTATAAACTTGGAGAGAAGGTCTTTCTTCTGGGTGAAGCCTAAAAAGAGCTCCATAACCTTTCGTAGTGGTCGCTAAGTTGTCACCACGTTACGTGGGACCTTTTGAAATTATTGAAATAATCAACCCCGTAGCTTATCGTCTAAAGCATTACCTCCGCCTTGTCTCAAATGCATGATGTTTTTCATATTTTTCGCTTAAGAAATACGTGATGATTTATCACATGTGCTAAATCGAATTCCTCGCAGTCCAAGACCCAGAATAATCGTGGTTAAGCCCATTCGAGTGTTGGGAACTCGCCAACTTGACTTGAGAAATCGCTAAGTGAACCAATGTAAGGTCCAAAGGGGACCAGCTCAATGAGGAAAGTGCAACTTGGGAGAATCTCAAGAAATGAGATCTACTTTTCCACATCTGCTTAATCAATATGAAATTCGTGAGAACTCGAAAATTTTACCAAATTTAGACAATTATTAGTCTATTTCAGACACTTGTCTTAAAACGTTGTTTTTAAGAGAGAATCTGTTTTTGGTATGAACTTATGAATGAAAGGACAATAACTGAATTTTGTCCTATGAACTCCTTGATTTGTAAATCTGATCATCGGGACGATGATTCTTTAAGGAGGGAAGAATGTAACACTCTGATTTTGTATGCTAACTTGGTGAATGTTTTACATACTGTTATAGCTCTTGAAATGAAAGCAAACATGTTAAGATATGTTTTGATCTTAAGAGAATGTGTTGCTAATTTGGATTCTTGCATACTGTGGCTTATTGCATGGACAGCAAATATTGTACTTGTATGTTTGTTTGTTTGATGTGACGGCTGCATTGTCGATAATTGCTTGCTCTTTGAAAGTTGATCGACAAGATACCCCGAATCAATTCCATTGATTCAAGTATGCTGAGGTCCTCTTGTGTTTTCTATGTTAATTCACACTTGAACTGGACTAGGATTATTATAAGCGTGCAGGCATCTCGATTACAGTGTGAATAGCTAGCACGAAAATGCCAACGATGGGGTTCGATTTTCAACCCCGACTGCCGAATTCGGGACCTCGTGGGGCGAGAAACGCCGGACACGGTGGCCTGGCATGTAATCGAAGGACTAACGAACGTCCTGCTCTGCGTTAGCATGGATGTTAGCAAGGGGCTGGAAGGAAGTTGTTAGTGTTAGTGGTTAGTGTGAATTAAACCTAAACTAACCCTAAGACCTAACATACATCCTACACTACTATCCTAGTGGATTTTTAAATTATAAAAAAAAAAGGGGGAAAAATAAATCTAAATCCTAAAACCTAAGGTCTAACTAAGACCTAGGTCGAATGAACTATGTAACCTAAAACTAATCCTAAGCTAAAGGGGTACGCAGACCCTTGGGAAGAAAAGGATAAGGATGGATAGGAGGCATTCATTGGCATTTATGAACTGTCCCTTCGGGGACGGCGCCAGTTTTGGCGGGACAGGTAGGAGATAGAGGTATCCATTTGGAAGCTTGGCTAAATTCATTTGCATGGAAAAATTTAAAATTGGAGACTTGCCAACCCAAGTGGAGGTGGCGTGGAAAATAAGGAGAAAGGCAAGCCTTTATTGCATTAATGGTTTTTGGTCCTCGCGACCAGCTTGCCTTGGAAACAGCATGAGGGAATTTTGATTCTCATTTTTGTTGATTCGAGCTTTTGCAAAGTTGCTCTGCATTTGGTTTCTTGGTCTGGTTCAGTCGAACCAGCTCTTGCATTCGACATTTTCTTGGAAGTTTTGAGGCTGTTGATCAGCCAAGAAGAAGGAAGAAAGTGCTGGGAATATTGTGTTGCCGTTGTGGAAGAAAAACGCGGCAAAACGAAGCTTTCTTCGAGTTCTGGAAAAGAGATTACAGGCATGTTAAGCCCTTCTCTTTAAAATCTTTGCTTGATTTAAATGTTTCATTAAAACAACCCTGCTCTTGGGTTGGGATTGCTTGATTGATTGTTTGAGTTGATTTGGAAATGGATTTGTTGATTTTCGCTTCTTTTCCTTGGAAAATGATATGAAACGGCTCGTCGCTTCGGCCTTGATTTGTTGTTGCTTAAATTTGGTTGGAATAGGAATTACCGTTGTGGTCATTGACAATGTTGTTGTAGAAAGAAATAAACATTTTCTTCCTCTCGTACATGTGGTATGGAGTGGACAGTCTGCTTAAACTTTTTCTTATAATGTAATCGTTCTCTCCTGATGTTGTGGTTTGAACTCGCTATTACATGTGAAGAGAAAATGGAATTTCAGTCATGTTATGTTGCTATGATATGGGTTTCCTTCCTTTCTTCGTCATTTTTGGAAATAATGGGGTACAATGTCCCCCTTGCTGTTGTGGTTAATCCGCCTCGTGCATTTGATGGTTGGAAACACTTCCACGACGTGCTGGCTGGTTGACGAAGATGGTGTTTGAAATAGATATAATTCTTTCACTGTTCGTGTTGTTTGAAAGTGGAACAGGTGTGTAATCGTTCCTTATGGTGTAAAGGTTTTCCATTTAGTGTAATCGTTTCTTTACTTTGTATGTGGAACTGCCTTTGCAAGAAAAGAGGAAATGGAAATACAATGATATATTGCTGTAATTTGGGTTCCGTTGAATCTTGTTGTCATTTTGGAAATGATACAAAATACTGTTATTGGTCGCCGAGTTCAACTGCCCTTGTATTTTCGGGAATGAAATGCTTTCCGTCAATGTCAGCCGGGTTGTTTAACAAAGATTGGGAAAAATTGTCATATGTATCACGGGTCTGTACGTGTTAATTGAGTTATTTCTCTTTTGAAACCATAAGTTCTTTTGCTGATGAACTGGAATGAAAGAAGCGATGGTTGTTGAAGTTGTTTCATATTGAAATTTTTAAAGGAAATAGATTCTCTTCCTTCTACTGTCTTGGATTCTGATGAAAGTGGCATTCGGGTTCTCTACGAGTAATTGAACTCGAATTGAATTCAAGTATTAGCAACATTTCCATGGCTGTGCCTTTTCTTGTATAGGAAATGAGCAATTACGTTTTGGTATCCGTGAAAATAGGAAAAGTAGACTGTTTTTCCTTCTGAAGTTATTGATGGATTATATTTTCTCCTTGCTGTGAAAATAGGATGGTTTTATTGTGTTTTCTTGATACTGTTCGGTCTTCTTAATCAGACTATTGACGCAATTATAAACTAGTTTTGTATTCTGTGCAATGAATGATTATAATTTCTTTCGTCAGAATGAAGGATGACCCTATCAAGGCCCGGGCAATCAAGTTTGACCTTCTGATATTATTTTGTTTTTACTATCTTGAGAATGCAAATTTGGCTGGAATGTTCATTGCTGTAGCTTGTTGGATTGCAGCTGTACTGGCTATGTGAGATGCTTATCAATGAGAACGTTTACGCTGTTATCTGTCTAAGTTGAGTTGTCTTGCTTAGAAAAACGTGATTGAATGTTTTTACTTCATTCTGAAAACAATGATTGTTCTTAATGAAATAGTAGAGAATGAATTCTTCTCTTTTTGCTATTTGGGACTCTGAAAGTGACATTGGAATTATAGTGTCTAAGACTCGGTCTTGCTGTAGGTAACAGCCATGTACCATTTGTTATTAAGAACTATATGTGTTCAGAGGCATAAAAGATTATATGAATATATATACTGCGTGGTATAAATTTGTTGTTGGTTAGCTATACAAAGGTAAGAAGTAAGGAATCTTCTAGTATAGCAAATACCTAGTATACATATTGATATGGCTTGCTCCACGATAATTATAATGTCTTACTAACCTGTTTGGCATTTATATGAACTGGAAATGAATGAAATTATTCTTGCTGCCAGAAAGTGAATTCCGAGTGGATTTTGTAAGTTTCACTCTGAACTGTTATATTGATTTGTCTTTCGTCTGGATTCCACTGTTAGGACAGTCATGTGGAAAGAGATAGAGATATGAATTAATGTTTTAGAAAGATGATCTTTCTTCTTTCATTCAGTTAGGAACCTGGAATTCGTGAATGAAGAATTTTATGGAGCTTAGATGAGAGCTACTATATGCATTGCTGTTCGCTTTCTTGTTTGTACTTGAATGCTTTAAAACTTAATGTGCTTCATGAACGGAAAGGGAAGTAATGGATTTATATTCAGTTAGTTTCATCCTTTGCATTTGTTATTAATGAAAGGCGTGGAAAAGATAATCAGATGTCAGATAGGCAGCAATCTACTTGAATTCCTAACTTTACAAATTTTGTAAATCGATACTTGCAATGATTATGTGAAACGGGACAGCAATCCCTGGCTGGTGTGATGATATTTCGATGATTTAGTGGTTATGCTGATCTCTCTTTGTGCTTTTCGAGATTGATGTTTTGTTGTTGTTTCATAAAAGGTGGTTCTTTTATCAAACAGCTTAGTCAAGCATCTTATTTTAAGGATAAGTGCTTAATGTGCTGGGCCTATCAATCGACCTGCAATTCATTTTGCAGATGGAATTTGATTAGAATGAAGACTTGGCTGTCTTCTGATGCCTCTTGATAAAATATAAATTAAATTGTAACTGTTGCTTTTATTCCTCTTTGAGGAATTGTGAAAGAAGAAAATATATTCTTCTGTCCATGAGTTGTATAGATGCTTTGTAAAAACTATACCCAATCAGTTGGATTGGCAAATGTACAAATTATGACTTGAAATATTGAATACAGTTACAAGTGTGATATTTTCAATAATTATATCAGTTTGATATTGTTATATAAATTGGGAATAAAATGTTACTTCTCGATTTGGAATTGTTTCGTAATCCTTGGATGGATGCTGAATTGAAACTGATATCTATTCTTACTTAAATACAACCTTTAAGTTGAACAATGCAATTAATTCATACTTGGGTAAAGATGAATTTTGAATGACATTAAAAAGGATTAAGAAGAATATGATTTTATAATCGAGGGTATTCAGATTAGCTTAGAGCTAAGGAATATCAATTTAAATTTGGAGTATTCGAACTTCGTTTTCGAACTTCGTTTTCGAACTCCATCATTGATCCCGTTTGATAAAAATTCAGATTAAAGGATATAGGATACATATATCCATAACTAATGATCCTTAACTATATAATGTTAAGGGGAACAAATGAGTTCATTTCTTGAAGTTTAGACCTCGTTTGAATGACGTCTAATAAGTTAATATTCTGAAATAAGTTGCAGTTGGAAACATCTTGGTTAAGTTTAATAGGTTAAACTTATTATGTCCGTCGGTACGGACTGCTTAATCTAATGATTAAGAAATAAACCAAGTAAGGAAATGTAGCTCTTCGATACGAAGGAGACGATACATAACGAACTAATGGACAGTTTAGTCCCTTTTAGTTATATACAACTGCAACGGAAACGAGGATCAAGGGATCAGCGTGGACGCTGAAAATTGCTTAAACTATTAACTCGTGGCTAAGTCACTCAAGGTGATGTGTATTCTCGTTGGGAGATTTCGCAGACATCAGCATACGCCGCCACAACAAAGAAGGTGTCTTCATGAAGACGGGGTCTTCATGACGACACAATGTTGCAGATGACATATAGCAATGCCCTCCCGAATTAAAACATTTAGAATACATAGGCTGAATGTGTAGATCTTAGCTCGGGTGGAGATAGGGTATGATTTGGTATACTGAGTGACTCTAATACTAAAGATAATCGCACACACGGAGTCGTGGGGTAACGACACCGTATGTCCGCGTATCTTTAGTTACTCCGGAGTGCCTTCCTATACCCGCCATATTATCGGGCCGGAATCGAAAGTTTAAAACGGAACTTAAACGATGAGGACGGTAGAACCAGAAAGACCATTCTAGATAACAGTGAAGTGAAGTGAAGGACGTATTCGTAGATGTGTATCACATTCAGAATATGATCATGCAAAGCATGTGAAAATCTTTGGCCAAAGTATCGCAATTGCTGGTCATGCGTTGTCCTTATCACTTAATTTAAGATGCAGATGTCGATGAATATCAAGAATGTATATTCGATAGGCTTCTTAAATGGATCACTTGATAACCGGGAAGGTTATGAGAACAAGTATATAAAATATACTATGCATAAACAAACATGAAGGATCGGTTGTTGCCGAGTCATGTACATGAAGGATCGGTTGTTGCCGAAGTCATGAAATGAAGGATCGTTGAAACTCCGAGCCATGAAAATGGAAGATCGGCAGCTCATCGAGTCATTTACAAAGAAAAGATATAGAATCTGTTATGAGATGAATGGCATTGAATGTGTGTTCCATATCAGTAAATATGTGAACAGGAACATTCGCTTTTAAAAGAAATTCAGATGATCCAAACCGTGTGGTTTGGGCAGAGAACAATTATTAAATCTGAACGTGTGTTTGAATTTTATAATTTAATGTAATGTAGGAAACCCTTCAAGGAGAAAAACCAACTAGAATTAGAGAACTAAACTTGGAAAAAATGTCTTATCGAGTTACAATTATTTCCTTGTCGAGCATCTACTCAACTTGAGGCTACAACCCCAAAATTTGGTCAAGAAGCTACTTAACGTTCGCAATCATCTACTTGCTTGGAAGCTACAAATCCCAATCATTAATAAATATTCTACTTGTTTCTTCTACAAGCTAAAACTCACAAGGAAGATACTACTCCCTCCTCCTAATCTACAACTTAGAATTAATCAAGATTTTGGTCCCTCGTAATTTGTTTTTGACACATGTTGTTGGTGATAACTAAATCAGCTCATTATTCTATTTTATTTTCTCTATTTCATATATCTTCCCATTTCCCAATCTACTGCAAGCTCATCATACACATAATCTCTCATAAACATATTTTTTCAATATTATTTTTCGCTCATACTTTTCTTCAATCACCTATTTTCTCTTCAAATCACACATATGATATCAGCATTCCAAGACTTAATATGCACACATAATCATTCTATCTTTTTATTAGGATGAACCTATCATACTCACCTTGTTAGCACACAATCAACTATCTACCCTATGTAATTTTCCATTTTCAATATGTATCATCAAAAAGCTTCAATAATTCAATATTCTCTCCTTCTTAATTTACATATCTACCGACATCAAGTCTTCAAGGATGGTTTTCACACCGGGTTATGATCTCATGTTTCATGAAGATGATCTTCACTAATTTATATTACACTCTAAGATGATTTGAATTTTTTTCACTAATAATTTACATACGTATAAAAAAATAGATAAAGTAAGAGGTTGGGTACGTGAGGAATACCGGAGGTCAAACAAGTTATTCAAGATTGAAGACCATGTCGATAGAGAGAAAACCTTTTTTTTGGGAAAGACTACCTAAAAAGAACACAAGACCATAAGATAGAATTAAAAATATCGGTTGGTGGATTACCAGCGAAAGCTAGATCCGAGAAGATGTGTGCTTCCTAGAAGTTTGTCAATCCACATTTTAACACAAGTTAAGTGATGATAAGAATGTGAAATAGAGAGCCCTATTATAGTTGTGTAATTTAGGTATCTAACACAAGAACAAGAAATCAAATCTAGTCTAAATAACGAAGAATAAATCTAAATAAGGTGGCTGGTTTTTTAAGTTCTATAGGTATGACATAGGGTGTTATGGAGGTGTGGGTGAAATTTAAGGTAGTTTTGAGAGGTTAGGGGTGAGGTTATAGGATTTTTGGTCCGGAGAAGAATATCAAGAACAAATACCGATACCGGTTAGGTAACCGATGTTGGTAGTTGGGTATAGACAATATCAATTGACAAATGGATAATGGTAGGGGTAATTAGGTACCAAGGTGAAAATAAGGTTATTTAGGGTTCTCTGTGATAGAAAATAGTGTGGGAATACTTAGGAAGGGTGTTTAGATTTGGGTACATGTACAACAGGGGTGAAGTTTGTGGTTGGAAGGACAAAGAAGTTAAAACTATCATGTTGTCAGGTATATGGGTATAGGATGTATATGAGAGAGAAGAAATCTATAAAATAAAAGATTTAATACCAGAAGCTAATGAAACTTAACAAACAGATTAAAATACTTATCTAGATATTGAATGTTGATAGATGATGGTTAGTGGTAGGTGCTTGGAGGAGAAATAGGTCCTGATCCAATGCAGCAATGAATAAGGCATGGTGTTTCCTAGTGTAAATGATCTAGGGATCTGGTACAACAAGTTTATTACTAGTGAAGAGTGTGGGTATTCTGATCCTCTGTTGGTCATCAAAATCTTGCTAGAATTCTTGGGTGTGAGAGCCAAGAATGCTATAACTCAAAATCCAAGATGGAAAACCCACGCAAAGGGTTGGAATTATTTATTTAAAGGAACCGATGATGGTAAGATGACTAACATTGGTTGAGGAATAACCAATGTCAGTTAGGGAGAAAAGGTCATATTTGCCAAAAATATCCTTTTTCACCCTTTTTAGTGTGGATCAAGGTTTTTATGGACTTGGAGTCTAGGTTTTCACTTAATGAAGTGGGAAATAGGTGGGAGAGGTGTAGAATAATTCATAGTTAGGTTTAGAAGAAGTCATAGTTAGTTAAGGAAAGAAATGACTTAGTCTAGGCTAATAAATGGGCTTGGAATGGGTCCATGGTGAGGTGGAGGGGTGAGGGAATTATTAACCTAATATGGGTAATTAAATTAATAATAATGTGAGGATGGGGTCATGGTAAGGGGGTATGTTAATCGAAGGGGGCCTAGAGGGTTGTGACCTAATTTTGGGTGTCTACATTTTCCCCTTTTTCGTGTAGCTCATACTAAAGAGAGAAACTCGAAAAAGAAGAAGTGGTTACTCCAGATATAGGTGGAGGTGATCCCCCTCAAACTAGGAACTGATTAAGGGAAATGATGAATTGGTGATGGTTTTGATAAGGTTGTAGATGATAAAAAATAGGGTACGATGATAGGTGTGATAAGGTTGACACAAGAAAATGCATGCATGCACTTAGAATACAACAAGGTACTAGGTTCAAGAGCACAAAAATTCTACATTGTAAAAGGTTGATAGTTTATCCCAACAAGGATGATGTGGTCCATGTATCCAAGGTATAGGAAGTGATTATGGAAACAAAATGGGTCAAGGTGCAAGAAAAGGTATATGTGTGTTCCAAAACACCAAAAATTTTGGTCTAGTTGAGATAAACATCACGAAATAAATTAAGTCAATGTTAGTAAGCTAAACAACATGGGTAGCATTACCATAGGGTAATGTGAGTAAGTGAGTTCTATTTTCAAATAGGTAGGATTGGTTCGGTGAGGCTATATAGGTGAGGAAAATTTGACCATAAGTATCCTTAGGGAGTTAGTGTTGTAGTGAGGCTAGTAGGTGAGCCTGTAAGGAGGTTGAGGGATGTGGTAATGAGAAAGAGGTGAGTTTTACATGATATTATACTTATTTATATATGTATATTCAATGTATTGACATACAAAATTTCCAAAATATAGATGATAGTCCTTATTTCGATTGTGTATGGTTTTATTTCCATTGTATTGTTATTATGGAAACTAGATGTAGGCATCCTTGATGTTATGGTTTGTTTTAATTTCCAATGTATTGATATTATGGAAAATTAGATGTGTAGGTATGGTTTATGTGATGGTTTGGTTGGTTTAATTTCCAAGTTATTAATATTATGGAAACTAGATGTATAGGCATGGTTTGGTTGGTTTAATTTCCAAGTTATTGATGTTATGGAAACTAGATGTATAGGCATGGGTTTGGTTTAATTTCCAAGTTATTGATTTTATGGAAATTATATGTATAGGCATGGTTCATTTTATGGTGTGTTTGGTTTTAATTTCCATGTTATTGATATTATGGAAACATGAGAAATATTAAGTAATAAGGAAAAATAATGGAAAAATGGTGAAATATGGTAGAAAATGGTGGCCGAGCTAACCTCTAAAGACCCCATGTCTTCGAAGTGCTACCTACATAGCCCTTTCAAAATGGGCCTCAGGATGATCTAGTTCTCCATAGGATAGGTAAGAATAAGATTGTTTTGAGGTAAGTTAGGTAGGATGGGCAAAATGGTAGTAAGGTAAGGTAGATGAGATAGTTGAAGGTAGGTTGGGTAAGGTAGATTATGGTAAGGTAAATTGGGTAAGGTAGATTGGGTAAGGTTAAATGGGTAAGGTAGATTATGGTAAGGTAGATTGTAGTGAGGTAGATGAGGATAAGGTAGATTGGGTAAGGTATATGTATGATGATATTTGATTGAATGTACAAAGGGATGATGGTGTTAGATGATTGATATAGTTATAGGTGAATGAGAATAATGCTAAGATATCAAATTTGAAGGTCTTGTCCTACTAAAGAATAAATAAGTAGATAGGGAAAAAAAAAAAAAGTGAAATTCTCCATAGCTAGCAAGGACCATAACAATCATACCAAAGATACACTTATGAACATAAACCCCTTGAGACATTACATGATTGATATGTCTATGGGTGAAAGAAGTTTCATCACCATGAAGTTTCACATGAGCGCCAAATCCCTTGAGTAGATTGGAGAGAATAAAAAAGGTTAGGTGGAATGTTTTGTTTAGCATAACCTTGTTTTGGGACAACATGCCCTTTTGTAAGATACCTAAAACCAAAATAGGAAAGTCCATGATCAAAAGTTTATATTTTTCTTGATTTTTTTTGTTTTTGTTTTTGGTTTTTTACATGTATAGACAAATTGATTCAATAATTCTATATTGGGATGAGTATTAGTGTCTCCTTGAGGTCTTCCTAAAGTTGATCGATGCGGGAAGCTCCAACATATTTTTTTTCTTTTGAAAAATATAGATTAGTCTTATTTTTGGATAGACTAAGTACAATAGGTGGCTAGAATTTTATAGTTGTGCTTCGAGGGAGAAGTCTACTTATAGCAACAATGGAGAGGCATAGATGTTCATTTGAGGGAATCATTTGTTTGTGGGAATTTTGACTCAAGGTGCAATTTTGGTATCCCAAGTTTATTTTTTGTATTATTTTGAACTTATAGTCATGGACAAGGACTATAAAGGAGTATGGGCCTCTTTTTATGAAGGAAAACCATAACATGAAATGGGTAGATATGAAAGAGGGTTTCAAACAAAGAATGACCATGGGATTCCATCTTGAAAAGGATGAAAATTATCCATGAGAATCATGCCATGAGTAGAGTCGTGGTACTCATATTCAAGATAAGGATTGAATGGTGACTGGATAATCACACAATTATGTTTGAGTCATTGGTCCTTAAAATAGGTAGGTGGAAGGAGAGGTTCGCTCAAGGGATGAACATATAAGAGACATAAAGTGATGTAGTACTTTATTCAACAATAGAATGATCGAAGATGCAAGGCATTAAGGGGCTCATGTTCGGGTTTACCCTCGAGAGAGGATAAATGATAAGTTCCTGATCCATAGGTATGGGTGACAATATAAGGTCCAAGCCAATTAGGAGAAAACTTGCCTCATTTACTTTTCTCCATTTTGGTTACATGTTGATTTTCCTTCAATTAAAGATCACCGATCTTGAATTTTTGGTGAGGTAGGAGAAGTTAGATGAAAAAGGTCCGGTTTTGATGAGAGGTTCAATAGAAGAATAGAGAAGTGTCAAGTCCCCATAGGTTAGGTTGGTGTGAAGGTGAGGAGGTGCAGGTGCAATGGTAGGTGAAGGAAAACGAGAAGGGTTACTAACTTTTCCCTTTCCTTTTTCTTTCATGTGTTGATACCGAGTGGCTACACACACCATGTCAATCTCAAAGATAGGAGGGGGAAAAGATTAATTTCAAAGACAGGGAATAGGAAATGAGGTTTTGTAGCAACTAGGTTGTGGAGAAGAAATATTAGAATCCTCCTCTAATAGATCATCTTATTAAAGAGACCATCAGAATCACAAAGATGAAGGAGAATGTTTTTAAGGGCCTTACAACTCTCAACATCATGCCCTGGAAAGTGATGATAGGCACAAATTTTTGTATCATCAAACCCTATTGGTTTAGGTTTGAGAGGGTTGTAAGGTTTGATAGGTGGAAGAGATATGGCAGATGTCTCTAACAACCGAGTGAGGATGTTAGCATAAGATCCCCCAAAGGATCATAATGAGAAGTCAGGGTTGGTTTGGGCAAAGGTGTGGGTGACCTTCGTGAAGAGGGTGAGGTGAGTGACCATGTTGGTGTAACTACCTTTTTGGTAGGTAGTGAGGGTTTGGGTTTTGGTGATGAATTCTTGGGTAAAGATGGAGGAACACAAGGTAAAATGAAGAGACTTAGAAGGTGTAGGTATCCGAGTAAGCTAGGGTGAAAATGGGGGTGTTGAAAAGAGTGAGGTTGAGGGTGATGAAGAAGGTGTAGGTAGAAGGGAAGGTAAAGGTGAGGGTGTAGGTTGTCACACTTTAGGTTTGCCTTGGTGAAGAGGTAGGTTAACCAAGGTTGAAGGATGTGGACCTAAAATTGAAATAAGGGAAAAGGTGAGTAAGAAGGCATGGGAGATACCAAGTGTGTGAGCCTAAAAGGTTGGGTATTTCTCTTAGGTATTAGAATAGATTTTTTGATGGGTGGGGAAAATTTTGACAAGTCTAAGTTCATAAATGGGATGTGCTAGACTTGGTACCAAGTAAGATCCCTAAGGTGGTGTTAGGTTTTGGTATAGAAAAGGGCCTGAGTGAAAGGGGTGTTGATGAAGAAGGGGTTAGAACCATGGGCTTAGGTGAAATAGTCATAGGTGCTTTGAATACCTTGTAGTAAATGGTCGAGGTATCCAGAGACAACATTTACATTTGGGTGGAAATGGGAGTCTAAGGCACCCCAGAGGGTAGAGTAATCAACATACTCCATGTGATCAACCAAACAAGAGAATGGTTTTGGTTTAGATGAAGAGGATGATGCACTAGTGCTAATCCCCATGATGATTTTTGAGGTTTGTGAGACAGGGAAGGTTTTGGCCTCAAATTCGGTAGGTAAGAGTGAGTTAAGAACAAAGATGGGATATGTGAGGTATTTTGGAAAGGTATCACAAATAGAGTGAGTAGATAAGATTGACTCCTTTATGGGTAGAGGAGGAGGAAAAGTGGGTGAAGTAGACAAGGTTATATCCTCTACGGGTTGAGGAGAAGGTAAAGTGGGTGATATAGAAAAGGTTGACTCCTCTATAGGTTGAGGAGAAGGCAAAAGCAGGTGAGGGAGATTCTTTTATGGGCATAATTTATGATAATGAAGGTTCCTTTATGGCTAAAGGAAGAGGTGAGTTAGGTTCCTCTATTGGTAAAGGAATTGGTAAGGTGGGATCCATTATGGGTAGGGGAATGTGCGTGATAATTTCCTCAATAAATGCTAGAGGAGACACATGATAGAATAATTAGACACTAGAGTGAAGATTGCATGAACAACATGGACATTGGTTTCTTCTTTAGATGTCTCACCAGCATGATTTGATGAGGGGCATGATTAGGAAATGGTTTTTAGAAAATGTCTAGGTTTACATTGGCGGGTGCATTAGGATTGTCAAGGATGAGATCACCACTATCTAACATCCTTGGACAATTTTTTGAAGGTCTTAATTTTGTCACTATGGCCTCTCAAATGGTGGTAATTACAAAAATTATTCTCCTTATACGAGGCTTGTGTGGGGTGAGATGGATCAAAACTAGTATGTGGTTTGATAGGAGGTAGAGTGATGGCTCCTGTTTTCAACAATTTTTCCAACACAGAAGAATAGGGCTCTCCGATGGGAGTGTAACTCCTCTGTTCATATTTGTATTGAAAATTTTGAATAGGTGAGAGATTGGCAGGGGTTTAGGTTGATTAAATAGATTAGATGAGAAGGATAGCCTTAAGAACCACCATTACAAAATCCTTTGGGTTTGGAATGGTTGTTAGATGGTTTGGAAGAAGAGTCATTGGATTTGAAGGCATCATTCTTGTTATGTAGTTTAAGTTTCTCTTCTTAATGGCATGGATCTCAAGATTCTAGCTATGGTAAAGGCCTCATCAAATGCACAAAACATTTGAACTTGAAGAGTTGGGGAAATTTTTCTAGAACATGCCCTGGTAAACAACTCTATGAGTTCATAATATGGTAGAGAGAAGGAGAGATGATTGATTAGGCCCCGCCAACATGCGACAAAATCAATGATAGACTCATCATCATATTAGTGAATAGAGTATAATCTATCATAGAGATATTCTTAGAGATATTGATTGAGAAGTGATCAAGGAAGGTTTGGGCCAATTGGTTGAAGGAAAAGATTGAGTTCTAGGAAAATCACTATACCAATCTAGGCGTGTCCCAACAAAAACATGGGAAATGTTATAAGGAGTAAGGCATCATCATGGCCTATCAAATAACAAGTGTGTTTAAATGAATGCAAGTATTGTTGGGGTCCTCCTTATTATTAAAATGTTGAATTTGGGAAAATCCCATTGCATGGGATAGGGATGAATAGGTATGGAAGGGTGAATGGGTTCATTGTAAATATCATCATAGGTTAGGATGTTACGAGATCCGGAAATGGAGGCCTCAAGTGTCTACATTTTTTCCATCATCATCTTAATGAGATTTGTAATGATATTTGATTGAGGAATTCCCCCTGAGGTATACAGGGGTGGATAAGATAAGTGAGTCATAAAGGAAGGCACACCAGTATGTGGTGGTGCCGAGTAAGAGAATTGATATGTAGGAATATAGGAAATGGTAGAAGAGGAGGAAAATACCCTGAATATGAAGTGGAGGCAATAGGTTGTATTTGAGGTAAGGTGTAGGTGGGAGGAACAATTTGTGTAAAGATCCTTGTGGTAATAACTAGAAGAGTTTTGGGTATAGAAACAAAAAAATTATGAAAGGGGGTAAGAGACGTCCATGCAATTAGTAGGCTATGATAGGAACATAAAGATATTGATGATGACATAATAGGGGCTTTAGATATAGGTATACTACAGATGTTAGAGGGGATTTTAGATGTCGAAGGTATAAAGGTCACTTGTGAAATTTGGTGGTTGTGAGATGGGGTTGGTCGATGCTAGAGTAGTTTGGGTAGCTACATTAGCGTTTGCTGATATGGTAGAGGTGGTAGAAATAGGGGGCATGGAAGTAGGCATTCCATAAAGAGGTTGACCCTGATGAGTTGGAGGTGGAAGAATTGGCAAGGTAGTGTTGTAAGGCCTTGGTGTTGTGATCAAGGAATTGAGTGAATTCCTCATCACCCTCGGGTACAATCATATTAGGGTCCATTGGTGAAGAAATAGAAGGTGACGAGGGGGTAGTAGGTAATGGTATACAACTCACGTGAAAAGTAAGATCTCATGCACATTGGTGAGTCCAAACCATATGAAAGGTGGAAAATAGGTATTCTAGGCTCTGTGAAAGTGACAAAAAATCAGAAATAGATTTTGAAAGAATTTGGTAGGTGAAAATAAATTTTTGTTTTGATAGAAATTCAAAAACTTAGAGAATGATACCAATCGGTGAACCTATGGTGGTTAGATGAAATGATCGATATGGTTGCTTTGAACCGATGTGAGTAAGAAGGTAGCGATGTCGATTTACTATGAAAATGAAGAAATTTGAAATTTCTGAGTTATATTTGGTCAAAAGAAGCCAAGAAAGAGGTATGTGTATAGAAAATCTAATCTAACACACTCAGAGAACCAGAATTAACTGGTTG
Source organism: Taxus wallichiana var. yunnanensis (assembly GCA_018340775.1). NCBI lineage: Eukaryota > Viridiplantae > Streptophyta > Pinopsida > Cupressales > Taxaceae > Taxus > Taxus wallichiana. The sequence continues at coordinate 695,029,789 of CM031240.1, forward strand.
TGATGACTGAATGTGAAAAATAAATAAAATTGATGAAGTACAAACTCACACCTCAAACAAAATAAAATCAAGAAAGAAAGGTCAAAATCCACAAAGAAAAACTAAGAAACACATTATCCTAAGAATCATATTTTAGTGTTAGATAATGGCTTAAGCCTTAGGAATGATATTGTGAATATATAGAAAAGGGGGGATATAAGGTACCTAAAAGCAAACTATGGATGGTTTCAGGATCGTTTTGGAAGAGGATTCCTTGATATACCTTTTTCAGTATGTGTGAGGTCCGAGCTATGATATGAAAATTCGGCCATGAGAACAGGTCGGGGCCCACTATCAATGGGTTTTAAATCCTTGATAGCTTCTTCCTAGGATTTGGGAATGTTTAAGAAGTTTTTTGTTTGTTTAAGTGGTTTGGAAAAGAAGTGTGTGAAATAGTGAACTACACTTTATTTCCCAATCCTCAACCGGTCATGACCTCCATTATATTGGATTGCTATTTAAGCTATGTGAGCTAAAATGCAAGCATACAAGGATGAAATGCAAGAGTTTTAAGCCCAAATCGAGAAATGAAGTTGGATGAGAATAATGATGAATAGGAGAAGAATATGTCTTTTCACTAATGCATGCAAGAGGAAATAAAGAAGGGTTTATTTTAATTTGCACTAAAGGAAAGGTATCTTTTAGAGAAAATAGAAGAAGGAGAATATTACCAAAGAAGAAATTTAATGAATATTTTTAGAAAAGAAAACACAAAGATATGCAATCCTATATGAATAAAATGAACCCAAAAAGATGAGGGTCCCACCAGTGCATGCCAAAATGTTTCACCAATAAGTTACGTATGTATAAGAAAAACATATAAGGTAAGAGGTTGGGTACATGAGGAATACTTGGAGGTCAAAGAGGTTGTGCACAATTGAAGACCAGGATGATCAAGAGAACTCCTTTTTTATAGGAAGGAATACCTAAAAATAATACAAGATCACGAGATAGAATTAAAAATATCAGTTGGTGGATTTCCTAGCGAAAGCTAGCTCCGAGAATCTGGATGCTTCCTAGAAGTTTATCAATCCACATTTTTAAAAAAGTTAAGTTCTGATAAAAACATGAAATAGAGAGTCCTACTCTAGTTTAATAATTTAGGTATGTCACACAACAACAATAAATCAAATATATTCTAAATAATGACTACAATACTAAATCTAAACAAGGTGGGTCATTGTTTAAGGTCCGTAGGTATGACAGAGGGGTTTGTGGAGGTCCAGGTGAAGTTTGGGTAGTTTTGAGAGGTTGTGGGTGAGGTTATAGGCTAACTAGTTTGGGGAAGAAATCATGCACAAAGAATGATACCGGTTGAGTAATTGATGTCACTCATTGGGTATAGTTGGAATCGGTTGACAAACTAATCATGGTAGGGGAAATTAGGTTCCAAGGTGAAAATAGGGTTGTTTGGGGTTCTCTGTGATTACACAAGAGTGTTGGGAAGGCTTAGGCAGGGATGTTTGGTTTGGGTGTGAAACTACAACACACAGTGAAGTGGGTGGTTGGAAGGAAAAGAGGTTCAAATGGGTAGGTTGTCGGGTAGATGGGTGTAAGAGGTATACGGGAGAGAAGCAATTTGTAAAATAAAGGATTTAATACTAGAAGCTAATGAAACTTAACAACTAGATTAAAATACTTATCTAGAGATTGAAGGTTGATAAATGATGGTTTTTTAGTAGGTGCTTGTTTGAGAAATAGGTCTTGATCCAATGTAGCTACGAATAAGGCACAATGATTCCCTTTGTGAAATATTTGGGGCTCACAGTGTGCAACAAAGGTTGATTATTGGTGAAGAGTGTGGGTACTTCGTCCCTTTGTTGGTCATTGGAATCTAGTTTGAATACTTGGGTATGAGAGCAAGAATTCAGAACTCCAAATCCAAGATGGTAGAACTTGGGAAAAGGGTTGGAATTCCTTACTTAAAGGAACTGATGATGGTTAATCGACCGGTGTTGGCTAAGGAATAATCACCGTCGGTTAGGGGTAAGAGGTCATATTTTCCAAAATTAGATTTTTTTCATCCTTTTTAGCATGGGTCAAGATTTTTTATGGACTTGGAGTCTAGGATGTCATTTAATGATGTGGGAAATAGGTGGGATAGGTGTAGAAGAAGTCACATTTAGGTTTAGCGTAAGTCATATTTAGTTAAGGAAAGAAATGACTTAGTTTAGGTTAATGAATGGCTTTGAATGGGTCCATGGTGAGGTGGAGAGATGATGTGGAGGGGTGAGGGGATTATTAGCCTAATATGGGTAGTTAAATTAATAATAATGTGAGAATGGGGTCTTAATAAGGGGGTATGCTAACCGAAGGGGGCCTAGAGGGTCGACCCAATTTTGGGTTTCTACAACTTCACACACTTTACCCAAAGACACATATATCTACTATATCCACACATCAAGCTCTTTTCGATCTTCAACATGGATCAACAACCCTTAATAGTTGAACAACATATTCATATAAAAAAATTATTTTTTAAGAAATAAGGAGACTACCTCACACAACTTTTGACCTTCCATTTCATGAATCTTTAAATGACTCACATGATCATACGTAAAATAAAATTTCAACTTAAACTCCAATGAATTTTTCCATTAACATTTTATAACACTTCAAATAAACTACTTATAGGGTCATTAAACATCGAGATAGGATTAAATTATAGTTTCATAATATGCAAGCTTTTTAAAGGATTTTGTGTGATAAAATGATGAAGAATGTAATCTCCTCAAATATATGATATTCTATAATTTAGTTAATATTCCATTGAAATTTTTCTTCCCTAACTTGTAACGTTTACTCATACATTTTCTTATTTCCTACCAAGTAACTTTGATTTTATATCTAAAGAAGGTCTTCTCCATGTTTAAATAATGAGATGAAACATTTTAGATACCTCTAAGAGTTCTTATACCGCATTACCATAGCATACCCTTCATAAATTTGAGTTTTAAGACTACATTTGAGTATATGGGAGCACATTAAATGTAAAGGTTGACTCTTACAGGTCTTTATCCTGAAGTATAGTGAAACACTCATACAAACCTTGATCATAATATTTACATGATATTCAACTAAATCAAAAGTGCTTTGAAGACTTGGCTTAGTCTAAGACAACTCTGCTCAAACTCTTCTTCACAGATTAGGTAGCTCACAATGTACAAGAGTAGGTTCTTCACAATCTTGAACCTTGAAGGAAAGGAGGATTTTTATGTTTAAATATTACATTTACTACATGATATAGGAATATTCATACCTTAGAGAGCTTGGAGATAAACTTACTATATTTTGAAACTCTTCTACAATCATTTACCATACTATGTGACAATACAATCTTGATTCATTGAGTTCATCTACTAGAATCATATTCATCATCAGTTCCTAAAGTACCCTTTCAATTGACTTTTTGAACTTGAGGTAAATGACTCGAATGAACTTAGTCATTTGAACCAATTTGGATAAACATGATATTACACATTTCCTTCAATAATAACAAATTTTGACAGGGTATTCATTATTTAAAAAAGGAAGAGCTTCAAAATCAAGAGTTTGGCCATTTCACATATTTTGTAGTCATGCATGAATGCACAGACATCCTTCAAGAATAGTAGATACTTTTATATTACTTCCTAAGAAACAATTGCATCTAACATTAGAACACAAAGTTTCAATCTTGCTTGATCTTAAAGGATGATTCACGGTTAGGGTTTCAAGATCCAAACCCCAAGTCACTTTGGTAGAAGGCATACAATATCTTGGATTTAACCCTTTCATCAATGTAATTATGTGATCACTTTCATGGGTGAGCTAAAAACAAATTTCAAGACTCATTTTCATGAAATAGAGGTAAGTATCAAAGTTTAGAGACAAAACTTTAGTTTTGTATGACTTTCACCAAGGCATTGACTCAATCTTCAAGGAGTGAGAGGTAAAATTTGTTTGATATTGTATCATTAACAAATAAATCAACTTTCAAATATCATCATTACCTTATCGAACTTACCACACCAATTGCAATCACAAACTCCCAAGGATTTGACATGACTAACATGCAATTTTGGGACTGTGCAGAGTTTCTAAAAAGTAACTAAAGAGCAAAAGTCATGATATGAAGACATTTTGGCTACCAATGCTTCACATTTATTACCATCCATAACAACCAAAACCTTAAATAACATCACTTCCCTATCTCCAATTGTTTACAAGGAGGATATATGCAATAAACTCTATAAGTGTAACTTAGATTGAGGTCTTCTTGACTAGATTATACATGACAGTTTGAGATGCAATAAGAGGTTGTGACATCACATTACTTTACTAAGAAATTTTGGGATAAAATAATTAATCTTAACCTTGTAGATGGTGTACACTAAATTCTCAAAGTGTCAACATTGGAATTGTACATAAACACTATTACATAACCTTTTAGATTCCATGATTGAATATACACATCTTGCAACGGATGCATTGGACATGAATGAAAGATATGTTTGAAGACCAAAAAATGCATCATTTTGACCTAGAGAGAACATTATTCAATATTTAGTAGTTTAAACAATTTACACAAGTGATTTGATGATAAAAAACCTCATTTAATACCTATCACATAAGGAGGTTTAAAGAGAGAAGATCAGTGCTAAAAAAATAAAGAGAAATTTCTTGTTCTTCCACCTTTGGTTCCAAAACTTTTTAAATAGTTTAGGATTGGAGTTCTCTTCAAAATTTCCTTATATTATTTATCTTAAGGATGTTATTGTAGGTTATTATTTATTCTTTTATTTATTTATTAGGATAATTTTACACTTGTGTTAACGCTACACTTGTTAGGTTAGCTTGCTTAGGTGTACTAGTTGTGTGGAGTTAGCTTACTAGTTGTGTTGAGTTAGCTTCTCAATTATGTGAAGTTAGCTTACTAGTCTTTTGGACTTAACTTAACTACCAGTATCAGTTAGTGGGAGTTCTTCACCACTTATTTAGGTAGTAGTTTCACTTCTCTCCTCCTATATGTACATCTTTCTTATTGAATAATTCAAGTCATTCTATTATAATGTATTGAGCATTATGGATTATGATGGATTTCCATATATGGTATTTTAGCTCTTCTGTTTTGCAAATCTAATGTGGTGTGCTATTATCATCTGAGATCATGACTTGGAACAATCTTCTTATCGTTCCTTTCATGGTATCAGAGTGATAGATGATGTAGACATCCTAGTAAGTTTTTCTTTGCAAGCAAGGGTTTTTTTTTTTCATGTATATGGAATTTTTGCAGCATGCATTTTTATGCAAAATGGAGTGCGGAATTGGATTTGGAAGGTTCCAAAACCATAGAATCGACTGTAAACTCGACCATGTTTTGAGACAGTCAAATCTAGGTGCATTCTTTTATCCATTGGATATAAGCGTGTACCTTCCGGATGCATTCTTTTACCCTTTAGATATTTCGGTTTTGGATGCAGTCTTTTATCCACTGGATGCAGATTTTTACCCTCTAGGTGCATTCTTTTATCCATTGGATAAAAGCGTGTACCTATAGATGCGATCTTTTTATCCATCGGACGCAGATATGTACCCTCCGGGTGCATTCTTTTATCCATTAGATATTGACGTGTACCCTTTGGATGCAATGGTTTACCCTCTTGGAAATTTTAGGTTTTGGGCACAGGATTTTATCCTTTGTTTCGCAAGCCCGTATCGTGTGGATGCACTCTTTTACCATTTGGACATTTGGGTGTCATGTGTACCTTTTGAAAAGAAGATCAACATTAAAATACTATTTTAATAGAAAAACCTTCTAGAGGTCATAACTTTTTATCCGTAGCTCGGATTAAGGTGATATTTTTTTGAAATTGTGTATTTTTTTGAGATCTACGCATTGGTGAGATTTTTATACACATATTTCAAATGTAAAAGGTACTTTTACTCATTGTAATATTTACATGCACTCAATTATAAAGTGCCAATTTGGGAGGGTGTTGTAATCTCTTGTGGATGTAATTTCGGTTGAGCCCGACGTCCTCAACTTTTGGGTGTTGCATTCATATATATATGGGTGTATGCATTTATATCTCTCTTTTTGTTGAGATATTCTAGATCTATATTTTTGACACTTTTGGCATGTTGACAGTCTCTCTTATGGGGAGCTATTCTGGTGGAGCCCAATGTTAGTTTGTTAGTGTTCGAGTAGTTGATTTTGGCAACTCATACAGATCTGTGGTGTCACTCTACCCATTCAGTAGTATGGGAGGGTATGGTGTTGATATTGATTCTTTGGGTTTCGTGTCCTTGCCTTGTTACCTTGGATTTTCTTGGATCGTGGCACTCCTATTTATTTGGATCATGTGTCCTTTCCTTGTTGCCTTGGTTGTTCTTGGATCATGGCGGTTGATCAAATTATTTTTGGTGTTTTTTTTACACTTTTGACATCACTCCATTGATAGTCTCCTTGCATGGAGCTATTCTGGTGAAGCCCAGTGTCAGTTGTTTTTGAGTTCTATGATCGAGCAGTGGATTCATACCACAAGTGCGCACACACTTCTTAAACATTGTATGGGTTTTGGAGCCAAGATTTTGAGGATATCTCAGCAAGAAGATTTTCTCTCTACTTTGTTATTACTAGTTTTGGGTACCTTGTAGTGTCCATTTTCCTATTGTTGTATGTGGGTACCTCATCAGGCCTTATTGCCGGGACCCACCTTCTTTTCCACCCACCTAAGCTATGCTTATGGGAGGGTGTTAGTGTAGGTTATTATTTATCCTTTTATTTATTTATCAGGATAATTCTTACACTTGTGTTAACCCTACACTTGTTGGGTTAGCTTGCTTAGGTGTACTAGTTGTGTGGAGTTAGCTTACTAGTTGTGTTGAGTTAGCTTCTCAATTATGTGAAGTTAGCTTACTAGTCTTTTGGAGTTAACTTAACTACTAGTATCAGTTAGTGGGAGTTCTTCTTCCACCGATTTAGGTAGTAGTCACACTTCTCTCCTCCTATATGTACATCTTTCTTATGAATAATTCAAGTCATTCTATTCAGAATGTATTGAGCATTATGGATTATGATGGATTTCCATATATGGTATTTTAGCTCTTCTACTTTGAAAATCTAATGTGGTGTTCTATTATCATCTAAGATCATGGCTTGGAACAATATTCTTATCGTTACTTTCAAAGGAGGATTTATAAAAAAATCAATGGTAAGAAGATAGGGTGCTCGTTTTTTCCTTTTCGAGAAATCGGTGTTTGAAAAACTTGAATAACTTGCACAATCTTCTTCAAAATTTGATGAAACTTGATATGAAGCACAAAAAAAAATACTATACATTCTCCAAATCTTAGTTTCTCATAAATGATATTGTACATTACATACCAATATCATTTACCTCGATTTTCACTTTGCTAGTTCTTAAATGTAGTTTTGGCTAGAAATTGAATTTTACCTCCAAAAGATAAAGTAAGCCTTGTAGATGCTCCTACATTCTCTAGGAAGATTTCTTAAGCTCCTACCATTATTACCTAGGATTTTCATGGCCTGCATTGATTTCTTACACATCATTAGGCTCTAAAGCTTGGCTTGAATGGGATAATTCAAACTTTGAATTACACCTCATGACCTGATGCTAACCTTAGGAGATCTTACACATCCTATAAACATCAATTCTAACTTGTGGGACTCCTTATCCTAGCACACAAGATTCTCAACACCTATAGTGGACACCTAACTCACTAACCAAGCCTGCAACACACTAAAGTCATCCTAAAACCACTCTAAATCCATTCTGTAAGCTCCAACCATCATTGAGAAAGCACCAATCAACCTTCATGGCCCTTTATATCCTCACTTCACCACTCACACCTTTTCCATCAATGCCACATGACATCAATGACAACACCAAAGCAACAGGTTTCAATACAAAATTTATTCATCCATCAAATTTTGGGGAACTAGGTGGAGAAGGGGAAGGAAAATCATCATTCGAGACATCTCCTGGAAAACTATGTTGGGTGGGGGTTTACACTTGTACATGTCGAATGAGGGATAAAAATATGACATTAGTGTCATCATGTAGAAAGAAGTGTGGTATATGGTTTAGAATAGGGATAAATTACAAGGAAACTTTAGTGAATGGAGGGAGGTGATATACATAAATGTGGGTAGGTGGAGAGAGAAGACATATTATGTACATCACTAACTATAATCATAATGGTTTTAGCCATTTCATTATTTCCCCAAATTTGGCCTAATAAATATATTAAATAATTGCATGTAAGATACAATTTAAAAATAAACTTCAAAGTATTGAAAATAATTTCTACAATATTAAAAAATGATGACATTATATAAAATAATAAATATAATTTCAACGTATTTTTCATAAGGTTACAAATTTAACAATAAAATAAAATTTCACTATCAATTTTTATCACATAAAGTGTATGAAGTGTAATATCATTAGAAATGTATGAAGTGTAAGAGCATTAGAATTTTTTCATGCCAGACACACTCATAATGATGATTTGGAACCAAGTCAAGGCATAAAGCACATGTATAATGGACTTTTAGGACTAAAACGTGCATGAGCACTCTTGGAATGTTCCTTAAGAATTTAACTTAACACTTCTAAAGGATTTATGAAGGTAATATATCTTCCCAATTACCCTTAATATTAACTTATTAATGGCAACATGGAAAATCAATAACGCTTCCTCAATATCTCAAAGGAAGATTAAGTGGTCAAGAAAACCATGGAATGTCTATTTATGGGTTTCCTTGTCTTGGACTTTATCATTCAATGGGGAAACTAGTTTCTATGGGTAGTCTATTACCCAAAATATGGTTGTAAATAGATTGCACATGGATATATGTTCAAGGCTTGGGGAATCTTATTTTTCTTTCAAGTCTCTCAATATGATCTATAAAATTATGTTATTCAGTGAGTTGATAAAAATATTTCAAATGGCTTACAAAACCTCTATCTCATGAATAAGGTAAAGATATGATTTCCATTTTTAGCTGTCAATCATGTTCACTACCCTCTTGTTTCACATGGTAGATCCACATGGAAATGAATATTATTTCACACCTTTTACATCACCCGCACTCTTCTCAAAATTATAAAGAATTTTTATATTAACACTCACTCTTCATGTTGGTCACTACTTATAATTATATAGTGTATCCACCACTTGGCCAAAGTGCCTTCGATTAAATAATTTTAAATATTAGAAAGGGAAATTATAATATTAATCACATATTTTACAAATGATCTAATTCATGGTCACATATTTTGGAGATGTTCAAATGGTAAGGAGATTGATGATGGATAGAGGAATAATAAATATTGTTGTGAGATATGTAAATAAATATTCCATAAATTGAAAAAATAAATTTTTGTGAGAGATTATGTAAAATGTGGAATCATGCATTTCATGTGTCAACCGTTAAAAAAATCTTAAAATAAATGTTGTCTTATGGATTGAAATTCAACCAAATTCAATGAATATATATTCAACCTGATTAGATCAAATTTTGCATCGAAAAATTAAATCTTTGCAATGGGGTATGGATATCCATTGAGGCATAATAGGATATTTTTTTGTTGGATTTTTTAGTTTTAGGTTCCCCTTTTGATATGTATGTAAAATGTTGTGAAAAGGCCTTGGAAAATTGCAAATTCCAAAGTGGAATCTTTAGTATATGTAGACAAAGTGTTTGACCAAATGAAATAACATGATATATTTTTATGGAATATTATACTTATAAGTGAATGCATTTTTGGTGTATAAACAAACTCTCCAAAATTTTCTAGCATCCTCATATCTTACACCAAAATGATATCTTTAGAGTAGGACATGGATAACCATAAAATCATAATGATGGTGAATTTTTATTTGATGTAGTTATAAGTTCCCTAGTTAATAGAAATGTATGAATTTTTTTGTTAAAAAACACCTTAAAGAGATGCGGTCTCATGGAACATACCTTGACCATGCTATCTTCATTTTTAACCATGTTTCCATGTAATTTTGGTGGATGGGGTTGTAAATTCTTTAATGGAATGAAGTTGCAACTTATTTTATTTTTCCCAACATCTATGTAGAAGTGTGCATTATGGGGTGACATTCAAATGATAAGGAGATTTATGAAGGATATAGAAATTTAAAATATAATTACAAAGTAATTTTTTTAATCAATGGTAAATAGTTTTTAAGGGACCATACCCTATTACAAAAAAGGCTCAAAAGACAGATAGAGAAGATAATATAGTCAATAGTTTTGAAGGGACTATACCCTACTATAGAAAGACAAAAAAGCCATATAATGTAGTTAATACAACTATTATGGATCAACATCCAGATAATACATGAGTAGAAAACAATATTTTTATGAGAAACTATACAAAAAGGAACAAAATTTCAACAAAGGAGTGAAAAAACATCCTAAAAGAAAAAAAAAAACAATAAACTAGAAGCAAGAACAACCTTCATTTGTCACTTGTCAATATTTTTCCTCACCTTTTATAGAGAGGTGAAGATTGCTAGAGTTGTGATGTGGGAGGGATCATTTTTGTCCAACTGGGAGAGAATCAGGTCATGTTCTGGTCCCGCCTCCCAATGGCCATTGGAATGTCACTGAGCATGCAAACACTTTTGACATGCTACTCCATGAAGTTATAAATAGCCTTGATAGTAGAAATGGTGCAGTCATGTCGACCTTTTGCATTTCCCTAGTTTGTTATCCATTGAATTGAGCTTCTTGTAAACTTCTAGAATCTAACCATCATCATCTTGCATCTTCCTTTTTCCTTCTCTCTTGGAAACCTGTTTGATCTTTTTTTCAAAGCCTCTAACTCCTTTTCCAGTTTTTCAATTCTATTTGTTAGGTCTTCCTTCTTCTTCATAGTAGAGGCTCCTTTAAGGTTGCTTATATGCAAAATATTTTTAGTTGTCTCAATGTATTTTCTACTATGAAGATTCCTTTGGGAGGGGAAAGGATGATTTAGAGGGTATAGAGGGTTTTTCAACCTGATATTCCTTTTGTCGAAAGGAATGGTGGGGGAAGTGGAAGGACAAGGTTAGGGGAGGTAGGGGTGGTGAGAATGTGAGGGTATTGGGAAAGGAAGTGGTGGTGAAGTAACAGAATGAGGCCTTGATGGAGGGGGTAACACGGGTATGATTCTGGACTTCAAGAAAGAGATAATTCAAGGAGTTGAGAAGATAATGAGGAAAACAAATTTGCATATTCCTTCTAAAGTGGTTCAAAAAAACTAGATGTTTAAGAGGTACTGTGACATATCAGCCTTCCAATGTAACATACCTGACAATCATCCTTACAATTTCATCAAAAGGCATTGGAATGGAAGTTACTTTTATGCATGTAAAAAAATTGAGGTCTTCACCTTCATCAAGGAATTTCTTGGCTTTAGTATTCTTATCAATCCTTTTTTGAAGAACCTAGCACCTTCCAAGCTCAAACCTATCACTTCAACAATCAGCTCCTCAGTGATCTTCATGTTGTGCTCACCATATTCAACCATCCTCTTCTTCCAACCAGCCATAAATTGAAGGGAAATATCTAGATCATGACTTTACATTTTTCAATGAGGTTTGAGACCCCACCCATTTGCAAATAATTCCATAGAGCCTCATTTTCTTTCCAAGCAGGATCACAGGTGGGTTCAGTTTGGCATGGAGCTCCACCCATTTTGACTCTGTTTCTACTAGACTTGTTTCTTCTATTCCAAATGGAAATGTTGCTTCCCAAAACTACTTCTTGATGATGCCTTTGTAGACCCAAAAAGTGTGTGAAGGCTGATGATAATTATTAACCCGACATGTGAGATGGTAATCATCCCAAAATGACGGAGGACTTCTTAATGATGGTTTTGGATTTCATACTTATCATTGATGATGTCATTTTGTACCTTCTAGGAAGTATGTCATCACTAAACCAAGTTTGCATGTTATTTCTAACCCCATGATTAGCAAGACTATCCGCCACTTTGTTACCTTCTCTATATGAGTGAATAATTTGACAATTTGCAAAGGATTTACAAATATTAATAGATTCATGAATGAAATATCTAATGGTCCAACTAGGGGGTTGTGCTTGATTTAGAAGATTTACTATATTCATAGAGTCCCCCTCAATTATAATATTTGAAATGTTGTCAATATTTTGCTAGCTTGATCCCCCATAATGTTAAGGCTTCATCATAGTGATTTGTCTGATGACCCATTTTCCTAGAAAAATAACAACTAAACAGCCTTTGTGATCCTTGATCACACCTCCTCCTCCTGATGCTCCTGGGTTACCCTTAGATGCTCCATCAAAATTTATTTTGTACCATAAGTTGGGTGGTGGAATCCAATGACTAAGGATATGTCAATACTATTATGATCATTCCTATGAAAATTTCCAATATCAATCTTCCAAGCAACAAGAATAGGTTCTTCTTCCTTGGGGTATGGCTTATTTTTTGGAGGCCTGAACCTCTCAAGATTATCTTTGACAAAAATGACTATTTCCTTGAATATATTTTTGCATACCTGTCTATTATCCCTAAAGATTATTCCATTCCTTTCTTTCCATAGTTTCCAAATGGTGTGAGGCAAGACCAAATTCCATAGTCTTCTTACCATGCAATGTTTATATGGTGGATCCCACTATTCCCATGTCTACAAGAAGGTATTAGGAAGAGCCCAATGCAGATTAAAATTATAAAAAATGAGGCTCCATACCTTTGAGGCATAATCACAATGCAAAAGAAGATGTTTGATATCCTCGCCCCTTTTTGCACATGCAACACATATTAGGCATAATGAAACCCTTTTTTATTAGGTTTTCATTAGTAATAATCTTTCCTTTTAGTACCAACCACAAAAAGAAATTAACTTTTGGGGTTAACTCAAGCATCCAAATTTTGCTCCAGTTCATATCACATTGAACATTCTCAAAGAATGCATTGTAGCCTGATTTGATAGTATAGTCCCCATCAAAATAATTAACCCAAATGAGCTCATCCTTTGAATCTATTTGATTTAGAGGAATGAGTGCAAGTTTTTGTTGCATAGAGGAGACAACAATGTTCTAAATTTAAAATATCCACTTTGAGTTGCTTCCAAGTTCTCTTGTTTCCATCTAAGTCAATGTAGTCTTTCACTTTATTCCCATATTTCTCACTTAGAATGTCTTTGATGGATCCAAATTTGTCACTCAAGCTGAAATCAATCCAATTGTCATGCTAAAATTATAATATCATTACCCACTTTCCAATATCCTTAGCAATAATGTGTTTCATTGAAGTAAGTTATTCCAAAAGATAGACCCATTGGGAAGCTACTCTTCAAAAAGAAAAGAATTCATACTTTTTGAGCCAATTACTTGACCCTAATTAGCTTTCCAAGGTTTTTTTCCTTAAGTAGTCTCCATCCCATTTTGGCAATCAAAGAAACATTCATTTTCCTAATATCCTTGATACCTAGGCCACCAATTTTCTTAGGATTACATACCTGATCCCAAAACCAAATGATACCTGAATATTTCTTCAGTTCCATGCCATAGAAAATGCTTTTGAATTCTTTCAATGTTGTCAATAACTACTAAAGGGATGTTGAACATAGACATTATATATATGGGCAAGTTTTGTAGTGTGCTTTTAATTAACAAGCATTTTCCAAAGACTAGAGGAGACAACACCTTTCCATCCAACCAATTTCTTGTGAAATCTGTCTAACAAGGCATTCCAAATAGTATTAGAGACTTTACTAGTACCCAAGGGTAGACCAAGATAGGTAGTGGGTAAAGAGCTGATTTTGCACCCCAAAATGAGTGCAATTATTTATGTCTATCCAAAGGAGTATTGAAAAAATAAATCAAGCTTTTGTCAAAATTTACTTGCTGACCAAATACTACTTCATAGAATGTGATAATGATCTTTATATCTCTAGCCTCAAGAATGGAAGCCATCACCAACAAAATTGTGCCATCAACAAATTGTTGATGTGAAGTTGTCTGATTAGTGGAAGTAGGTCTGAACCCTTTTAACATTCTAACATTGACAACCTTAGTTATGGATCTACTAAGGTTGTTAGCCATTATTATAAAAAGAAAAGGGGATATGGGATCTCCTTTCCTTATACCCCTACTGCTGGTAAAGAATCCCACTAGAGTACCATTGACAACAACTAAAATTTGTATGGTAAATGCATTTATTATACTAGAGCTATGAACTAGAGTGGTGGAGTATTTCTCTAAGTGGGACTTGGGGGTGGGCTAGGTTCCTTAATGTCCACAAGAGAGATTCACATTCAAAGCACCCTACTATGTTTTGTTTGGTGCATAGGGAGAAGTTTGACCCCTACCTCAAGGTGTCCCCATGGCCACTTATTGAAAGCATCCAATAAACTCAATGGGAATGGAACTTGGGTTGATGATTACAAACTAGTTGTAACTCACCAATAGCCCAAGACCGATATATATAAATAAATTCCATGAACTAGAAAAATAATTTGTTGTCGAGATTATAGAAGACCTGAGTATCCTCACAAAGTATTTTTTTGTGTCATAAAAATGTAACCAATAGGTGTCAACTTGGTTGGTTCTTATTTGCTAGGACAGTCTCATCCTATCTTAACATAGGATATTTGAAATACGGTATGGAAATACACCAAAGAATAATAGAAAATGATTTTTTTCATATGTTATATTTACAACTATTATAGTGATATGTATGTAACATGTAGAAAACATACAATTGAGGTGATAATTGTTACAAAAATTCTTGAATTAAATGTGGTCTTATGGATTTCAATTCAATCAAATTAAATGAATACATATTCAACCCCATTTTCTCACATTTACCATGAAAATTTAAAATCATTGCAATGGGGTATGGACACCCATCAAGGCATAATAGGATGTTTTTTTTAATATTGTAATTGTAGGTGCTCCATTTGATATGTATGTAAAATGTTTTGATAATGCCTCAAAAAAATTTAAATTTCTAATTGGAATCTTTAAACTCTTGTTTCAAGTAAATATAAACATATTCCAATGAATATGGACTCTAGTTTATAAGTTTTGGAAGAAATATATCATTGTCTTTCTATATTGATTCAATATTGTCATATGGACTAATAAAATTTCCAATTTCACTACTATTGGATTCCAATTTCACTATTAAATGACTCCAATATCACTATTATTAGATTTCATTTCGCTATTATTGGATTGTAATGTCTCTATTATTAGATTCCAATTTCTATGTTTTTAGGACCCAATAATGGAGCATTCTAGGTTTATTAGGAATGGGGAGAAGGAAATGGCCAAGGCTCAAAACCATAAGGGTGGTGCAGACCATTGAAATGGAGGAAACAAGTAAGATAGAGAGCTTGCGTTGGATAATAAGGGGGTTTGAATCTTGAGGATGGAAGGATTTATGTGGCCACATCTGCAACTTCCTTTCTATAGATGATGAGGAGAAGCTTGAATACATTAAAATTTTAGTTATAAAGGGATTGGTTTCTCACAATCCATAATCCCAACACAATAAATTTGGTCTCCCTCTTATGAATGATAACAAGGTTGTTCCTCAGGCTTTGAATGGGGGGTTGCGAAAAACTGGGGGAATTGTGAGAGGAATGGATGCCCAAGGTTCTATTAGCGGTAGATAATATCCTTCCAAGACAGTTAGATCTAATCATGCTTCTTTTAAGGAAGTTGTTCTACATAAAAAACAACATTCATCTACCGTGCTTGCTTATATTGTTGACTGGAAAATGAAGCGCCTCTTTTCTCGCCCTGGATAATCTAGAGATTTTGGCCATCTTCAATCCTTATCAAACCTTATGGTAATAGGGATATTAAATGAAATATGGTCATCTTCTTCTTCTATTTGGCTATGGATATCCACAAAATGGTCAAAAATCTATGAATTCTCCTTCTACTCCAAGGGTTTATTTGTAGTGCGATGTAAGGAGGCCGAGGAATATCAAAAAAAATTAATAGATGATCCTTGGTTCCGGGGAATTACAAGGTTATTACTCACACCTTAGTTCCTTGAGTTTGATCCAAATACCTTCTCACTCATGAAAAATCCACTTTGGGTTCTCCTTCTAAACCTCTTGTTACATTTCTTGTATGCTCTTGAAGATATCGGTAATTCCTAGCAATATTCATAAAAGGTAGATTTAGATAGGAAACAACAGTGCCTTTGAATCTATGCCGATTCTACATTGAGATTGATCCGAGTTAGGGCCTTCCCGATAAGTTTTTTCAAAAATTGGGAAATCTTCATCATGTCAAAACCTTAGTTTATGTGAATACAACATTTAGATACCGAAAATGTTGTGAACCACGTCATCCGATGGTTAATTGTCCGCAAGATCGAAATACCAAAGAAGAAATTGTCTAATGAATAAAGGAGATGGAACATATCCTCTACAAATCAAGATCATAATATAGACCACATGGGGAAGATCGGGAAGAATCATCCTTCCAAACCAAGGAAGGATACTAAGATTCAATCTAATATGGATTCTCCTTCTAAGACTGAAGAAAATAGGTTAGCGTTAGGTGGTGTGAAAAGAGGTCATGTTTTAGATAATTCAGAAAAAATAGATTTTGATCAAGATAATAATCTTGACCCCTCTAATAATTTTAAGTTGGTGGTATCTTTTGACCAAAAAAATTGCAAGAGGTAAGGAAATAGGGAAAAAGGGGCTGTGTGTCAATTTTCTAGAATATTATTCTTTAAATGAAAAGAATTATTTGTAAGAGGCCAACCATGTTTTTATTTTTAGGTTGGTCCTACTTATGATTTATAGGGTGTGGGTCCCTTCAACCCAGTTTAACTATACAAAAAAAGTTCTATGTTTTTAGATTTTCATGAATTTGAAAAAATCATGTTGGAATTATGTAAGGTTAGTGGCCACTAACTATTATAAGGCATGATCCCATTATATTAAAATACAAGTAATAATAAATTATTGCATAGGGAAATAAATTTCAAAGTGTGAGAGTCACACTTTGAAAAGGAAAGGATCACACTTTGAAAGTTCAAGCCTTGATGTAATTTTAGTGGCCACTAAGCGTTATATGGTGTGAGCCCTTCGATTAAAATTAAAATTAAAAAATTGATAATAAATTCATGCAAAATCAAGTTCAAAGTGCAACCCTCAGAATTTGAAAAGGTGAGGTTCACACTTTAAAGTGAAATCCTTGATGTAAGGTTAACAACTACTAACTATTATAAGGCATGAGCCCATTGGATTAAAATAAAAATATAAACTAATAAGAAATTCCTTTAAAAGTAAGTTCAAAATGCAAGAATCAAAATTTGAAAGTGCATGGAATTTCCTCACACTTTCAAAGTGGGAGACTTTCAATTTGAAAGTATAAACCTCATACATTCAAAATGCAAGGCTAACACTTTCAAAGTGGGAGGAATCATGAGCATCACACTTTCAAAGTGTGAGGCTTGAACTCCTCACACTTTAAAAGTGTGAGCCTCACACTTTGAAAATATGTGGTTCATAATTTGAAAGTTTGAGCCTCGTACTTTGAAAATGTGAGGTTCACACTTTCAAAGTGTGATTATCCCACTTTCAAAGTACAAAGAATCCCACTTTAATGTTGGAGTCATTAATTGCATCATGTATATTGGCATTTTTTTTTTTTTGGTCAAACTTATTGTAAAATTACGTCCCTCACCCCAAAATATATAGTATTTATTATGATTCTCTTAAACTATGAATCTTGAACACTAGATAAAATGAGGTGCCATATTTTTGGTGTTATGTAAATAAGTGTTATCACTGAATCACAACATCTTATGATTTGCACAAGTGTGTGTGCTTGAGCTCATAGTGTGATTGGATAACATGGGTACTATCTCCAAGTTGTGGGACTTGCTACTTGAGATAGACCTCTAGAGAAAGTTGGTTCTTTCTCCTAAACTACCTGCCACAATCTACTATAATGCAGGTAAAACTATCTAGTCCTAATCTAACTTTCCAAGAGACCAAGGAGAGAGAGTGCATGAAAACAAATCCTACACTAAAGTGGTGATACACTAGAAAAGGAGTGTGAGAATAGTCTTCCAATGTGTGAAAATTAGAAGCAAAATGCACACTAGAAGGGGTGATAACAGTTCTCCACATTCTAGAAAATACAGTCATAACAATATTCCATACATGCACAATGAGAATGAATCCCTGCAGAGTATAAGGTAGACACAATATATTTGTAATAGGCTTGAAAGAGCAAGAAGAATGAATACAAATATATGGGGAAGAAGCATCAACAACTTGTATCTATTGCTTCATTGATATGCACAATCCAAACTATTACAGAATAAGGGTTTGATTTACCATGCAAGGAGTCCACTACAAGGGACTTCAACACATTGGCTTCAAAAAACAATTTTGACAGAGTTTTACTAATCAAAAATATCCCCCTACAATGAGCCTAACACTCCAATTTATAGATTTCTAAGAGGAGAGAGAGAGAGAGAGAGAGAAAAAAGAAAATCCCGAAATATGTCCTTCAACCACTTGCAAGATGTAGTAAATGAAGTGAAATGATTTTTTATTGCTTGCAAAAGGCTACCCAAACTATCCCATGACTTGTAGAAGTGAGAAATGTCAGCCTATGCTTCATTAATGCATCTTAACTACAAAATAAACACTATTCTGAACTTGTCCATGTTTTCTATAAAATCACCATCTACTTATCATCAAATTATGAATTTATTAAATCTTGTACATCAAGATCAAAACCAAAATTCCAATGGTACCAATTTTTTGTGTTTTGATTTAGAAATGCAAAATTTATGGCCTTCTGAGTATGGGCAACTATTTTGGGTCTGCTAGGCATTTCTATCATTTAACAAGATTGAGAATTTACTTTACTAGAGCTTAATATGTTTGATTTATTTTTATATATCCACCCTCATAAAAATTAATAAATCCATTTTTTTGGCGTAGAGAATGTCGTGCTCATTCCAAAAAGTCAAATTTTCTGAAAATAAGAGCTCAAGGTCAAAAGTTATGGCCATTTGAAGTTTGGGGTTTGATTTGGACTGTTTTCCTTTACATGCCGCTATTTTTTTGGCTACCTGATTTAGGAGTCCCAACTATCCCACTCGGGATGCATGACCTCTGCTCCCATGTGCTCCTTAGATGCAGATTTTCGATTCCCACGCATACCTAGGATTCCTTTTATCTCCACCCACAATGAATAACCTGGTGATTTAGGATTTTCTATCCCAATATCCCAACTGTCTTGCAAACCTAGGACAAAACTTTCACATTTTGTGGGCCGTAGTGATTTTGACCTCAATCTGTATCGCTATGCTCCATTTTTCACAATACGCTTGGCTCCTTATTATTTTATATCCGGTTGTTAGTTAATTGCGGACAAAAACTTTTCGATTCCACAATACATAGCCATTTTTTATTTTTTTCAATCTAACGTCTTGGTCCTAGATAGTGGAGTTAGAGAAAATTTATCTTCTAGCCTTTCACCCTACTTATGAAGCCTGAATTATGCAAGTTATTTGATTATAGAGTTTTTTAATGTAAAGGGTCACATGAGTCCAACATTCAAAAAACAAAATCCCAAGATTCCAATTATAATCTTGGCTCTATGAATTAATCCACCACCCTTTTAATAAAAACTTTCACCATTTTTGATTATAATTGAAATTTGAAAAATGTGGAACTTGTGCAAGTTGGTAATATTGTTTGTTGGGATTTAACATTTGAAGATAGGTGGTCAAATAACATTTTGGTAGAAGTAATGTTATGTTTTTTTATCTCAACATAGCATTGTAAGAATTCAAGTCTTCTTTCTTATATTGTACTCGGCCTTAAGTTTAGAATTATAAATTTTTCATATTTTTCGATAGCATCATTAGGAGTTATGTATATCACAAATTCAATTATTGTGAAAGAAATTATAATTTATGCTTTTAAATTATTCCATTCTCCATTTTGGGTCACTTACTTTCTTGTTGAAGAAAATGAAGTAACTCTTAACACAATGCAAACATAATGCTTTTGAGAAACATAATCAAACATTCGAGATACATCAATCACAACTATGCTATATTTGTATTCTTTGTGAGTCAAGAAATGCCACCAAAGTGTTGGACATTGTGAATGAGCCACATTTTCCATCATTGTGGAATATCCCTTTTCTTCCTAAAACAATCGCATAGCCCATAAGTTGAGTATATCTTCATGGGTTTTGAATTTATATAACTACCAAGCCCTTGCTATTATTAAAGAATTTGATATGAATTGCATGTTCAAGGAATGAAATCCAAATCAATGAAATGTACTTACACAATCTAAATCAATGATGCATGTTTTAGATAATAGAGTAAAATGGAAGTTTTTGTAGGCTCAAACCATATGTAGTGGAGTTAGAGACATTTGTTTGGAGAACAAATGGATGTCGATGCCTAAGAAATCAAGGTTTATCCCATCATGTTGTGAAATGATGATGATGCCCGCATCTCACAATAACACAACTAAAGTGCCTTTACACAAGCATAGGAAAGCATTGAGAAAATAAGGAGAACATAATCATGGATAAATCCACAACTATCTTTATTTTCATAAAGTTCCCAAACAAATATATTCCCTTCGATTAGAATCAAGTACCTACACCACCATCAACTAGTGACATCAACCACCATGTAAAACAATAATCTTATGTCAAAATCTCATGAAACAATTTCCTATATACATGACTAATTACAAAACCGAATAACATATTCATAGAGTTGATAATATGATAGATGTTAAAGTGTTACCCATCAAATTTTGACAACAAACATTAAAGGAAAAACCAAATGTCAAGCTCAAACATTAAATAAAGAACAACAAAATAGGAATACACGACATTAATTTTACACAAACAATTGATTTTATCATTAGCTAAGAGAAATAAGAGAAAATAAAGAATATTCAAGTAATAATGAATTTAAATGGCAATACCAACTACAATATGAATACAAACATGAGCTTATTCATGAAGAAATAAGAAAGAACATTTAGGATCATTTCTAGTGATATATGAGATTAATGCCTCGACATCTTCAAAGGTTCAACACTTGAAAAGTTTCATTTCTAGTTATGGTAAGGTGTCCATAATGGATATTGTTGCTTTGTCTAGCCCTCTACTCCAACAAACAAAAATTCAAAAAAATCTTAAACAATAAATGTTTATGAGAGAGAAAGTAGAATATAAATATTGCACAAAACCCTAGCCCTAATCCTAATCAACTTTTTTCAGTTCATTTGTTCTCGCTATTTATCTCGAGAGCATGTATGCAATACTCAGGGTGACTTAACTGAAGTGGGGCATTTTTGGGTCTATAGAATTTGATTTGTAGAAAAAGAATCTATCCTACATCAATGCATGGGACAAAACATATTTAAATGATACAAATTGACAAAATGGATTATGAGTGGTCATTGAGAGGTGTCAGAAAGTTTGATTCACTCAACATTTAATGAAACATAAAAAATTAGTCCCTCGCCATTACAACCATGGTCAATCCCCACCTAATCTCACCTTGTTAGGTAAAGATTTTCATAATCCACCATGATACTCAAATCATAATGGGAGCTAAGATAGAAGTTTATTTTATTACATTGATGCAACATAACGAACATTTGAGATTAGCTACCAATAGGCTAATTAATCCATTCCATTCAAGACATGGATGAAAATATGTGTTATGTAACCTTTTTATATGTCCAATAGCCTAATTAATAGCCACCCACTACGTAAAACATAGAGACATGATTAACAAGTGATTTTTGAATAATTTAGTCTTGTTTAGGTACATGGTCAGTGAGTGAATTTTGAATATTTTACCCTCACTTTAGGGTAACATTGTAAATACCTAAAGTGATAAAAAAATTCTATTTAAATAATTTTTATCCCTTACGCTTTCAACAAGTCAACCAAAACAAAAGGTTAATTTTTTCCTCTCCTCTCCTCTATCCACATAGTTAAAATAGTCAGTTGTTATCTCCTCCAATTTAATTTAGCAGTGGGTGAGAAAATAAGGTGTGGAAATTGGAAATTGGAATGGTCCCCGAGATGTCATTTTGATTGGGAATGATAGTCTATAGAATTTAGAAGCATCTTGTTCCAATTTCCCATTCTCATATTTTTATGTGGGTCATACAATAGACCAAAATTTCATGGTATAGGAAGCACATGAAATGGTGATTCACCACCAAATAAAGCATGTATTTTTCATTAGAAGCAATGCACTAAGGGTCTCAGACTAAGCAATGTATCCCCTCACTCCCCAAATATTCTTTCTTCTTTAAATCTTATTGTTTGTGAGAAAATACATTGAAAATGATAGGGGATGAGATAGACTTAGGGAATTCGGGACAAATATAGTTAGGTGTTCGACCCATCCTCCTTTTGGTCCTCTGTCACAAGGCCAAAGTGATAACCATATTCATGGACAACATTGGCGTGTTTATTTTAGTTGTGGTAAGCCATAATGCACCCCACAACCACAATGTACCCCAATACCTAAGATAAATTTAGGGAATTGGGAACAAATATAGCTAGGTGTTCAACCTAACCTCCTTCTGGTCCTCCTATCACAAGCCCAAAGTGATAGCCATGGCCATAGATAACATGGCGTGTTGAGTTTTTGGCATTTTTGGTTTAGGTGTTGGCATTGATGAAAAACCTCATTAATGAAAATTTTTATGATAGATTGGAGTGAAAATATTCTCAAAGTGGTGGTGATATGGAGATTCACATATGTTCTTGGTTATATATGTCGATTCAAAGTGAGAATTGTATGGTCTTGCAAGCCTAAGCTAGCCTAGGTATAAGTGCATGGAAGTTTGAGCCTTTTGGTGACTTTAGAAGAATTTTTTAATGATGGAGAGCATTTTTGGGGAATTTCTAAATACTCACATGATTTGTAGGGTGCAGATATAGGTTGGAGACCAAGTTTCGTGTACTCAATTTGATGAAGTATGGTTGCTAAAAGGAATGAGGATGAGTTTTGGAGCCATGTGAGCTCATGGATGTATGTAGGTAGTTGATTCATGATGTACCAGGTATGTTAGGACCTTTGGAGAGGTTCCGTGATGAGTAATGAGGTTGTTTTAGTTTTCCCTAGCCTTTGCAGTGTAAAACCCTAAGGGCTAGCTATGAAAATGAGATAGGATGGAGATATGGAGAGATATTTGTGACATGGTGATGATTACACATGTATGTATTGTTTTTCATGGTACTGTGGGAAAAATTTCAGGTTTTCATGATGAGTATTTTACATGTTATGTCAGTTTTGGTGAAACATGGTCAAGAACAAGGTCATTTCAGCTCGAATTGAATCTTTTGATGCTCACCCTGAATTTTGTGATTTACATGGGACCTTTTATATTTTAGGTATGTTTATACATTTAGTATAAAAATTTCAAAAAAATAACGAGTTCATTTCATTGTCACATTTTTTATGAACAAATGTTAAGAAGGTAAACAACTTTTTTGAGTTTGAAACCGTAGCTCAAAAGTGGTAGGAGAGATAATTCTCATGATTATATATAATTTACTTCTAGATCATCTATGATTATTGGATGATGTAGAGGAACTCCTCCATGTTTACAGAAAGGTGTCGTAGAGGTTGTGGTGATGAGTGGACCCCACTCAAACAGTCGGTCAAGAAGTTTAGTTTGGGACAAGGTTGTCCAAAGGAGTTGAAAACTAAATGATCATTATGGTAATTATGTGAGTTTTTATTGATGTCCATGATATTTTTAGGTCATGGTGATGCAGTTAAATGGTCAAGTATGCTTCATTTGTGTTGACTGATCAAAGGGTAGTTTGGGGAAATTTCGTGAAGTTTGTAGAGATCAGTTTGGTTGAAGGCATTCCACTTAGAGATAGAGGAGTTCCAAAATTTTGTGGAAATTTAATTCAGATATATTTCTAATTGTATAAGTTTTTTCTAATGATGAGTTGATTTGATGTGGTTTCCATGTCACTTTATGGGAAAGAAAAATTCTCGATTTTCCAATACATGAATGTTTTTTGAAAGAATGAGTTGGTTGGAGCATGAAATTTATTGATTTATTATTTATGTCACCTATAATGTTAATATGTATTCATTATTAATCCTTTTAATCCATTTGGAAATATTTAAGTTGTCTAAAAGGGTGATAAATTGTATTTATAAAACAATCTATTTGGGAAGCTTAATTTTGTAAATAAAAGTTGTTTTGGTTTCAAAATATGATTATTTCATGATATATAACAACCTTACAAGTTTTTAAAAGTTATATGATTTCCATTTACTAGTCACATGCCATAGTTTAGATGTTATTGGGTGTGCTTTAGGCCCAAATATGAAATCAACTTGTTCTTTAGGAGTTGTTTGATGAAGGAAATGAGCCAGTGAGCCCATTAAATAAAATAGTTTGATTGGTTCAAGTAAATTGTGAAAGTTAATGGTGTTTAAATGTTATAATACTCATGTGTGGTAATTTTTAGAGCTTGAATAAAAATATTTTTGGCATGAGGGGATTTTTCTCATCCTAATGATGGGGTTTTGAGGATTTTTGGTGCATGGATGAAGGTTTTTGGCATGGCTGACCTATATGGTCATATGTGATTGGTGTGATAATTCATATGTGATTTTTTAATCTAGTATTTTCTAGATAAATTATGGAAACGAACTCTTTTGAATTTGAATCAAGAAGAGCCTATAAAAGTGATGTTTTGGGTGCAAAGTTGTTAATCTTTTGGAAATCCTTTTATCTTCTTTGAAGAACCATTTCTAAAAATAACACCCCTTAGGCCTAGCCCAAAACCCATAGAATTACATTCTAGGTTATTATGTGGTGGTATTTTTATGAGGTGTATTTGAGTGAAGCAAAGGATGGTGAATTTTCCTTGATGGCAAGTTGATGAAGGAGGGTAGAGTTGATGTCATGTGCTTGAGTGTTAATATTATAAATCGTTGATTTCATCAGCAATTAATCTAAAGTATTTTAAGGTATAAAATGAGTTCAAGTCATTTGCAAAAGATGATTACATTCTTGTGTATTCAAAAGGAAAATTTTATTGTATTGGTATCTCTTGATTGTATCTTGTTTCCATCAATTGTTGTTATCTAGTTTGAATATCGATAAAAAAGTTTTCGTGTATATACTTTGATCCTTGATTTGATGGTATATGTTTCATGGTGAATTATATTTGATTGTGATCAAGCATTAATGTATGTGTTTCATGAGGATGTGTGTTTGATGTTTGAAGTAAGTATAAAGGTTTTATTGGGACCGATTCATCCCCCCCGCCATCATTGTCACTTCAAACAATTGGTATCATAGAAGGCCCTTGGAAGAATCCTAACAAGCTAGAGGGATATCTTTGGAGATAATGATAATTAATTTGGATTACTTACAATATGATGTTTAAATTTGTAAAGATAAGTTGCAGACATTTTGTGAATCTCATGAGGAAGTCATCAAGGTTTTAAAGGATCAACTTGAGGAGGCCCTAGCTGAGTTGAAGATCAAGAGGGAAGAGTGTCTCAAACATGAGGTTGAGAAATAGGATCTGAAAAAAGAGTTAACTACCATTATAAGCAAGGTATCATATTTTCATGAAAGTTTAGATAGTTTTTATAAGATGTTAGAAAAAAATGCATATGGTGATAGAACATCTATTGGCTTCAAGGAGGGTTTAGTCAAATTAGAGAAAACTAGGGAATAATCAAGTGAATAATGTCATGATAGAATAAATCCAAGCATGTGAGAGAATTATAAACTTCAATCTCATGGAATATCATCTATCATAAAACCAAATGCATATAGGTATGGATTTTTTCATGGTAACTATATAAGTGTGGTGTTTATGGACATAGAGCTAGTATGTGCAGTCCTAAGGTTGAGAAGAAGGATGAATGCAAAGGAAAAGTTCAGAGGAATCATTGTGAAGGAGAGAATGAAGAGGAATGTCAAGGAAAGAAGGAGAAAATTTTTGGTCAGAGATATGGTGTAGAATGTTACCTCTGTCATGCAAAGGGACATCTTGCAAAGTATTGCAAGAATGGACAATCAAACACTAGAAGGTATGTAAGAAAGTTCAATGGATATTATTTTTCTTGTAATGATTTTGGACATAAGGCAATTAAGTGCAAGAGAAGACATATGGAATGCTTTAGGTGCCACAAGGTAGGGCACATTGCAAGGTTCTGTGATGTAGGGTAGTTGAAAAAAGGATCTCAAACCGTGAAAGAAAAAAAAAAGAGACTCAAGGATCCAAGCCACAAGTCTAGGAGTGTAAGAAGGAGAAAGAGGATACCCAAAGTGTTAAAGTGGATCTCAAAGGTATGATTGATCAAGAAAAGGAATTTGTTATATTAGACAAAGAATCAAAAATAATGAATTAATCAAGGAGCCAAAAGAAGATGATCCTTAGAAAGGGATCTATTAGTGTATTATGAGGAGTTTTCTTGTGTGTTGATTAGTTCTTGAGGTGCCTGGTATTTAAGGTTTGTTGTGTCAGTGGATAGAGTTAAGGGGGAATTGTCTTGGTATGTATGTGTCTCCTCCATGATGTCAAGGTATGTCATTTAAGTAATTAAGCACATTCTTATGGTTCAATATGGTTGTTCATGTAGTGAATGTCAAGATCTCTATCTTGTGGTCTTTTGGTGTGTATGTTTTTGTTCTTCAAGTATAAGTTTTGCATTTTCATGGTGAATTTATTTTTTTGAGATGTTTCAGTGAGTATGAGAGTCAATTTGGTGTCTCATAAGAGGTCTATTGTGTCATGAAAAACATGATAATAACCTTCTAGTCCGAGTTTGTGTCTAACAATTTTGTCTTCAGATATAGGTCTGTGGTATCTCAAAGTCTCAATTATGAGTCATAAATGAAGTATATGTTTTTTCACAAGTATTAAGTGTATGAATAAAGTATATGATGTGTGATTAATTTTTAATTTACCTCATAAGGTTGTTAAAGGTAATCAAGAGTCAAAAAGGATTCTTTCTCCATGAGAAGCCTGTTTTGGTCATCATAAGTTGTCTAGGTGTGCTTATTGGTTTGAGTTCAATTGTTTCTTGTGTTAAACATATCTAATGGTTTTTAGGAATCACTTAGAAGGTTTGGAGTTGTGATGAGTCATCAAGTATGAATATCTGTCGATAATCATGAAAAAAATTCATGCAAAGGTTCTCAAGGATGTTTTAGTGCAAACCGCCATGGTTTCAAGCATGATTGTGATATTTATGGTTTTTCACCAAGGTATATGTTATCGGGATAGTAGGATATGATGTTGCAATGTTGATTGAAAAATTGGAGATCCTAATTCAAAATTTTGAGCAATTTGATTTATTTTTACTCAAAATTGGGTTTTAACTATGCATTTTTGGCGATATGAAGGAGAAAATGAGTTTGAAGGGGAAAATGATGATTTCCAAAGCCAAATTTTAAAAAAATAATTTTGAGAGTATTTAATTTGATATTTAGGTGGTTTTATACCTTGGCATTGTCCAAATTTCTTGCATTTTGTGACACTTATCATATTTTTCAAGTATGTTTCCACAGAGACCTAATTGGAAAAGAATGATGTTCGCAACTAGGTAAGTGTCTTTCAAGAACTTGAAGCAAGGATTATGTGAGGAAACAATATGGACAAAATGGGTGTAAAATCAGGTATGTTTTCCTATGAAAGTGGATGCACAAAAATTATAAGTGATTTTTCATCTTACAAGGGCTAGTTGAATGTGTGTATGCAAATTAATGTTGAAAAGTTAGTAATGTGAGCTTGTAATGTTTATATATATTATTATAAGGCATAAATTAGTGTGTGGAACCTATGAATGGACTTTAGATGATGGAAAAATTCAAAATATGTTATGGGTTGATCTTATGTAATCTTAGAGCTTCAAGATAGTTGTCAAGCTATCGTGAGATCTATGTGTTACTAGTGTCCTCCAAGTCTTATCAATGATTGTGCATGACTATACGATATTTTTAAAGTTTCCTAATGGAGAAAAAGTGGTCTACTTAGTCCATATCATGCAGATGATAGATCAAAGTGAAGGAAAGGTGTGAGGTTATAAGGGAAATCATGTTTAGAGGTCTTTTGAGAATATACAATTATGAAAAAAATTCTACTAAGTCTTGGTGACTTGCTTCAATGGATGTAGAAGAGATATCTCTCTAATGGACATGATAGGTATATCTACAAGGTTTTCACTTGTCAAAATTTGACCAAGGATAGTGAGAATTAGGTCAAAGTGAACTTAGAGTTTGAAATGAGATTCTCCGGGTATAAAGATTGGTCTTAAACCTTCTTGATAGCTTTAGGCTCTAGAGATCATGTCTATTCCTATGTTGAGATGGATATGAGCATTGAAGTTGTGTAAATAGGTTGTTTTAGGTATGAAAGTTGGTTGGATCATAACTTGAACAAATAATGTGAAAATGAAGGTACAATGTTCTTATGACTTGGTTTTAAGCTCGTATAGGTAAGAAATGTTTTTCTAACATATCTAACAAAGTGTGTTAAGGAGTTATTAAGATTTATCTAGGTGATCTATGTAGTATGTATCACCCCAAAAGAAAATGAAGTGTTACTAGTATGGCTTATCTTTTACATATTGAGCCAAATGACTAGCTACTGGTATGAATAATGTGCAAGAGGTAGAGAAACATATCTCCACAGGTATGTAGTGGTTATCAAGATCTTCCATGACATGCTAAGATGCATTCAAACCATTCTACAAGGTATAAAATTGAATATCATCTAAAAAATGCAAATGTGTGTCTTGTGGACTATGCTATGACTTGGAATGGTCATTTTTGCTCCAAAGTTGCAACCTATAGGCTATAGGTGGTGTTTAGGTATGGTGAAAGTATCCTTTGAAGGGTTTATGATGTCTTGGTTTCTTTATATGGATGAGAAAGATAATAAGATAATGGAGAAGTTAATAACTTGGGATATTGAGTCAAGATTGAACCAAATTGATGGATCTAATACCTCATTGGATATGTTACAGTGTTATAGTGATCTATAAAGATTCTTCTAGAAGAGAGGATGGTGTGTATGGTCCAAAAATGAAAGGGGGCATGATTTTATGCTTCTTGAAGGTGGCATTGATGATTTCAATCCATAATAGGTATGTTTCAGGTGTTTTCTCCAAGGATATGCAAGTTATGTCTCATGAATGCATTGTTTCATCCAAATTTAAATTGTCAAACACTGATAAGGAGCTTTGAGGAAGTTTCAAATTGTTTGGTTTACTCTCAAGGATTTCAAAAACGTTTACTAGAATTTTTTGTGTTTTCCTAGAAAGGAGGATGTCTTAAATCCAAGGGGAGTTGTGAGATGTTGTGTCCTTGCATGATTTGGTTTCTAGAGGTCATCAAAGATAGTTGAAATGACACCGAAAATTTAGTTGAGGGATCTCTATTTTAAAGGTAAGTGTTGGAGATAGAAATTACACCCTGCCGCGAGTCATATACAACCCGAGATTTTTAGGCAACATGGGACTATCTCCATGCTATGGGTCTTGAACTGTGAGACAAACCTCCAAAGAAGGCTGGTTCTTCTACCTACTCCAAATGTGAAAAATATTCCTAATATAGAAAGAAAATACCAAACTAAACATTCAAAGGGACTAGGGCTAGATGGAGATGCATGGAAAGTGAAATCCTAAGCTAAAAGAAGTGATATTACCAGAAAAAGTTGATGAACATAAAACATAGTAAAAATGGAGCTTTCAAATGAGAAAGATACACACAACCATTGCAAGAGTAAGAGAGAGGAAAAAAGCAAACAAAACACAAGTATAGGGAAGAAGAGAACCACAAACACTAGATTTTATTGATTATAAATATGCACTATCTATTATAGCTCAAACAGAGGTAATAACACATTTAGAAAGTCCAAAATGAAGGCTCGAAGTTCATATCTACTTGGGAGACAATTTTGACATGGTTCCTTTATAGATCAGAATGTCCATCATTTCAAAATCAAATATTTTATAATAGGGTAAGTGCAACAAGTTCGGGGACAAAAAAGGGGTCATAAGTGGATGTCATATTGCAAATAACAACATAATATCAACTTGTAAGGATTATTAGCAATGCATAAACTCAAAATTAGAAAAAATTATACTAATATGAATCGTAGCATCTAGAATCTAGTTTCTAAACTACTAATTTTTTAAAAAATGGACAAGTTTAGCTATATTAAACACTCAAAATTCAATGACTTGGTATTTTTGTTAAAACACCTATAAGATTGTAGTCCGTTTGCCCATGATTTGGATGACCAAAAATTGATATATATTTTTTTCCTTTGGTGAGAAGTTAGATGCCACTATCTATCTTGGGATAGATTTTATTTTGTATTTTTTAGCAATATTTTATTTTTTTATGAATTTTTCCATGAAAGTGGTCTGAAAACATAAAGAAAATAGAGCACTTTCTGTTTTCCCACCATAACTTCATCAAAAAATATTGAAATCAAATAAATTTTTTGAACATGTATATAATTTCACCATGGTTGGGATGGTATAAGTTTTATCACATTCTGACAAGTGAAACAAAATTTTCAGCCTTAAACGTAGACAAACATTCACGGCAAAAAGTGTCTTAAAGACGTACTATTAGTAAAAAATTATAAAATGATATTTATCCTATTCTATTCACTTTCAAATAAATATTTATACAAAGCTAACAGTCTCCCCTACACTATGGTACCATTTTTATGACATATTTTTGAATTTTTGGCATGGTTCAAGTCCGTGGAAGACTAAATTTGATGTTTTGTTGTTTTTGATGTAAAATTCAGGATTTGATGCCCACTTAATTATCCCCCAACTTGCTGCACTTACCTAATATATACCAGAAGGGAAGAAAGAGAAGAGAAGAGATAAGAGAGAATAAATTTTTAAATTTCAACCACCAACAATTTGCATTAAATCTACCTACAAAGAAAATGGGCACTCTGTAAAGCCATTATTATGTCTATTTCATAATGCAAAATAAAATGAAGCAATCCTTCATTAATTTTGGTTGTTGAAGTCTGATTTGATCATTTGTGTGCTTAGGTATATCTTCTCTCCCTCTGAAACCATGTTTTTAATTTTTTCCCACAAAACACCATAAAATTTTATTTGGAATGATAGAGATTAAATGGCTCTAGGAGACCTTTCCAATGATATAAATTTTGTCAAATTTGGAGTTTTGGGTTGAAATAGATTGCCACTTGAAGTTTTACATGGCGGGATCAATAGGAATTTAACTCATGGTAGTATTTGATTAGCTCGAGAGATTGGCCTCTCCGCTAATGTGTGAATGATTTTCATTTTTCCATGTGTTGGTATCCCATTGGGTCGCAAGGTCAAGCTTTAATTCCTTTCATTTCCTTCCTTTTCCTCTACCTATGGGCCTACCTTTTAAAATACAAGACAATATAATTACACCACACTTATTCGCAATGTCATACTATCCTTTTCCTTGACTAAAAAGCGTAAAGTGTTAACCAATGGGAAGGCTCCACATTTCTTTACAATTCTCTTTTTGATATCCCCTTGATCGATCATTAAGAAGTGTGACAAAATGAGAAGGCTCCATGCTCTTCACAATGCCAATCTATTTCATTACTACCTTTAATAGTTGTGAAGCATTGACCAATGAGGAAGCTCCACACCCCTTGATTTTTCAAACCTTTTGATAACGTTGAATGACCCGCTGCGAAGCATGAGCTAATAGAATAGCTCCACACTACTTCACATGTGAGTCTATTTGATAGCCACTCTAATAGCTAGGAATCATAATCTAATAGAAAATATCCACATATGGAATGTGTTCACATTTCATTGCATGTGCCTTTGCGTTGCGAGTTGTATCTCGAGAAGACTTAGAAATGTTTTGGCTATAAAGAAATGACACCACTTATCCTCATTGACCTCACCAAATTCCACCTTTTCACTTTGTCCGGACCTGATGCTTGATTGAAATCGGTGTATTCCATGGACTTGAGGTCTGCAAAATACATTTTCTTTTATATTACTAGAATCCCTCCATGTGTTCCTTCACATCGTGGTGTCTTGAAGTGCATGTGGTGTAAGCCATTGATGGAAAAATGAACGTTTGTCGGGATTTTAAAAGGAACACATCAATGCTTTATAACTTAGTCCCCATAGGGTTTCTTTTTAAAATCCAATGGCATGTGATTTTGTAAGATGGAATTTTGACATCCATTTGAATGTCCCATGTTAGTAAAAGTGGTTAAGTCCATTTAAATGAGTAATTCAAATTAACCATGGGAGGTAAATTTGGGATAACACTAAGATGATGATAAGAAATATGTGGCTAGGAAAATTTGTGTCTTCTCAAGCTGAGCGGTAACCTCATTAATCATGGTAGTATTGGTCCTCATTCATCATTGTTGGCATGTTCATGAAGAGTATGTTTTAGTTTTGGTCTCTATGATGGTCTCCTCGATGCACTATGAACATAAAAAAGATTTTTGATGAGAAATGACAAGTTTTACATGTTTAGAAAGTATTTGATGATGATATAGATAAAGAAAGAGGTACATTTTTGTCTTCTTCATGATTTTTGGCTTGATTAGGTGTTATATATGCTCTACCTAGGACAAGCCTAGTGTTTTTATGCTTGAAAAATGGCTAGAAATTAGTTTTTGAGAGAGATGGATTGTTTATGAGCTTAAATGCGACTTTTGGTTGATGTTTCTAACAAAATGGTATCCATAAGAAGTTGATTAAGGTGAATAATATTTCTCTATAGGTATGCCTTTATCATTAATGTAAAAAGGGGGAGAAGTTTAGGTTGTTTTCCATCAATGACAAAAGAGGGAGATTATTGACATATTATGGTTTAGGTGTTGTAATTGATGAAAAACCATTAATTAAAAATGGATGATGGAATAGGGTAAAATGATGCTTATAATAGTTGTGATATGGATATTCAGGTATCTTATTTGTTGCATATGTTGATTCAATGATAATTACTTGTTCTTGCAAGCATATTCAGGAGACCTAGCTAGCCTAGGTGATAGTGCATGGAGGTTTGAGTTTCTTGGTGAATTGATAAACATGTTGGCATGATGGAGAGAATGTTTGGGGAGTGTCTAGGAACTCACATGAAATGTAGGGTATAGATATAGGTAGGATACCAAGTTCCATGTGTTCATTTAGACTAGGTATGGTTGTTATAAGGCATGAGGATGCGTTGTGGATCCATGTGAGATCATGGATTTATATAGGTAGTTTATTCATTATGTACTAGGTATGTTAGGACATTTTGGAGAGTTTCCATGATGAGTTATGAGGTGGTTTTAGTTGACCCTAGCAATTATAGTGTAAAACCCTAAGGGATAGCTATGTAAATAAGATATGATGTAGAGATGGAGAGATATTTTTTACATGGTGATGATTGGAGATGTATTTAGGGTGTGTAATTTACTATGGGAAAATTTTTATGTTGTCATGATGAGTATTTTCATGTTATGTCATTTTTGGTGAAACAGGTTCAAGAACAAGGTCAATTCCAGCTCGAATTGGATCTTTTGATTCTCACCCTGAATTGTTTGAATTTCATGGAACCTAGTGGCTTTCATGTATGTTTCTAAATTTATTCTATAATTTTTAAAAAAAATAATAAGTTCATTTCATCATCACATTTTTATGAACGATTGTTAAGAAAGTATACAACTTTTAATGAGTATGAAACCCTAGCTCAAAAGAGGGAGGAGAGATAATTATCCTAAGTGGATAGAATTTATTTATAGTGGATGGATGATGATTGGATAATGTAGAGGACTTATCCATAATCCCAAAAAGGTATGGTGTGGTGATGAGTACACGCCACTCAAACAGTGAGTTTTTGAAGAAGTTCATTTTCGGACAAGATTTTAGAAGGAGTATAAAATTAAATGATCATTATGGTAATAGTGTGATTTTTTATTGATTTACATGATGTTTTTAGGTCATGGTGATGTACTAAAATGGTCAAGTATGCTTCATCTATGCTAATTGGTCAAAGGACAATCTTGGGGTAGTTTCAAGAAGGTTGAAGAGATCACTTGGTTGAAGTCCTTCCACTTGGATTCGGAAGGAGTTAAAATATGTTCTAGAATATTAATTTAGATATATTTCTAATGATATAACTTTTATATCATGATATGTTTATTTGATGTGGTTTCTAGGTCATTTTGTGAGAAAGAATATTTATTTCTTTTCAAGACAACTAGTTTTTATAAAAGAATGAGTTGGTTGAAGCATGAAATGTAATGGGAAATTCTTTCTATCACCTAGAATGTGAAGAGGGAAGCATTTGGAATCCAAGGAATTTATTTGGAGATCTTGAATGTGTCGTAAAGGGTGAAACCTGTTGCATTTGTAAAACTATTTTTGGGCAGCTTGATTTGGTAAAGGGTAAAGTTCTTATGGTTTGAACATATGAATGTTTCATGAGCTCTAACAAGTTTAAAAGTTTTTTACAAATTTCCGGGATTTGCATTGAGTTTTCACATTCCATATTTTAGATGTTCTTGGGTATGCTTGAGGCCCAAATATGAAATCAGGTTGTTGTTAGTACTTGTTTGGTAAAGGAAATTATGACCATGAATTATGTTTAAATGTTATATTATTCATGTGTGGTGATTTTTAGAGCTTTCATAAAAATATAGTTCTAACATGAAAGGATTTTCTCGTCCTAATGATGGGGATTTGACTATTTCTTAGATCATTTCTTTGAAGTGTTCATGAAACAAATAGGGTAACGGGCGTAGGAGGAATAGCTATTCAAATGTTGGTTGATGAGTTGTTGCACGCGTATGACTTACAAATCCCAACCTGATTGTGAGAACTTCCTTTTGGGTAGGAGGAACCACCTGTAATGCAAAGCAAGACCACCAGAAGGAATTAAACAATATGGGCAGTGAACTACCTAGCGTATGCTAGATCTAGGAAGTGTGATACTTCCTAGATGGCTATTAGTCCACTATTTTAAACAATTTAATGTTGTAAACAAAGTAAATCCTATTGTAATTTAAAATGATTTAGGTATCTCACTTAAAACACAATAAGAAATAGATCTAATCTAATAGGCTAAGCTAGAATAGAATCAAAGTCAAATGATTGGTTTGGGTTTCTACAGGTTTGACAGAGGTCTTGGGTAGATCACAGTGGATGAGGGTGAGATGAAATTTGGTGGGTAGGTCTCTGTTCTAGGCTATATGGGAAAATACAGAGACCGATGTCGGTTAAGGGTAACCGATGACGGTCAGGTATAACCGGTGCCGGTTACTGTGGAAATCTGGAAATGCCACAGAACAAGCTTTGGGTCCCCTTTGTGATTGCACAAAGGACTTTGGTTGGTCGGGATGAGGTATTGGGTGGTTTGGGGTAGGATTTGGAGAGGTTTTAATGGGTATATGGAGGTGGAAATGTTGGAGAAGGTCAATAGGTGGCTAGGTAAACAATAGATGATAAAATGAAATAAACCAGAAAAGTATGACATTATACTTACTTGGATTCTAGTCCTGAATGCCTATGAGTGAGGGATGGAGGTGCTGATGAGAGGTTTGAAGGTTGCAGTGATCACCAATCGAAGGAAAGCTTCTTGCATGGGCTACATGTACATTCCTCTTTGCTTGGTTAGATCAGATCATGGTTGGGTGGTTATGTAGGAAAAGATGTTTGATCTCCTTCCTTGCATGCGGATTCTCGCTAGAATTCACTCTCGAAGATGTGTTATCTCTCGAGATGTCTCAATGTTTGCCAAATTTTTCTTCTTCTTTGCTTCAACTTGACTTTGAGAATAAGGTTGTTTTGAGGTTAAAAGGGTAAATGGATGGTGTTCCGACCTAACCGGTGATAGTTAGGGGTAACCAGGCTTCAATCAAGGTGGGATTTCCTAGGTTTACTAAACTAGGGAGATCCTCTTGATTTCCTGGATCTCGTGTCGTTAACCCATGGATTAGACTGGGAGCTTCTTGTGAGCATGTGGGAATGTGGTTAGAGGGAATGTAGGCATTGATTTTTAGGGTTTGGGTAAGTCTTAGTTAGTTATGGAAACTTACTAAGAATAGGTCTTAGGTTGAGTTGGCTTGGTGAGGTGTCTAAGTGAACTATATGTGTGGATATTATTTAAAATAAGATATTTAAATAATAAATATAGTGAGGATAATGCATTAATTTAATTAAATTAATTAAATTAATATTAGTGGGGTGAAGGGGGCCATGGCTAGGTGAATGTGATGAAGGGTGCTTATTCATCGAGGGACCAAAGGGGAGTGTGACCTAATTTTAGTGTCTACATTTTTCCCCTTTTTGTTGTGTAGCTTGTATTGGTAAGTGACGCTAACAAAAATAAGATGTGGTTGCCCCATGTTTGGGTGAAGGTGATCCCCCTCAAACCAAGAACTGATGAGGCGAAGGTAGAATCGGTGAGTGGTTTGATAAAAAGGTGAATGTGAGGAAAAGGTAGGTGGGCATAGGGAAAAAGGTAAAAGGTCTACTGGGCCATCCAGTAATGGGTCGAGGTCAAAGTAGTAGCAGCAATAGTCAAACACACACACATATAAACTATAGCAGCATGCTACGGGTTGAAGAGTAGGAAAACTCTACATCATCTAAGGTCGATAGGTTTATCCAAACAAGGTTGAAGTGATTCTGGTATCCAAGGTATAGGATATGGTCAGGAAACACAACATAGGTTAGGTGTAGGAATGTTTAGGTATGTTCGGTACACCAAAGGTAGGGTTAGGATAAATGGTCATGGAAATAGGCTAGGTAAGGTCATTAGGTCAACAACACAGGTAACAATGCCGTAAGGTATAGTGAACACATGAGGTCAAAGGTCACTAGTGATGGTCCAGGTCTAAATATTGAGGTCATGATGTGGGTAAGGCCAAGGTAGGGGTAAAATAAGGAGTCCCCAAAGGAGGACAAAGGGAGGTAGTAAATGATGAGGTCAGGAAAGGTAAGGTAAATGGGTTGGGTAAAGGTGGGGTTGGGGAAAGGATCAGGGTGAAGGGTGGGGTAAAAGGGAAAAAGGGAAGGCAATGTGTAGGTGAGGGTGACCGATGTCGTGGATATAGATGCAATGATGGTATAGGAAAACGATGATGGTAAGGTAGGGCATGGCGATGCCGATGGTCAATGGTAACCGACGTCGGTTAGGTCGGGTTGGTTATAAAAACAAAAAAATCACATGTTTTGTTATTCATTTGTTTTTTGTGAAGTGAGAAAATGAAAAAAGAGAGAAAAGAGAGAAAAGTGTCTAGAGGAAATGAGACAGTGAGCTGGTAGTGTGATTGGACGAGGGTTTGGTTGGTGAGCAGTGGGTCCATGGGATCAGGGTGAGAGATTTGATTGGTTGGAGGTTACAAGTAGCTATTCGGTGATGGTAGAGGCTAGAGAGGGATTGGGTGGGCCCACTGGTACGTAAATGGCTAGATGTGCCACCGAGATGGTAGTGTAGCATGAGGTAAGCGCCCTACTCTACATTGTTGATTTGATAGAGTAGAGGAGTAGATTATTGTTATTTGTAGGTTTTTTTTGGTTTGTGTGGGTGGGTAAAAATTAAATTTGGGTATGGGGGAATAGTGGGAAAAAAGAGGAAGGGGAGGGTAGTAAATTGTATAGGTGGGGTGGGTAGAGGTCAGGGGTAGTTTAGGTCATTATAGGTGGGGTAAAAGGGGTAGGAGGGAGGTTTTTAGAAAAGGGGGTTTTGGAAAGTCATGGGTTTTTTATGACGTGTGACATGGTCAAGTGAATGGCGTCGGTTGGGCGTCGGTTCGGTATCGGGTCACCAAACAGGTGACCGATGTTGGTTAAGGAGTAACCATGGTCAGTAAGGGTGAACTAGTATCGATCACCAAGTAGGTGACCAATGCCGGTTTAAGGGTGACCAAAGTCGGTTAGGATGAATTGTACCGGTCAAGATTTTAGGCACAAGGGTGCAAAAATGATGTGGGCTAGGTAGTTGAGATGGGTAGGGTGAAAATAGGGTGGAGGGTAATGATAATTGGTGAATATGGTCATGGTAATGGTAAATTAATGTTGTGTTTATATTGGATAGGGGAGAGCGCAGTTACATATGTGAGACAGGGTTCCACCGCTACTGGTGACATTGCGCGTGTGAGCGACCTGTTGGAGCTGCTGACAGCATGTAGATGAAGTGGGTTTGAGTGGGGTTTTCACTATAGAAATGTTGTTTGATAGCCATCTTGATGGTCACACTCATCGATAGATGGGATCCCATGACCAACATGTTCCACCTATCGACGGGTGAGATGACTATCACCCTAGAGGACGTGTTCCAGATTTTTGGTTACCCATATTGGGTGCCCAGGTGTACTCTATCTCCTCCTGAGGCCTTAGAGGAGTTGATTGGGACTATTTTTGGTGAGGGAGGGGCGGTTGATATGAGATTCCATAACACCAGTTTGAGCTATGGAGAGATGTACCTAGCCCGTCCGGATGAGATGAGGCTAGTGGTTCTATTGATGGAGGCAGTGTGCTGCTATGCACTACTAGATGCAAGAGGGTGGATGCTTTCCCGATCACTGATGGGGTACTCCATGATATGATGGTGCATGAGACACACTTTTCCTAGGCACCAACATTCTTAGTGCAGCTATACAGAGAGTTGTGGGCATATGGGTGGTTACGCAGGTTTAGCCTGTGTTGTACATTTATACTACACTGTTGGGCATATGAGCACATAGTGTGCATGTGACCTATAGGGATGCCTGAGAGTAGATGCATTCCCACCTAGATTTGTGTGGGTGGGATATAGGAGATGGGTGCTAGTGATAGGAGAGTGGAGATCGGATAGGCTGACACATGATGTGGCCCATTTTTGGTAGTTACTGGAGGGATTGTCAGAGTGGACATTATATGGAGGCCATATGTGGGATTCCCCTCATATAGGCATATGCATGAGGAGCTAGTTGAGCTCCAGCTAGAGAGGTGGATACAGGGTTGTCATGTCGGGGAGGATGAGATGATCTTGGTAGATAGAGTCGATGGTAGTTTGGGCTCTTACAAGACATTCCTCTGCCCTTCCCATAGTATCGGAGAGATGATGTGGAGAGGCCCTTACCTCTACCATAGCCTATAGTGCCCACAAGGGGAGGAGGAGAAGCTAGTGGATGGTGGATAGATGATGCGGATGTACGATACAGGTATAGCGGTGTAGTGGTGGGTGGCTCAATTATGAGCCATACCACCCAGAGACTAGGCAGCTAGACCTAGCTACCATTACAGTGTAGAGAGACACCCTACAGGGGTAGGTAGCTATGTTGATTACCCAGTTGGGTATACTGTAGACATAGTTGGAGGGTTCAGAGGAAGAGGTAGTAGAGAGAGCTACATGTATACAGTGGGCTAGCCCCAGAGGCCCAAATGATAGATGGAGGAGATGGAGGAGATGGAGATGGTGAGGGGATGGTCAGGTGGCAGCCTTACAGGCTCAGGTGGCAGGTTTACAGGGCCAATTGGCCACATCCCAGGCATATATTGGGGCCTTACAGGCCCAGATATAGGCACAGGGGTAGGGGCACCACCACAGGCACCGGGAGTAGGTCCCAATTCAGTGCGTAGGTAGGTAGGTTTCTTTGTAGAGGCGAGTACATGGGCCGAGACCTATGGGACCACCACAGACCATGCCTATATCTAGGTTACAGGATGCCCTAGGTGAGGTGAGATATTATCAGGACCAACTTATGGTGGCTGAGATAGATTTCATATCCTATGCCAAGTACTAGGGCACAACAGGTGTCAGTGAGAGGATGAGATCCCACACTCATAGTGTGGAGAGCATAGGAGGTCAGTGAGCTCGAGGCCGATCAAGGAGAGGCCACTAGTGCATGGTGACCAGCTCTAGGTGAGGTGCCAATAGGGACACAGGAGGCTGAGGGTACAGGTGACACAGAGATGGAGGACATCCGGCGAGATGCCTGATATGTGGTCACCTGGTTTTTGATGTATACTAGTTATTTTTTTATACATATACCGGCCTACATGCCAAAGATAGTGAGGATGTATGAGTGATTTGTATATTTTGAGCATATACCAGCCTACGTGCGAAGATATTTTATATTGATTCATTCTTTTTTGTATATATGAGACCGGCTGTACGTGCCGATGACATTTTGTATTGTATATCGGCATGCATGCTGACATTTTGAGATGATGGACATGATGAGATAGGCATGTATATTGAGCCACACATTTATTGATTTATATGATGAGATACATGGTATTTTGTGATTGGTTGATGTGTTTATGAGATATTGGTTTATGGCTTGTGTTAGATGAGATATGGGTTTGTTGTTTTGATATGGATGGAAATTAGGTGAGTTAGGCATGATGGAGTCAGGTCAGTTTAGGCATGGATCGAGTCAGGTTGGTTAGGCATGGTTGAGTTAGGTTTGGCTAGGCATGGTTGAGTCAGGTTGTTAGGCATGGTTTGGTCGAGTTGGTTTAGGCATGGATGGTTGAGTTAGGTTGTTAGGCATGGTTGAGTTAGGTTTGTTAGGCATGGTTGAGTTAGGTTGGTTAGGCATGGTTGAGTAGGTTGGTTTAGGCATGGTTGAGTCAGGTTGTTTAGGCATGGTTGAGTCAGGTTTGTTAGGCATGGTTGAGTCAGGTTGTTAGGCATGGTTGTGTTGAAAGTAGGTGAAGTTGTGATTCATTATTTTTTGCAATAAATGATACTATGGGTCATATGTGAGATGTGGTATAATCTATGCATAGTGATGATAGAGAAATGGTAGGTGTAATAAATGTATAAAATATGAAGCAACTTGTTATGTATGTGGCTTAATTTCCAATGTTGTATATAAAAGGGAGACTAAGTGAGATATGGTGTAAATGGTGGGGAACATGGAAGATGAATTGTTTAGGGTAGAGGATGGCCGAGCTAACCTCCAAGGGCCCCATGCCCTCGAGTGCTACCTACATAGTCCCGGTGAAAAGGGACCTCGGGCGATGTAGTTCTCCCATAAGCTAGGGAAGAAAATGAGGAGGTGTGAAAATGAGTTGGTAGGGGTTTGGGCATGTTGTGGGTTTAGGTTTGTTAGGTGTGGGTGGATTATAGGAAAAATGATGTAGGTGGGGGTGATTGTGGTGAAAGAAGGAGATTACCCCAAAAGTAAGCGTCGAGGACCAAGTCCTGTATAAGGTAATCAAAATGTAAACAAAGATGGTTAAAAGATAAAAGGGGGCAATAAAGCCACTTGATTGGGTAGGATCATACCAAGTAGATCATACCTTGGAGGAGGTGATGAACATAAGACCCTAAAGACATTGCATGATGGATTATTCTATGGTGAAAAGTAGTCACATGATCACCAAATGTCTAAGTTCCAAGAAGTCCCTTGAGGCAGTAGGAAATGAGAGTGGGCATGGTTCAAAGGGTGAAGAGTAGGTAATTTTTATATGGTATGAGGTAGCATGCACTTGGGCAAGAGATCGAGGTCACAATGGGCAAGTCCATGACAAAAAGGTTGAGTGTTTTGACTTATAGTTGAGATAGATTGATCGATGCGGGAAGTCTATATGGGAAAAATTGAACTCCTTGAGGTCTTCGTGAAGCTGATCGATGCGGGAAGCTTCGGTTGCTCTTGTTTTTTTTTTTTAAAAAAAAAAAAAAAGAGCTTTACATAGTTGTCCTTCATGGGAGCAGTCTATTTATAGTAGATTGGTTGAGTCAAGGAAGATGTCCTTTTGAGGGAGTCATCTTTTTATTAGAAGTTTGACTCAAGGAGTTTGGTCCCATTGTGAGGTCTTTGCAGTCATGGACAAGACCAAGGTGAAAGATAGGACTCTTGTTCAAAGGGCAAGGTGAAATGACCATGGGATCTCATCTAAAGGTAGATGAAAAGTATCCATGAGAATCATGCTATGTGTAGTGCCATGGTACACATATTTAAGAGAAGATAAATGGATGACGGGTACTCACATGATTCTTGTTTAATCATTAGGGAGGTGTATGGAGTGAATGGTGCTCAAGGGATGAGCATGGGAAGAGACAAAGGGTGAGGTAGGATGATGAGTCAACAATAGAATGGTCAAAGATGCAAGGTGTTAAGGGGCTCAGGTTTGGGTTTACCCTCAAGAGAAGATAAATGATAAGCACTGATCCATAGGTATGAGTCACGATGTATGGTCCAAGCCATTAGGAAAAATTTCCCGTGTTTATTTTTTTCTACTTTGGTTACATTGTTGATTTTCTTTCAAGACAAGGTCACCGACTTGGAAGGTTCGTTCATGAACACGTTTTCATAGGCACGTTTGATACGTTGTTGGTAAACTTGAAGGTGATCTAGAGTGTTAAGACAATGTTTCATCTAATAACTCTAGTTGTGCTAAATGGTCTTGACAAAAGTCATCATCATTGAGCATGTCATGGAGAGAAATACGGAGTGAGGGGATCTAGACTTTGAGAGGTAGAACAACCTCTATACCGTAGACTAGAGAAAATGGTGTGGCCATAGTGGAAGTGTGAATACTAGTGTGGTATGCCCATAGGGAAAAAGGAATGTGTGTATGCCAATCCTTCCCAAGTATCGTCAACCACTTTCATGAGAATTTTGTTGAGGTTTTGTTAGTGGATTCAGCTTGGCTATTGGTTTGTGGGTAATAAGGTGATGAGAAACTAAGCTGAATGCCAAAGGCATCAGCAAAGTCTTTGTAATGTTTTGTTTTTGAATTGTTTTCCATTGTCAGTGATGAGGTGATGAGGAACACCAAAAGTGAAAATGATGTGGTGATTAATGAACTCACATATTTTCTTAGCTTTTGTGGAGATGAGTGGTATGGCTTCCACCCATTTTGTGTAGTATTCGGTAGTAGTGATGATCCATTGATGGCATTGGGAAGAATGAGGATTGATTTCTCTAACAAGATCCAAACCCCATTGAGAGAAGGGCCAAAGGTCACGAGTGACCTATAAGGCATGACTGGGTGTATGATGAAGATTGGAATGTTGTTGGCATTTTACACAATGTTTGACGTAGTCACAACAATCATGGTTAAGGGTCGGCCAGTAATAGCCTAGGTGAAGAATATAGCTTAGTAACAACAAGGCCACTAAAGTGACCTCCACATATGCCATCATGAACCTCCTTAATGGTATAAGAAATTTCAGAACTTGTGAGGCATCGTAAGAGAATACCATCAAAGCCATGCTTATAGAGGATTCCCCCAGGATAACGTAATGAGAGACATTTTTAAGGAAGGTGCGTTGTCCATTATGGGTGAGATCAGGAGGTAAGATGGAGAGAGAAAGGTAGTTGGAGTATTGTTTATACCAAAGGTCACTCGGAGTTAGGGGTAGTGGTTCGATCGAGTAAACATCATGAGGTAAATAAGAAGGTGATTGGAGTCATTGTATGGTGACAAATATTTTAGAATCGGTGGGTGAAGTGGGTATTTGGGAAGCTAAGTAGGCCATGGTATCT
This sequence comes from Taxus wallichiana var. yunnanensis, assembly GCA_018340775.1. Taxonomy (NCBI): domain Eukaryota; kingdom Viridiplantae; phylum Streptophyta; class Pinopsida; order Cupressales; family Taxaceae; genus Taxus; species Taxus wallichiana. The sequence goes on from CM031240.1 coordinate 695,073,347, forward strand.
AAATTTGTTGGTTGAACGTGGGATGGTTTGAAGGGTGTAATGATCAAAGGTGGTCAAAAGTATGTCTACATGATGTTTATACTTTTGAAGTATCTCATTATGACATTGGTACATACCATTGACTTGGTTTATGACCAATTGAGAATCACCAAAGATGTTGATTGATTTGACATCTAGGGAATAGGTGGCTTGGAGACCTAGTACGAGTGCTTCGTATTGACAATATTGTTGGTGCATTCAAAATCTAGTTTGAAAGACAAAGGCATGGGTTCTCCATCAAGAGGAATGAGGATAATACCAGCCCCACCCCCATGCTGACACTTGGAACCATAAAAAAAGAGTGTCATTTGATAAGGAGGTTTCATCCAAGGAAAGGGTAGCAATCGACTCATCTGGAAAGTCAAAATTAGAGGGTTGATCCCCAGAAATAGGTGCATCAGCCAATTGGTTGGTGATAGCTTGGCCCTTGATGGACTTTTGATGAATGAATTTGAGGTCAAGATCAGCTAAAAGCATAAGCCATCATGTGGCATGCTGATTTTGATAAGGTTTGGCATACATGAAGTGTAAGGGGTTGGTGTTGGTCACAACATAGGTTTTGTGGTTGAGTAGGTAATGATGGAGTTTGGTGGCAATGAAAACTAAGGCTAAGAAAAGTTTTTGGGATGGGTGTATTGGGTTTCATAGTCCAAAAGAGTACGGCTGATGTAATAAACCACTTGCTCCCTGTGTTGTTCATCGCGATGAGCGAGCATGGCTCCCAAGGAGTGATCGGTAGCGGATATGTATAGATAAAAAGGTTGATCATCTTTAGGTGGGATAAGTATGGGTGGTTGGAGAAGGTATTGTTTTAAGGCCTCAAAAGCTTTGTGATAGTCATCATCCCATTTAAAGGAGACATCCTTCTTGAGTAGATGATGAAATGGTTGACATCGATCCGATAATTGTGAAATGAAATGGTGAATAGACTGCAACTTACCTTGTAGGCTACGAGTTGTTTAAGGTTAGTGGGTGGAGGCATTTCTAGAATGGCCTTGACTTTAGTAGGGTCAACTTCTATACCATGGAGGGAAATGATAAATCCCAGGAGCTTTCTGAGAGAACCATGAAGATGCACTTCTTAGGCTAAAGGCGGATGCAATATTTAATGAGGTGGTCAAAGATGGTTTTGAGGATGATAAGGTGATCAGAGCGGAGTTTAGATTTGGCCAAGAGATCATCCACGTAATCTTCCAATATGTGATGCATGATATCATGGAAGATGTAAGTCATAGCCTGCTGATATGTGGCACCAGCATTTTAAGGCCAAAAGGCATGACTCGATAGCAGAAGGTCCCCCAAGGGGTGATGAATGAGGTTTTGTGTTGATCTTCTAGGGAAAGAAAAATTTGGTTATAACGAGAAGCCATCCATGAGTGATAGCATCTCATGACCAGCGGTAAGGTCAACCAGTTGGTCAATACCAAGTAAGGGAAAGTCATCTTTCGGGTAGGCTAGGTTGAGGTCATGGAAGTCTGTGCAAATGTAGAGTCCCCTATCGCTTTAGTGATAGGGACAATGTTAGAAATCCAATGAGGATAATCAATGGGTAAAATGAAGGAAATGAAAAGAAGGCATTGGAGTTCTTCTTTGATGAGAAGAGCAATGTGAGGGTGCATTTTCCTCAACTTTTGTTTGATGGGTTTGGCATTCGGGAATGGTTACGATATTATGGACCACTATGGTGGGGTCAATACTGGGCATGTCTATGTAAGACCAATCAAAAGTGTGGTTATGATCTCTGAGAAAAGAAGTGATGGCTTCTTGTTCAACAAACATCTAAAGATTTTCCGATCTTTAGGATGTGCGGGTCATCCTGAGTATGAATGTTGATCTCGATAGTCGATTCATTCAACATGGTTTGCATCTCAGAGGGTAATGACCGATGAATATATGAGTCTTTCTGCACCAAGGTAGGTGAGTATGGATTCATCATCTGACATTGAATGACGTTAATTATAGGTGTGTCGTCATCGATCATTTTAGGATACAGGAAGGGAAGAGTGGAAGGGGCCTCACCCTTGCATTGATAAGTCAGAGGCCCCAAGGAAATGGTGTTTATGAAAAAAAAAAAGTTAGGAGGGATAGATTCAGGATCCATCGACTCCATCGGTGAGGATGGTGATGAAGGTGGAGTGGGTGAAGAAGGTGGAGAAGAGCTAGTGTCCTTAATGAGTTCAATGCGGGCCTATTTGGTAGGTGGTTCGGGAAAGCCGATACCACTATGGTCATTATGTTTGTGGGTGGTACATGGAATAATGGTATGGCAGCCTTGCTCATAAAATCCAAAACCAAAACCCTTCCACACACATCGGTGTAGGAAGGTGTGGGTGAAATGGTGATTGGTAAGTGATTGGAAGTCAGCGGAAAATGGGCGGGTTTGTGATGGTGGTTCGGGTGTGTAAGTGGTTGTATCAAGTCCCCCATAGGTGAGACTAGTACGAAGGTGGGGAGGACCATAAAGGAGATACATTCTCCTATATGGTGATCATAATGAGGGTGTTGGTGAAGGCTTCCATACTCTTGTGGAGTAAGAAATGTGTTGACACTATATAGGTGGTACTCCCCCAAAGTGAGGCGTTGAAAAACACCTTCCAAGGGATCAGTGGTTGGTATGTAGGTAGCCGCTGGTATGGATAATGTGTCGGAGGTCGATGCGGAGGTGGAGTTAATGGATTGGGAAGCTGATGGGTCAGCCGTGGAGGTTATGGTAGTGGTAGGAATGGAGGAGGTATGTGTGGTAGAAGTAATGGTTATACTGGTAGGTGGAGGTGTAGGTGAAGTGGTAGTGGTCGTGGAGGTAGATGGCTTGATAGGTATGAGCACATCATTGGGTCGGTAAAGCATGTTGCATGTTTTAAAAGGTGATGGGTCAGATGGAATGGTATAAGTGTGTCCTTCATGTTCAAACTTTACACAATGATGCAAAGTGGAAGGAACGTAACCCATGACATGGATCCAGGGTCTACCAAGCAATAGGTTATATTGGAATTCCCCCTCCAAAACATAAAACAATTTCTAGAATAGTGCAGGGGCCCATACGAATGTGGAGGATGACGGTGCCTAGTGTAGAGGTGATAGCATCATTGAATGAATGCAACATGACCAGGGTGTTTATGCATGTAATTGTTAGGTATGCACATTTGAGTGAATGCATGGGATGAAATGATGTTAATGCTAGCCCCCATCAATCATCACATGGCATACCATATGTCATCGATGTGGATAGAGATGAAGAGGGTTGGGTCTAGGTCATCATTTTGGTGTGGCGCGATCTCTTCCTCTGAGAAGCTAAGGGAGGCTACTTGGTGAACAGGGTAGGGTGAAGATGAAGGTGGTAATTTGGTGAGAGAGGCTACATGATGGGGTGTGATAATAGAGGCTATGGGTGTAGGGTCATTGGGTAAAACCTGATAGATTGAAGAACCTCCATGAGAGCTTGATGATGGGATTCGAGGTTTGAATGAGGTCATATAGGGACATTTTGAGGGGAGATTGGTGTAATTGTTTGAGCATGGTGTGATGTGTGATGCCATTAGAAATGGGGTACGTGGGACCATGGATAGTGATTTTAGGTATGGGTGTAGATGGTATGTTGGGTATAGAATTGGTTGGTGGGTCAGTTTCCTTTTCTTTACCCTTCTACACATGTGTAGTGATGTGTATCATGTTGATTTGAGGGGATTTGGAAAATGGAGAAGGTGTAGGGTGAGTGGTATAATGACACGATGGGAAAAAACCTACTGGAGGAGAAAAACCCTGTGAGGTGAGTTGGGCACAATGACATTTGGGTGGTGGCATGGAAAGTTCTCTAATGCAAACCATGTTAATTTCAAATCTTGGGTGTGGCTCTAGGAGCTGTGAGGGTGGAGGTTGTGGTTGTTGAGTGGGTAGTATGGGAATGGGTATTGGTGTAGCAGGATCCTCATCGAGAAGGTCATCATCGTCAAAGTTGGTTTCTGGTGGACACAATTGGATAAGGATGGTTTTCAAGGCCTTACAGTTCTCCACATCGTGTCTGGCACATGATGGTATGCACAAATTTTAGTATCGTCAAACCCTTTTGGCTTGGGTTTGAGGGGTCATAAGGTCTGAGTGGTGGTAATGTGATGACAAGAGGTCTAAGGAGGTTGGTTAAAATTTTGGCATAAGACCCTGCTAGTGGATCACAATGGGAAGTGAATGTGGGTTTGGGTGTAGGTGTAGGTGATTGTTGAGGAATGGTCTTTAGAAGAGGAGGGGTCGAGCCATGGGTTTGGGTGTTGGTGTGGTTTTAGGTGTTCGGTCGTGTTTTTTTAGGTATGGGTATAGTAGATGGATGGGTAGGAGGGTGTGTGGTCATTTTGACTACCTTATTGTGGGGTAGTGGAGTTTTTTTTTGGGTTGCACCTTCTTGGGTAAAGGTGATGTGGGTGTATGAGGTCTAGAAGGAAAAAGAAGATGGAGGAAGAGGGAAAGTTACCCATGGGGATAATGGGGGTGATGTGAAGGTAGATGACGCGGGTTGTGCTTGAGTGTGAGAGACATGATTGAAGTGTAGTGGGTAGTGAAGAAATAGCTGAGGGTATTGGAGGTATGGGTGGTAAAGAGGCTGCAGGTGTAGGTGTAAGTTGGGTTGGGTGTCTGGGTAGGTCAGAGGTTTGTGAGGAAGGAATGGGCTGTTGTGTTTTTGGTTTATTGATGGGTGGAGGTTTCTTGACCATGTGGGGAAGCTGAGATCCTAAGATGGATGGGATAGGTGCAGGTGTGATTGGTGGCTGGGGTATGAGTTCTATGGGTTTGGTGCTTCTATTTGGGTGTCGGAGTAGGTATGGTGTTGACTTTGGAGGATGTAGCTAAATCTAGTTTGATAGGTGGATGAGTAAGGTTGGTGGTCGGGGTGACCCCTAAAGTGGTAATGGGTTTAGTTGAAGGAAAATGTTGTAGGTATGGGTTTGGGTTTAGGTGTAGGTTGAGTTATGGGTAAGGGTGTGGTTTGAGCTATAACAAGTGTCATGGAAGGGGTTGTGATAGAGGTGGTTGGGTTTGGTTTGATTGGTGAAATATTTTTGGGTAGATAGTGGAGGTATCAGCAAGGGATCTCTGCATCTGTATGTTGAGATGGGAAGTAAAAGGCCCCCATAGTAGAGCCCTATCCACATAATCTAAGTGATCAGCCAAACGTGAGAATGGAACATCTGTAGGTGGAGTTGGTGAGGACCTAATGGAAATTCCCATAAAATGTGTCTTAGAGATGGGGAATTGGCTAGCTTCAGCTTCCGTGGGTAAGAGAGCCGAAAGTAGGTCTATAGGATTTTGGGTAGCTGATGGAGAATGCTCGCCAAGAGGAAAAGGTATCTCAACTAGGTCTATGATAGGTGGTGGAGATGATGGGTGCTCCTCTATGGGTGGAGGAGGTAATGGGTGCTCCTCTATGGGTGGAGGAGGTAATGGGTGCTCCTCTATGGGTGGAGGAGGTACTGTAGCTAAAGGCTCTCTAAGTGGTGAAGCCAGGGGTGAGATGGTCTCAATGTTAGTGAAAGATTCCTCCGTAGGTGATGAAGGAGATGAAAGGTGTTCCTCTATTGGTGAAGGAATAGGGGAGGTTGGTTCGATGCGTGGAAGGAGGATTTTGGGCTAGGATCTCCTCTATGGAAGGAATATGGGGTAATTGGGAGGTGACAGTACGTCATTAAAGATAGCGTGGACCTCGTGGGTATGGGTATCATGAGTTGAGGTCTCACCGGTTTGATCAGATGAAGGGGCATGGTTGGGAAATGGTTTCTTGAAGATGTGTAGGTTTTGGTTGGTAGGTGCATTAGGATTATCCATGGTTAACTCACCTTTCTCAAGCATTTCTTGGACAATATTTTTGAAAGTGATGTAGTTGCCATCACTATGACCCTTTACTCGATGATAATTACATAAATCATGTTCTTTATACCATGCGGGCATGGGGCGAGCAAGGTCAAAACCAGTGTGTGGTTTTATGGGTGGAAGAGTGATGGCTCGGCTTTGATAAGCTTTTCTAAGATAGAAGAGTAAGGCTCCCGATTGGGGTATATTTTCGCTTGCTCTCATCTGAATTGAAAAGTCTGGATAGGTGAGAGATTAGATGAAGGGGTAGCCTGATTTGATGGATGTGCTGGGTGGCCTTGAGTACCACTACATTAGCGGTGCCCTTAGCTTTTGAATAATTGGTTTGTGGTTTGGAAGAAGAAGAGGTATCATTGACTTGAATGTTGAATTATTGCGTAATTGGATTTTCTTCTCTTTGATGCCCGAATCTCTAACTTTCATGCCATAGTGAATGCTTCGTTGAATGTTGGAAGGTTTGGACCTACAAGGTTGGTGAGATATGCCTAGCACAAGCCCATGTGAAGAGCTCGATGAGTTCTATTTGTGGTAGTTGGAAGGTAAGTTGGTTGATCAGGCTATGCTGAGTGACAAAATCTGTGATAGATTCGTCCTCATACTGACGTGTGGAGTATAGATCGGTCATGGTAACCTTCTTGACAATATTGATAGAGAAATGATCCAAGAAGGCTTGGGCTACCTGATTGAATGAGAATATAGAGTGTCTTGGTAACCCACTATACCAATCTAATGTAGGTCTAGTGAGGGACATGGGAAAGGTCCTCAAGAGCAAGGCATCATCATGAGTGATTAGATAACACCCATGTTTGAATGACCACAAATGTTGTTCATGGGTCTTCTTTTTTATTGAAATGATTGAATTTAGGCATTTCCCAATGCATGGGTATGAGTGGATAGGAATGGATGGGTGAATGGGCTCATTTTCAAATCTCATCATAGGTGAGAGTGTTGTAGGAGTTGGAAACCGATGCCTCCAATGTCTGCATCTTGTCCAACATCAATTTAATTAGGTCGTTGGTGGGTTGCGATGATTGGGTGCCTCCTGTAGCATGAGAGGGTTGGTTTTGGGCATATAACAAGGGTGGCACTCTAGTGTATGGGGCTACCATGTAGGTTGATTGAGAAGAAGGTAGTGAAATAGGGGGTACGTACCTGGAATGTATAATGGATGAAATAGGAGGTTGTTGGTAGTATGTATATGGGGGTGGAAGGGTTATGGTAACCCTAGTGGCAATAGGGGCTAATGATTGTGGAATGGAAAGGACCACATTCTAAAATGGGGTAGGGGTCACTGACACTGGAGGTGGTAATGTAGCTATGGGTATGTGTGAGACATTAGGGGTAGATGAGGTTGTGTTTGGGGTAGTTGTCATGGGTATGGTGGATGTAGCGGGTGCCACATAGAGGTAGCAGATGGTAGTTATAGTGGGTATAAGACCTAGCTATGAAACGACTGGGGGTAAGGTAGATGCGGGTAACACGGAGCTAGATGGGGCCAAAGTGGGAGTGGGAGCGAGAGTCAGGGGGATAGATATGGGCATGACGTATATTCAACTAACCCGAGGCATCTGAGTGGATGAGTGGGAAAGGTAGAACTGCAAGGTGGCAGGGTTTTGGTCAAGGAGTCATGTGAACTCCTCATCTCCAGTAGTGATAGTAATAGGCTGGATGGGCTCCATGGCTGGTGATAAAATGGAAGGTGGTGAAGGACTAGGTGGGAGTGGTTGACAATTGGCATGAAATACAAGTGCGCTTGCTTGTCTTGAGTTAGCACCATGTGAAATAGTACTTGATAGGTAGGGCTGCTTCTCTGTAAATGACACAGAGAATAGCAAGAATAGGTGAATCTGGTGGCAAAAAGTGGATTAGGTACCAAATGGTGGTTGGAATGTGAAATAGGCTAACCAATGCCAGTTATGGAAAACCAATGCCGGTCAGGGGTACACGGTTGCCGGTCATTGTAGAAAATGGACAGTGAGTGAAAACCCAGGTAGAAGGTAAAATCTGATAGGTATGCCAAATCTGATGATGTTTACAACGTCAATGGGTATGATGGTAGTGATAGGGACTGTGAAAAGTGGAAGAAAATGAATAAAAATGTCCTTTTGAGTAGGTTAGAAAAAGGACCTAGAACCGACGTCGGTTGGGTATAACCGATGGTGGTCAAAGGTAACGATCGACGATGGTTATTGTGAAATTGAAATAGTGATGAAAGAAAAGTGGTTGTGAATTAAAATATGGTGTGGAATCAGACCTAGAATTCTGAGAATGATGGTGATATGGCCCAGGCACACTCAGGTGAAGCTGGAATACACCAGTTGTGATGAGGAGTGTGCAAGGATGAACAAAAAAGTGAAGAACGTGATCTCTCACCTCAAAAAAGCCAAGTAGAAACACTAAGAAAAATGTGATCCTAGGAGTGCCTTTTCTATTATGTTTGTTTAGCTTATGCTATTTAGGGACTGACACATGAATTGTGAAATAGTTTTTTTGGTGAGGATGGCTTCCTACAAAGAAGGAGATCTAAAAGGTGAGGTTTTAGGTATGTTATGGTGGGGGCGGGCTTCACTCTGAAGTATGACTCGATAGAGCAAAGTGCAAGTTGGGTGCCCACTGTGTCGTGATCATGTGATCACCTACAACTTCTTCCAGGTAAGATGTTGTTTAAGAATGTGTGTATTTTGAAATTTTGTGAGGTTTGGTAAGACTTAGAGAAAGAGAAAAGGAAAGAAGTGCTTTTCTATGATTCATTTGTCAACCATCAGTTAGGCATGACTTCCAACGTATAGGTTGCCCTCAATTAATGTGAGCTAATGTGATAAATCAGAATGCAATGCACTTATTTTTAAGCCCAAATGGAGATGTGAAATTGGATGACAAAAATAAGATGAAGAGGAAGAGGGATCTCTTTTACAATGTAAAAAAACATGAAGAAATGGTTCTTTTAATTACACCAAAAGAAAAGTTTCCTTTAGAGAAAATAGAAAGAAGAGGTGGGTTACCAAGGAAGAAAATTAGTGTGTATATTTTTAGAAGGGAAACAAACACACAATTTTTCCTAGGAATGAATGAAATGCAAGGAACCCTAGATGGGTCCCACCGGGCGTGCCAAAATGTTTCACCTATTTCTTAGATCGTTTCTTTGAAGTGTTGATGAAACAAATAGGGTAACGGGCGTAGGAGGAATACCTGTTCAAATGTTGGTTGATGGGTTGTTGCACGCGTATGACTTCTAAATCCATAGCTGATTGTGAGAACTTCCTTTTGGCTAGGAGGAACTACCTGTAATGTAAAGCAAGACCACCAAAAGGAATTAAACAATATGGGCAAGTGAACTGCCTAGCGTATGCTAGATCCGGGAAGTGTGATACTTCCTAGATGGCTGTCAGTCCACTATTTTAAAAAATTTAATGTTGTAAACAAAGTAAATCCTATTGTAATTTAAAATTATTTAGGTATCTCACTTAAAACACAATAAGAAATAGATCTAATCTAACAAGCTAAGCTAGAATAGAATCCAAAGGTCAAATGATTGGTTTTGGGTTCTGCAGGTTTGACAGAGGTCTTGGGTAGATCACAGGTGGATGAGGGTGAGATGAAATTTGGTGGGTAGGTCTCTATTCTAGGATGTATGGGAAAATACAGAGACCGATGTTGGTTAAGGGTAAGCGATGACGGTCGGTAGTATAGCAGGTCGGTTACTTTTGGAAATTTAGAAATGCCACGAGAACAAGCTTTGGGTCCCCTTTGTGATTACACAAAGGAATTTGGTTGGTTGGGATGAGGTATTGGGTGATTTGGGTAGGATTTGGAGAGGTTTTAATGGGTATATGGAGGTGGAAATGTTGAAAGGTCAATAGGTGGCTAGGTAAACAATAGATGATAAAATAATGATGAAATGAAATAAAAGAAAAAGTATGACATTATACTTACTTGGATTCAGGTCCTGACACTTGTGAGTGAGGGATGGAGGTGTTGATGAGAGGTTTGAAGGTTGCAGTGATCACCAATCAAGGAAAGCTTCTGTATGGGCTGCATGTGCATTCCTCTTTGCTTGGTTAGATCAGATCATCTTTGGGATGGTTCATGTGAGAGAAAAATTCTTGATCTCCTTCCTTGCATGTGTGTTCTCACTGGAATTCATCTTAGAAGATGTGATATCTCTCTGAGAAGATCTCAATGTTTGCCAACTTTTTTCCAATCTTCTTCAACCTTGAGAATAAGGTTGTTTTGGGGTTAAAAGGGTAACTAATGGTGGTTCTGGCTTAACCAGTGATGGTTAGGGGTAACCGGCATCGGTCAAGGTGGGATTTCCTAGGTTTACTAAACTAGGGAGATCCTCTTGATTTCCTTGGATCTTGTGTTGTTAACCCATGGATTAGACTAGGAGCTTCTTGTGAGCATGCGGGAATGTGGTTAGAGGGAATGTAGGCATTGATTTTTAGGGTTTGGGTAAGTCTTAGTTAGTTATGGAAACTTACTAAGAATAGGTCTTAGGTTGAGTTGGCTTGGTGAGGTGTCTAAGTGAATTGTATGTGTGGATATTATTTAAAATAAGATATTTAAATAATAAATATAGTGAGGATAATGCATTAATTTAATTAAATTAATATTAGTGGGGTGAAGGGGGCCATGGCTAGGTGAATGTGATGAAGGGTGCTTATGTTTATGAGGTATATTAAAGAAAAGAAAATGATGGTGAAGTTTCCTTAATGGAAAATTGATGAAATAGTAAGGCGAGTTAATGTCATGTGATTGAGTGTTAATATCATAACTTTTTAATGTCATTACAAGGTCTATAAAGTATTTGTAGGTCTTAACATGAGCTGAAGTAATTTGCAAAAGACTATTACATTCTTTTATATTTAAAATTAAAAGTTGATTGTGTTAGTATCTATTGATTGTATCTTATTTCCATCAATTGTTGTGATCTGATTTGAATATCAATAAAGAAATTATTATTTTTATATATTGTGATACTTTCTATGATGGTATATTTTTCATGGTGAAGTATATTTGATTATGATCAAGCATTAATGTATGTGTTTCATGAGGATGTGTGTTTGATGTTTGAAGTATAAAGTGTAAAGGTTTTATTGGGGATTGATTCACCCCCTTCTCTCATACCATTGTAACTTCCAACATAGTTTGGTTGTGCCATGTCATAGTGCACCACCCCGCCACAACCCCCATACTTGAGATGGATTTAGGGAATTAGGAACAAAAATAGCTAGGTGGTCAACATAGCCTCCTTATAGTCCTCTTGTCATATAAGGCCAAATCAAAATCTAGGGCCGTGAATAAAATTGACATGTTGAGTTTTTGGTTCCATGCAAAAATTCTCCCTCACCCACAACACACCCCCATGTTTGAGATAGATTTAAGGAATTAGGAACAAATATAGCTAGGTGTTTAAGCCAACCTCCTTCTGGTCCTCCTGTCATAAGTCCAAAGTGATAGCCATTGCCAAAAATAACAGGGGAGTTCTCGAGTTTTGTGGTGCCATAAAAAGTACACCCACCATCCATAGGCCACCCCACGATTGAGTAATATTTAGGAATTGGGAACAAATATAGCTATTTTTTTGACACACCTTCCTTCCGGTCCTCTTGTTATGAGGAAAAATTTATAGTCATGGCCATAAAAGAAATTGGTGTGTTGTTTTTTTGGTGCTACTATGCTCAATTCCATGCCACAATAAACCCCATGCCTAAGTTTATAGAAGATGACATCAAATCCCTGTTGTTGAGAAAACAAAGTATGGTACTTAGAAGAAGGCACAAATAAGGTTCACATGTGGGAACATGGTGTGTTCAAAGGAGTGGAAGGATAGGGAAGGACACACGCGTGAAAAATAAGGACATATTCAGACTTGGACTTAGCCATTTTCGGAGTATGGGCTATTTTGGAGATAAGCATGTAGAGCACACAAACCGGATAAAGAATTTCACAACACACATATGCTATTTTTGGAGGAGTAGCTATTAAGCGCTTTGCATTTGAGATAATAATAAATTATTACTACCAAAAGAGATCTATTATTAACGCACTTACATGTATGTATATTATTGTAAAGGCCCATAGCTATTTTCAACATGGGACCTATTTTGGGAATCATGTAAGCGGTGAATGGAAAGTCCCCACCCTTATAAATATGTAGTTATCTACATAGTATAGGAGGACTGGATATGAGTTATTATGAAGTTATGCTACTAGATCTGACACGCACATGAGCTTATGGTATTACTTATTATAAGAAGCTTTTATGTATTTACTATGTTTAATATAATGGAGTGTATTGACTAATTCAAGGTGTTAAACATGATTACAACTAGATCTTGCATGGTTGAATTCATTATGGCTATTGTTTGAATCCATTACTCTTTAGATTTAGATATGGAATATGCTCTGTAGAATGTTATACTATTTATGGATCTGAATGCATTAACTCTTCATCTTGCTAACATCCTACACAAGCAACCCTAAAGAGGGCCAGGTACCTTTACGTGCTTCAGGTGAGCATTCATTCTAAGTTGAGTGACGTGTTAGCGTGCACAGGTTGTTTCTAGTAAATTCTAAGCTACATCATTGGTTTCATTTGTTAGAACCTCTTTTTAGTTGTTTTCAGGATGGTTCACGATGAAGACATACCGATTGACCCTAGAAAGTGTTGAGGAGTGGAAACAAGATCTAGAAAAAGATTACACATGAAGGTTTAACACGAGATCTCGAGTTTAATGCACATCCATGGGTGGAAGAAAATTTGTATGAGACATTATTTGTTATTCTTTTGGTAGAACTATATGAGTGGATGGTTTCTTATGCATCTAAAAGGGATTGTAGGTATCGTACACTTGTCTAAATTTAGGAAGATTTTTAGGCCCTTTATGATGTTGATCTAATTTCAACACACATTGTGGATACTTATTTTCATGGTGTTACGAACAATTACATTATGGAGTACTCAATTTCCACTTATTATTTCCTAGAGGTAGTAGAGTACTCAATTTCCACTTACTTTGCAAGGCATTCTAATGGTGATCAAAATCTTGATGGTGACCCCGAAATTTGAAAGCCGACAATGGCTAACTAAACCCCACCACGTGATAGATAAGAGACCTAGAAGTAGAAAGGAAGAGAGAAGAAAGGAGTATTAAGTATAATGAGGTGCACGAGAGGGAGATAGAGAAGTAGCGAGATGTTATAGAGTGAATGGCATTGAGGAGAGAGATGGCTTGCAAAGGATTTGGAGCTCACGTAGAAGGCATGGAGCTAGAGCATCAAGAACTCCCCATTTGGGAAAGCATGATAGGGAACCCCCTGGCCTCATGTGGAAGTGTGTAAAAAGAGATGAGTTAGGCCGCGGGTGCGCATTTGAATCTACCTAGCAACCTTTCCCTTACACTTGGTTTTCCATTAGCTAGTACGACAAGTAGTCAACTAGAAAATTTATGTGGGGGAGAGCAATATTAAGTGACATAGAAAATATGTCAATGGCATGCCAAACATCTTCATTATTTTTGGAGGTACCTTTTCAAGTGCATCATCTACACAGAATTCAAACACGAAGAATTTTGGAATTATTTCTTGGAAGTGGTAACTCCTCATAGACTATAGGGGTGTAGTTCAAGATTACTACTATTGGGACAGGAAGTACATCTTCTAGTATAATTTATCTATAGGTGGAGGATCGGGAGGTATATTTGGTTCTAGTTCGAGTGGATCTCGTGGTTCTAGAGGTAGAGGAAACATAGGAGCTTTTGGATTAGGTACACAAGGTCCACACCAACCCTATAATATTTACATGGAGATGTCTCTTTGTCTTCCAAAGTATAGAGGCATAGAATATGTTGTTGAACACGTGCACATGCATGAAATATTGTGGCACACAAAAGGAATCATGTTTTTTTAGCATAGGGAAAGTCATTTTGCCACTACGTTATAAGGGCATGCATATAACTCGGTACATAAAGTGTGACCTTAATTAAACCTACGTAGACTATGCAGCATTAAAAGATGTTTTCCTTAAATAGTTTCATATCCTTGAGTTCGAGCAAAAGAATATAAATGTGCTCAAGGATATTAAATGAGGGACTACTGAGAATATTAGGTTGTGGATCTTGTTTTCTGTGTGAAAGTTTGAAGACTATACAATAAGAGTAGTGTACACTTTCCATAGTTGTCTCACACTAGTTTAAGGGCAGAGACTCGAGAAATTTTTTTGGGCCTTGAAAAATGTTCTCTTCTCATATGGGTGGGATTTATGACCCATAAGTTTATGGGATGGTTTTGGCCCATGGTTTTGATACCCATGGTTTTGTAAAAATGTAAGTAGTTGTCTACTTATGTGGTTTTGTGCATATAGTAGGGTAAATGTAACATTCCGATGCATCCGAATCGGTGCAAATTTATAGATCTTGTTGAGCATAGCTCCAAACAGATTTGGGTATTGTATTGAGAGAGAGGTGGCTTGTAATAAAATCTGAGCAAGTGATTCTTAGTGGACGTAGCCCAAATTAGGTGAACCACATTAAATATTGTCTCTTTGTGTTGTGTTATTTTTATTTTGCACTTTTATTTGAGATCTGTAATATTTTCTACATATTATTTTCTACTGTTGTGATTATGTGAGGGATTGTTCCACATATTTTATCACTTATTTCCTAAAAATTGGTATCGGAGCCTTGTTTGGTTTGTTAAAGTGTTGAATCGTAGGGAAATTTTTAGCTTGAGTGGGAGCTATGAGAGATGATGGAAGATCAAGGTTGATAAATCCAATGGGAATAATTTTAGTCTTTGGAAGATGTAGATGGAATATTACCTTTATCGAAGGATACTTATATTCTATTGTTCGAGAAGGTGAACAAACCTTTGAGCATGGAAAATGTGAAATGGGATTTGTTAGATAGGAAGGCACTTGGAACAATCTGGTCGTGTCTTGAATCTTTGGTATTATTTAATTTTTCAAAGGAAAACACTAAAATTAATCGATGGATACATTAGGGAACTTGTATGAAAAACCCTCTTCCTCTAATAAGATTTTTTAATGAAAAATTTGTTTTATATGAATATGTCTAAGAATGGTTCAGTAGCAGATCATTTAAATGATTTTAATATGGTTGTAAAGATGCTAGCTTCAGTTATAATATAATTTGATGAAGAAGTTATAGATTTATTAATTTTTTGCTCTTCATCCGAGAGTTGGAATAACTTGTAATGGTGGTAAGCAAATCGGTTATAGCTAACTCAAAGTTGAAGTTTGAGGATGTTGTAGTGGTGATTCTAAGAGAGGAAATGCTAAGAAAAAGCTCTGGGAATGTTCTACTTTAGGGATTGCTTTGACAATGGAAACTAGAGGG
Organism: Taxus wallichiana var. yunnanensis; assembly: GCA_018340775.1. NCBI lineage: Eukaryota > Viridiplantae > Streptophyta > Pinopsida > Cupressales > Taxaceae > Taxus > Taxus wallichiana. The sequence continues at coordinate 695,088,601 of CM031240.1, forward strand.
AGATAGAAGAATAGAGGAGGTCATGGAAAATCGAAGGATTAGGAAAGGTCAAATCCAAAAACAAGATAGTATGATGGCACTTGTGGAAATTCTAGGCGTGTAAAGAAATATTGTTGGGAGCTTTGGGACAAGAAGAAACAACAAGAAGAAAACAAGGGGAAAATGTGGAAACAGGTAATGTATGTCGGGATACTTTGATTCTTTCTTTGAACAATATTACTAAATATTGAGTTTTAGATTCGAGGATTCTTGCCATGCTTATGCACATAGGCATTATTTTGTTGATTATGTTCGAGGGGATTTTGGGCATGTTTTTCTTTGTGATGATGAGCCTTGTAGTATAGTTGTAAATTTTTTATTTGGGTTAATATGTAGAATGGAAATACAAGGCTATTAAAGGATGTTAGACATGTGCCTACTTTAAAACAAAATTTGATATTAGTGGTCCAATTGGAAAGTGATGGTTATACTCGGATATTTACAACATACTCTTGGAAGGTTACCAATGGTGCTCTTATGGTGGTAAGAGGTAAGAAGGTTAGAACCTTGTATTTAACCACTTATAGCACTAATTTTTGTAATCTTGTGGCTTCGAAGTAGATACAACATTTTGGCACTATAGGCTCAGTCATATGAGCCATAAGGGCATGGAGATCATAAAGAAGGATTTTCTCGGATATACATAAACGAGGTTTGGAGTTATATGAGAATAGCATATATGGGAAAAAAAAAGTGAGTAATGCTTCTCAAGGTTGAACCTACAAAGAAAGAGTGTAAGTTAGAGCTTGTGCATTCGATGATGTGTGGGGTTTGGCTCAGGTATCATCTCTTGGGGTTCAAGTTATTATGTTACTTGTATTTATGATGCAACAAGAAAAGTTTGGGTATAATGTATTAGAAAAAAATATGATATATTTGACACTTTTGTTAAATGGAAATCCTTGGTAGAGAATGAAACATGTCTTAAGCTAAAATGTCTTAGGTCAGATAATGGAGGGGAGTGTTGCAACAATGAATTTGATGATTACTATTCTAAGAATGGAATCCAGTAGGTAAAATATGGTTCAAGAACTCACAATGAGAATGGGGTGTCGAAAGGATGAACATAACAATAATGGAAAGTGGTAGGAGCATGAGGTTATATGTAGGACTACCTCTTTTATTTTGGGCAGAAGTGGTGAGCACAATTGTGTACTTGATAAACAGAGGACTCTTAAGTGCCTTGGATGGAGGCATACATGAGGAGGCTTGGTATGGTAAGAAAGTTGAATATTCATTTCTTAGAGTCTTTGGATTTGTGGTATTTGTCCATATATACAAGGATGATAGGACCAACCTAGAGACTAAATAAAAAAATGTACTTTCATTAGTTATGGTGGTGATGAATTTGGATATAAATGTTGGAGTATTAAGGACAAGAAAATCATTTGATCTAGGGATGTGGTCTTTAATGAGAAAGTCATGTATAAGTAGTAGTTGTAGGAAAATAGGGAAGATCTCAAGAAAGAATATGCAATGGTAGAGGATCTTTCGGATGGGAAAGTAAAAATGAATCAATTCAGAACCTCCTCAACATGAACCCCAAAATCCTATATTGAGGAGGTATTCTTGGGTAAGAAGAGAACCTAAATGTTTTCTCCTTCTCTTTATTATTTGTTACTCATTGATAGTGGAGAGCTAGAGAGTTTTGATGAAGCAATGTAGGTAGATGTGATGAAGAAGTAGGAACAAGCTATGGATGATGAACATCGGCTCTCATTAAGAATGAGACATTAGATTTGGTGAAGCTACCCAAAGGAAAAAGAGCATTACTGAACAAGTGGATATATAGATTCAAAGAGGAAGAAGTAGGCAAGAAAATATACAAGGCCCGGTTGGTGGTCAAGGGGTTTGCATAGAAAAAGGGTATAGATTTTGATGATATTTTTTCTCCTATAGTAAAAATGAATTTTATTAGAACTATTCTTGGAATATTTGTAGTAGAATACTTGCACTTAGAGAATCTTGATGTAAATACTACATTTCTTCATGGTGATTTGGAGGAGGATCTATATATGCAGCAACTGAGAGGGATATGACGCCAAAGGTAAAGAGTAGATGGTGTGCAAACTCAAGAAGAGATTATATGGATTGAAACTAGCTCCACGTCAATGGTATAATAAATTTGATAGATTCATAAGGGAGCAAGGTTATATTAGATGCCATTCGACCATTGTATGTATACAAATAAATTTGAGGATGGCAGCTATATTATCCTCTATCTATATGTGGATTACATGTTGGTTGTAGGTAAAAACATACATTAAATAAAATTACTACTCAAGATGCAGCTAAGTGAATCCTTTTCTATGAAGGATTTGGGGGCAGCCAAACAAATCCTTGGTATGAGGATATATTGGGATAGGAAGGAAAGGAAGCTGACTTTATCTCAAGAATAGGACATTAAGAACATCTTTGAGAGGTTTAATATTCAAGATGCTAAACCAGTTAGGAATCTTTTGGCAAACCATTTCAAGTTATCAAAGGAGAAGTTTCCAAAGATAGAGCAAGAGAGAAACTAGATGTCCAAGGTATCTTACTCATCGGCGGTTGGCAATTTGATGTATGCCATGGTGTACACTAGGCACGATATTGCCCATGTAGTGGGAGAGGTAAGTAGATTTATTAGTGATCCGAGGGTAGAGATCACTATCAGGTAGTAAAGTGGATCCTTCGGTATTTGAGAGGAACCATGGGGATAGTTTTGTGCTATAATGGATCAGACACAACTTTGTGTAGTTATGTAGATTTAGATATGGCTGGAGATGTAGATAGTAGGAGGAGCACGTCGGGTTATATTTACATTGTAGGTGGGACAACAATGAGCTTGATTTCACGACTACAGAAGTTGGTGGATTTTTCAACCACGGAGTTTGAGTTTATTGCTTCCACAGAGTCAAGCAAAGAGATTATTTGGCTACAAAAATTTCTTGAGGAGTTGGGGCATAAGCAGGAGGAAGGGAAGTTTCATAGTGATAGTCAGATTGCTATACACCTAGCTAAGAACTCTACTTTCAACTCTAGGACAAAGCTTATACAACTTAGGTACCATTTCATCATGACAAATTTACAGGAAGAAAATTTTAAGTTGGAGAAGATTCATATAAGTTAGAATCCTCTTGACATGCTAACCAAGGTGGTCACAAGGGGAAGTTGAAGTTGATTTCATCTTTGGTTTGGTCTTTATGGATGAAAGTGAAGGGTTAAGAAGCTTTTCGAGAGAAAAACTAGTCTCCCAAAGTGGGAGATTGTGAGGTTGTGGATATTTTTTTATTGTGTGAAAGTGTTGAGGACTGTACACTAAGTGTAATGTACACTTTCCACAATTTCCTCATTGGGGTTTGGGAGTGCAGCCCCCAAGAAATTTTGGAGCTCGAAAAATGTGCTCTTCTCATATGGGCATGATTTATTACCCATAGGTTTATGGTATGATTTTTACCCATGGTTTTGATACCCACTGATTTTGTAAAATTGGTTAGCGAGATGTCCGCTTATGTGGTTTTGTGCATATGGTTGGGTAGATGTAACATTGCAGATGTGTTTTAATTCGGGTGTGAATTTTGTAGAGTTTGTTGAGCATAGCTCCAAACATATCTCGGTATTGTATTTAGAGAGTGGTTACTTGTATTAAAATCTAAGCAAGTGATTATTGGTGGACATAACCCAAATTAGGTGAACCGGGTTAAATACTATCTCTTTGTGTTGTGTTATTTTTATTCTACACTTTTATTTGAGATCTGTAATATTTTTGCATATTAGTTTCTCTTGTTGCGATTCTATAAGGGATTGTTCTCGCATATTTTATCCCTTATTTCCTAACACATGGAATCATGAATAATATTTTTGTGTGAGTTTATTTCTTAATACTACCACCAACATATGTTTAAATTCCACAATATATTATTTCTATATGGCTTGACATATCCATAATTTCTCGTCGGCTTCAAGAGAATGAAATATGCTTTACACAAATATTTATTATCATATTTATAAATGAAAGTAATATAGTGACAAATAAGATATATTACTATGATTTTCTATTCAATCGATATTTTCAAAATAAGAAACATCAAACCTTAGAAGTAGCTAAGCCAATCCTTCTAATAATTAATAGAGGTTAATGGTTGTTAAGTGTAGACACAAAATCACACACTTAACACTATTATTATAATTCTAAGTCTGTTATTTTATATATGGATCTTGTGTAAGGAAATTATTCATTGATGATCCATCTTGTAGTCCATTTTTTTGTCTTGTTGGTATTCATTGCTTGTTGTCTTTCACATTCATCACTCATACACATAGGTTTGGTCAGGTCTCAGGGATCCATGTCTGTTAGTTCTCACTCATTTGTCATCACTTATCTTTATACACTAGTGCCAAGGGATGGACACTAGCGCCAAGTGCTCTTGTATATCCTCGGTGCTCTTGTCCTCTTTTATTGGATCTTATTTTTGACATTTGAGGTCGGTATTTTTGTTTTTCCTCCCATCTCCCGAAGGACTAATTGGCATGTTGGGTCATTAGTGTTGAAATTCAAACAAGATATCCCTATATAAACACAACATACATACCATTATATGGGTGAACTATTCTTAGCAAGGGATAGTTACCTCTATAGAGTAAAGGAATGCATTTGGGCTATTATTCTATATGCACACTACATAAGAAGCGGAGTTAAATCTATTCCATACAACATTTGCATTTTTATTTAGTTATTTCACTTATCTTGGTGTCATTGGCACGAGGGCGACCTAGGAGAACTATAAAACACACATAAACATATATAACTACATTGGGTCTAATATGTAGTGCATCGCTTAGTTGTAAGACATACATTTTGGCGGTTGAGGCAGTTTGATCCTTCATATATGCATTTTTTTTTAGGGTTTTTATTCTTTGTCTAGGATTTTGCAGGTGATTACTTTATTGCAAGTTTACAATGACATCAATAACCTAAGTGACACATACACGTGATAATAAATGAAGGCTTTGCATCATTTGACGACTCTATTAAATTGGTATTCAAACTTCCTACATAGGCCATGGCACCCAGTTGCATACGGGGTGCCCCAGTGCCCCAATCCCTTTTCAAGCTTTTGGTCAAGCCAAATCACTTGAATCTACATTTTCTAATGCTCTTGTGTGACGATATCTCATTATTGTTCAGCCATTCATCACTACAACACAATCTCATGACATCTTTGAATCGAGATAAGGCTTTTAACCCTCTTTGCACATTAGTGTTTTTACATTTTATTTTCTAGTTTTCTTAGGTGTATTTCTATTATTTAATTACTTATTTATTTACTACAAAATTTCCTTAGATTAGGATAGGATAGTACATTTCAACAAAATCATTTTGGTGAACCCTGACATGAATCGAACATAAAACCTTCTAATTCACCAAAATGATTATGCTAAAATGTAATATCCTAGCCTAATCTAATGCAAGTTAGAGTAAATAAATAAGAAATGGAATAAATGAAATACACCCAAGCAAACTAAGCAATAAAATGTATAAACCCTAATGTGTAAAGAGGGTTAGAAGAGCCTTAGTTGATTGGAAGATGGTATGGCATTGTGTTACAATGATGACCAACCGAACAAGAATGAGAGACTATCACATAGGATCCCGAGAAAATTTAGATCGAGTGATTTTTTAGACTGGGGTACCTGGAAAAGGGATTGGGGCACTTGGGGCACCTAGTCTATAATCAAGGTTCCCTGGTCTATGTGGGAAGTCTTGAAGCCAATTTCACAGATTCACCAAATGATGTAAAGCCTTCATTTCTTGTTATGTGTATGTCACACTTAGGTTGTTGATGTCACTATAAACCCGTAGTAAAAAATCACTTACAAAACCCCAAAAAGCATCGAGAACCTAAAAATGAAAGATGCATAATAAGGGGTCAAACTTTCCTTAGCCACTACAATGGTGGTTTACAACCGAGTGTTGTAATACATCTTAGACCCAATGTATTTTGGTTTGTTTTTATGTGGAATTATGCCCTAGATTGCTCTTGTGCTAGTCACACTTTGTGACTAGCAAGCAAGTAACTAGATGTAGAATTTAAATAATGTTTGCATAGAAATAAATATACTCCCCTCTTATGAAGTGTGATGCGGAAGAACCAGCCTTTGTGCCTTGCGATGGAGCTACATGGATGTAAATGTAATTATAGATGCCTTAATGGATGCAACCTTAGGTGGTGATATTAGATGCTTAGTGTTTGATCCCTTATTATGATTAATAAATTTATATTTATATGATTCTCTTGCTTGAATTTTTAATTAACCCGAAAAGGCCAACTACCAAAAATATAAGATACTCAAATGGCTATAAAGGACCCAAAAAGTGAGAGTAAAGTGTAAAGAGTGCACGAGCGCTCGGAGGGGACAAGGGCACTGACGCCGACATCCTGGTGGGAGCTCTAATCTAGATAAGGTGAAACTGAAGTATAAAAAGATATACTAGGCCAATAAAGATGTAAGAAAAAAGTTGTAATAGAGAACAATAAAATATGGCCAAATACATGGGTTAATCAATACTCTTCTTTCTTAGGAAATGTTATCCATATTTCACCCCTTACTAAATATTGGATCAACCACAACTCCACCCGAGGAAAAAGTCAACATTTGGGCTTGAGTCAAAGCCAAAGTAGGGAATTAGAGGAAAGGGAAAAAATAAATTGTTGACCCGTAGCCTGATTTTGTTCCAATATTGCTACCACGTGTCCCATATCAAAAGGGGACTCATTTTTCAATTTATTTTCCCACCCTCCTGTACGGACCCAACACAAACCTTGAAGAGGCATATCTTTCGACTTAGGGATCAAAATATTGCAAATATGATGCCATTGGAAACATCTCGGCCTCACCTATGCCATGGAGGTTTGAAACTTTAACTTTGTGAGGAGGTTATGTAAAAGAAATTGGAGGAAACATTTTTGCCTTTTAATGTAGGATCTTCTTACCTCAATAACTAGATCAGATTTGATTTGTTTCACCATTTCCTCTTCCTTCAAGGCACCAAACCAAGGATTGAAACATTAAAGATGGATTTGGGGGAAGATTTTATCGAAGCATTAACAACAGTGGTTGAGTTCTCACCTACTTTTCTGCTTCTCTCTCTCCTTCTTTTCAGGTTGAGTCTATAAATATAGGGGCAAGATTCATTGTAAAGGGTTGGAAATTCTTTGTTTTATAGGCTCCCTTCTCCTCTTAGCAAAGGGATTTGTGGGGTTCAGGCCTTCCATCAAAAATTACATTACGTTTCTACCTCTTGGCTACTTTGTAATGGATTGTATCAATCTACAGAGCAATAAAACATGTCTGTGATCGATTTTAGATCCTTTCTTGTCTCTTTTTATTTCATTTGGTCTCCCATTATATATCTAGCTATCTGTGCTTGTTTATTGTATGCATTTTGTTGGTTTGTGTCTATTAGAAAAATAAGTGTTCATCATTCCTTTGGTGCATCACCTCATATTTTAGCTTTATTTTAATTTCTATATTCCTTCTATCCTTGTATCCTTGGTAAATTTTAGATTAGGATTAAGAATAGCTCCTCTACAAGTTTCTACGTATGCATCTAAATAAAGGAATAAGGAACCAACCTTCAACTGGAGAGATTTCCCATTTTGTAAGGTCCCACACCTTAGGGAAAGTTCAATGTTATGAAATCACACCAAATGAATGCCTTAAAAAAACATACCTGTAGAACTCATTTGGGGGTGCTTTGATTTCACACTAATAGGAACCATGCAAATAGTAATATGTGATCGAGACTAAATAATGACTCAAAGTGCGTGATTTTGCATTGACATTTTCCCACACTTTATGTTGGTGAGTAGAATTCTTAGTAACATAAAGTAGATAGATATGCATACCTGATATCCATGTAGATTGATGTAGAAATTGTTTTGAAGGACTTGACAAAATGTGGAGTGATAAAAAATGGAACATGGAGACTAAAGATGCAAAAAGTGTTAAAAGGTGATGAGAGTGAACCTAGGGAAAAAATGTGTGTGTAGATGTTGATGTGTGTGATGTACCTACATATTAGTGTGATGTTGTTGTTAATGTTGATTACTTGCTTCCCATATAGATAGACCTACAAAAGAGAAGATGATTAAGTAGTCAAATACACATGTATATGTGTAAAAAGTGTGTAAAGACACATGTATGTATGTAAAAAGCATGTAATGAAAGTAAAAAAATGAAAAAGGAACATGTACACCTGATCCATGATGAGAAAGAAGGTGTAGAAAGGATATTATTGATGAAGTGTGAGTTTTTTGGGAAATCTCACGCCCTTTGGCTGAAGAAGTGTAGGGTTAAAACTATGATTTATCCTCCAACTTGTAATTGCTTCCCGAAACTATAGAGATCTCTATCTTGAATAGTTATTTGGGTGATCCGACGGCATGAAAAAATTAGTGTAGAGAGGAAGGTATGATTTATCCTCTAACATGTAAGCGATCCTTGGAATGCTAAGGATAATCTGCCCTATAAAATCCATTATGTATGGAGTTTTGTAGACTACACTAAACCCACTCCTCGTAACCCACCATGTCATTGATGAGAACTAAAAACTGAACTATATCAATACTATGTGTAAACCCAAATTATGCCCCCTCTTTGGGGAGGATGCGATGTTGTTGTAGGATACAAAAACAACTTAGCTAAGATGTCAAATGTTCTTGTGGACTCAAAGCTTCTAGATTTATTCATTCGATGTCTATTACCACCTCTTCAGGAAAAATTTCTTTTGATACATCTCCCTCATTTGACCAACTATGCCATACTCTAAAGCTTTGTGAAACAAATATTTTATTCATCTCAAGCTTAAATACAAAGAAAAATCATCATCTTTTACACATTTGTAAGGAAAGATAACATTCAAACCTTTAACAACCAAACCAAATGACACAAATTACGGTCAACATGGTATCCACCACCAAAGAGCTTTAGTGTAACCACCTCGATGCACATTCCCTAACTTCATTGTCCCCCCACATATTCTACTACTGTAATTTATTAATAGTAACCTCATAACACTTCCTCCTCCTCTATAATTAGATCCATCTCAAACCAAAGGGTGTAATTACAATGAAAATTCTCATTGTAACTATCATCAGTACATAGGGAATTTAACAAATCATTATTTCAAGCTTCGTATTCTTATTCAAGGCCTAATATAAAATGGTAAAATTGAGCTTTTAGAACCTACATTTTCTACACCTATCAATGAAAATCATAAGCTCAAAATCTTTAACAATCCTCTACCAAAGCATGACATAAAAGCAACCAAATCCTCGGTTAATTATGTATATCACATAATGTCTCCTCTTGTATCTAGAGCTCTTGAATTTTTAGTTGTGCATGCTGAAACTTCTCCACCGATCGTTGCTTTCTTTGAATGTGATTATCATGCGACATTTTCTACTAATCACTTACACATTAGTGCATCTACCATATCTATCTCTATGAATAATACTAAGGTTTATCCATCTTGGCCTATCAACGCATGTTCTATTCCACTTCTCATCACTATTGGATATCCACAATTAAAAATATCATATCCATTGAAAAATTCATATGTCATTTTCAAAATCCAAGTTATGGTTGGTATTCTCACTATGCTTGTACCTTTCCTTGTCAAAAAAGTAGTCAATGGGTGTGACATAGTCTTAGGACTTAATTGGATTTGTAGGTATCAATACATCATCTCTGTGAATCATGTGTCTAAAATTCATTTATAACAATCAAGTCATTTCTATCGATGGTATGCGTCTTTCTACTCCATGGTCACAACCGCATCTTGAAAAAACTAGAGTATCATATTCTTCTAATACACCATGGATTATAGCCATTTTTACACCCACTAAAGAACAAGGGAATCCCATGCACGTCGGCCTATCACCCACAAGGCGTTGGGTGCTCACCTAAGGTATGCATGGGTGTCGAGTCTCTCTTTATGTGAGTTAAGTGGGAAAGCATCATCTATGATAGGAACTTAAAAATATTAGTGGACATGAGAAATACATTCATCATAGAGCTTAGAATGGCTTCTAGATCAACACATTCATTTCGATACAAAAATACTTAATAATTTACATAACTGAATGGAAAAGGAAATGTATAGGAGTTTATATTCATCCATATAACACACATGAAAAAGAACTATGTAGATATATGTATAATACAAAGGCTATTTAATTTATATTCCAACATCTCCTACAACCTCATCACATGCATTAGTTTCATTACAAAATATCACAGCATGGTAGACCAAAGTTATACATCATAACTGGATTAGATTCCTCCTAAATATGAAAGGAAAATTTCATACCCAAACCCCTTGGTAAATCCTTTCCCTATAGGTCATCTACCCAACCCAACCCAATAAAGTTCATCACAACATTTCTGCAGAGCTCCGCTCTCTATTGATCTCTCTCTACCTTCTTAATTCCTCTGCAGGTGCTTGTATTTATAGGCCTCTTGAACTACCAACCCATCTTTCTAAGGCTTCAGATCCATCACTAAGTGTCCAAATGTGGTCCTCCATGGGAGCATGCTCCTCCAGGCCTGAGCTCTCCACTCCTTGCCATGATGGTCTTCTAGAAGCTTCCATTGTAGGGCATATTCCTTCCTAGGACAACCTGTCACTAGGATGACACCTTATCCACTTTGCATGCATAGTCAGGTCATGCCTTTCACATGTTCTACCTGATATGCCAAATATGGCTAAGTCCTAAAATATTGATTTTCCTTGCACACATGCTACTTGTTCTATTAAACCCTCTTAGAACCATGTCCTATGTGCTTTCTCCTTACACCCTTCTTGTACTTAGCCAATAAATCAGGGTCCCAACATCACCCCACACTATGCTTGTTCTCTGCCCACGGGAACATGTCTTTAAAGAATAAATAATTACAATGGATTCCAGAAGAAATAATGATTTGGAAAAGAATAAGGGAAAGAAGAATTGGGAAAGATGAAAGAATGGGGAAGTGTTGTTACTCTACTGCAATAGGAGAGGAAAATCTTTCTTCAATTCGGCCTCTAATTTATTCCAGGCATCAACTTCATTTTGTGCTCTCTAGCAGAGGTCACCAACTAGGGTGCTTACCTCATCAAAACTTAGTCTGTCTCCTTGAGTATTCATTTCCTCAACCACCCCTTCTAGTTTCTTGCCCACATCCTCAAGTGCATCCATCCCCTTTGTGATTTTTGGGTACAACCCTTTCATTTGGTTCTTGACTAAACCTCGTAGGACTTCAATGGCTTCAAACTTTTCTCAACCTCGGCCAAGATCCTATCCCACTCCACTCTTCCCTTTGTTCTTCTCTTGGAATTATTTGAGCTCTACCTCATGAGTGGCGACAAGAATGCTCGCCACTCTATCCCTATTTGCACAATTGTCATACGTGGCCTCAACAACTTTGGTAGTAATTTTTACATCAGCAAGGACCTTCTTGTTGTACTCGGAAATGATTTCTACAACCTTCAGTTTGTCTTCCCTTTCTAGGAACGCTGATATTTCTTCCACGGACTCTAAGGCCAATGGCCACCTCTCCATGGTGAGGATACGTGTTAAGTCTTCTAGGCACTCTAAGGAAGATCCATAATTTTGCACGGGTGGTGCTAGGTCCGGATGCTTTAAAAAAATGACATCTGTGATGGATTCTACCTTCTTGTATACCTCACGCACCCTTTCCTTTTCTTCCCTTAGTTCATGCTTTAGCTACACGCTGATTAGTTCCTCCTACTTTAAGTCCTTGGTCCTTTCTTCGAGCTCTTCTTCCCTCTTCTCTAGCTTTTCCTCTAGGAATTTTACCCTCTCATTCCTCTCAAATAACTTTGGCTTCTAGTTCAATGAGACCTTATTCAACACATTACAGACTTGTTCATCTGAAAGCTATGAGCACTCACTAAGGGGTTGTCTCCTTTTGACTCAGGCACCTTCATTATTTCCCCTTGGCTTACCTCAAATTCTAGCTCGTCGATGTGGGACTCAATTTCCTAAGAAATCATTTTCCTCATCCGAGGGTATGCACCTTCCTCATCAAACAAATTCATGGCCAAGAGTTTTTTTGTTGGTATTATGCTTTGGAAATGCATGCACAACACCTTGTTTGGATCATCAATATAGTCCATTCATGGTCTCTGGATCTCCATACGCTTTCCTCTGTGTGTGCATGCCCTTCGGAATAGTTACCATGTCAGGGGGCCTCTGCGCTACCATAATATTTTCCTACACTTTCTTCTTTATCTTCATTCAAAACTATATCAACGATGTGCTCCAACTCTTGTTCTACTAAGGCTTTAATGATTTTCATTGCTTCTCTTTCTGCCACCTTGTTTATCTACTCCTGTGTGAGGCTTGGAGTCTGATTTTTTGTACTCGTTCCTTCTCTTCCTCCCTTATCTTGGGCACCTTCCTCCTCCTAGCTACCCTTCCTCCATATGAAAAGAAACTCATTTTCCTCTTCTCCGCCCTCTTCCTATGAATCATGTACATCAAATACTGGTGGTTCCTAGACTCCTTCAGGTTCATGTTCTTCATCATCATCCTTCTCTCCTCTGTAGGCCTCCAAGCTCTCGTGTCCTCCGAATCAGCCTCCTTTATCACCTTCTATTTCTTCCTAACTAGGGATTCCAGTATAGGGGATTCAGCTCTTTCTTCTTCCTCCTCTAGTGATTTCTCCTTTGTGATAGGATTTTCTTGTTCTAGTGCCTCCTCTCTAACTGGGGACCTCTTCCTACACATGTAAGTACTAGTTCTAGTGCTTGTCCCTAGGGCACCCACTTGTGGTGTACTTTGGACACTTGGTTCCTTCTTCCCTTACACCTCTTCTTTTCCTTTCCTTACCAACATGGAATTCTTTCTTCCCATGGGGTCTTCAAGAATGGAGACATCACATTCTAGGTATGCACCCTTTTCAAACTTTGGTCTTATGCATAGATATACCCTTCTCATGTTGTTTCTCTTGCTATTGGAAAAGTCAGGGGCTTTATCATTTAAACTTCATGGGAGACATACCTCTCCACGTATGCGTGCTTCTTGGGGTAAACAAGCTTTCTACGTAGCTCCCTATGGTCTTGATCTACCTCACTAAGGTCGAACCTTAGTCTTTTGGCCTCTTTAAACCTATTTACCCCTACTTAGAAATATTGAGCGGTGAAGGAGAAGGGGAGTTTGCACCAGGGGCCCATGTTTTCATCTATCAACTTAAATATGCCAATGAAGAAATGATGGTATTCTACCAGCACTTTAAAGCTTCGATTCGCCCTCCAAAATAATCCTTCTCCATTAATGAGCACTAGGTGTACCTTATGAGAAGCATGGTATCCTAAGTGTACTGGGAACCTCCTCTCATTCCCTGAAAACATCCTTAAGTGCTTATACCATTTTTCTAGGTGTCACCTTCCTTATGAGAATTCATCATGGTATCCTAAGTGTACTTTGTGAATATTTTCACGGGCGAGGGGTATTCCTCTGGATATTCCCAAACAAACTTATCTGCTACATTCTCATGACATCACTACAATATGATCATGACCCCTTCTTATAATCTATGAACACAATTTTCAAGAGGACATTTCCAAAGAGTATCTTATCTCCTTCCTACGTCTCGTGATGATAATTTCATCTATGAAATGAAGGTAGACAAACTTTTACTCTCATCGCTATAAATAAGAAAGATGGTGCCTTCTAAAATTTTTTGATAACACACATTTAAGTGAGATAAATTGATTGGGAAAAAAGCCTTATTTACCTACATCCACCTTTCTTGGTCATATAGTTTTTTCACTAGGTGTAGGGCCATTCTCATGATGAGAAACAAGTTCTTGGATCTCTGAATCACCGGATCAGAGTGAACTGGAAATATCAAAGTATCATGACCCCTTCTTGAATGGTCACCATTGAACCGCCTTGCCACGTTGTCTAAGGCCATGGAATCATATGTAGTGTGGTTGCTTTGATGGCTTCCTTATCACGGGTCATCATTTATACTTTCTCCTTCACAAATGAGGCCTATGAAACTTGAAATCAGCCGAGAGGTGGAGGAGGAGTTATGCGCATCTTGTGCCCCCGTTTTTCCCTAAAGTAAAATTGATCCTCATGATACATTCTCACACATTAACCATTGATATAGGCACTCAAGTAGAAGTTTTCCAAAATAAGGAAATTGATAGAGTTGTAATAATCCCACCTTCTCCAACTTCACTTTTACCTCATCGCTATAAATAAGAAAACTGTAATACTATTCTCCCTCCTCAAGTAATGCATGTCTCGTGGATGGTGTTCATTCCTTTAGTTTGTTGGGCATCACCAACTCTAGTGTCATTTATTTTTATTAGGTTAGTCATGCTCATAGATGGTTTTAATCACTCACCATCATGTTTCTCTCACTTTTTCAAGTGGGACTCCCATTCCTTCCGAGCAAAAACAACCCATATTAGTAATACATCTCCGAGTGTACCATTCTTCATTTGTACTTGCGGAGGTTTTTGGTTATTTTCCTCTACCCATTCCCTTGCCTTTGGGCTTCTTAGGTGATATAGTTGGTTTCTTAGGTGCCATGGTTTAGGTTGTCTTAGCACTTCAACTTCTCTTACTTGCTCTAGTTTTCCACCTCCTCTAGTCCTAGATCCCAAACTTATGAAGAAACCCTTTTCAGCCCATGCCCTAGTTGCCAAACCCTAACTAGAATATCTTCTTTCACAAGATGACACTTCTCCACAACTCTTTTTCTCTACACCCATGAGCATTTTTCCTTTTGTTTTGTAGATCAAATCTAGTCACTCACGGTTAAATTTCTCAAATTTTTCTTCACAGGATCAACTCTAAAAACCCTAGTTTGCAAGAGCTCTTCTTTTTCTCATATTCGCAATGTCCATATTGAAGTGCTCAACCTTTTATTTATAGTTTTTCCCACTTTTAGCATTAAATTCTACTTCACCTACCACCATACTTCAATACTTATTGTGGCTTTTTCCACTAAGCTAGAATCTAGTGTGCCAACTCACGTGCCCAATCTTGCATGGACAATCCTACAACCTTATAACATGCAACCAATATATTCGATAGAAGACTCTTACATGCACGTTACTAGTGCCAAAGTTACTTCCTCCATTCTCACAATTTTTTCTCTCGCCTACCTCATGTTGTTTTTACACTTCTTTCTCCCTTGTATGTGGAACCAAATTGTAGCCTTATCCTGATACCAACCATCCTTGTTAACCTTCTTTCTTATGTGATTTCTTCCATAGGGCCATTCAACTAGTCTTTCTAATTTAATCCTTCATCATACTTCACACTTTGCACTTTCCTCCACGTTATTCTACCCCACACTAAATCGATGTGTGGTCCTCTGTGCATTCACAAAATTTGAAAAAGTAATGAGGTTACTAATGCCCAAGGTGCAACACAAAACAACAAAGAGAAAGGGAAACACAAGAAAAGAAAATGCATTAAAGGAAATCCTAAACTATCTAGAAATACTACCTTATTACAAACACCAAGAAGACTTATTTATAGTAGGGCTTCAACCTACTCCCATTGAAGTGTCCTAGAAATCTCGTCCCATCCAACACTTGCAACTAGCACGCACCTAAATCAAGGATGTATGAGATGATGTAGGGACCAACCAATGGAATTTTAATTTCCCAGGATGGCGCAAAAACTTAAAATCATACAGTAAAACCATATGCCCAACTTCAAACTTCTTGTTCTTAATGTGATGATCATCTCATGCCTTTTGTTATTTTTAGTCTTCGGGCTCCACAGCGAGTAATCGTCTTTTTCCAATTGCTTTAACTTGTCAACTATTTCTTCCAAAGTGCTTGTTCATCGGCCAATCCTCCTACACATGCTATACATAGAGAAGGTAACATGAACTCAACTGGTAGGACATCCTCCACACCAATAACTAATTGAAATGGTGTGGCCTTATTTAACCTCTTGTAGGTTTTATTATATGCCTAAAGAATGCTGATACTTTTTCATCCCAATCTTGTCTTCCAACGTCACAAATTTTTGTTAGGGTATGACTTAGTACTTTGTTAAATGCCTCCGTAGTTCCATTTTCTTTTGGATGGTAAGGGTTAGACTTGTGATGAGCCACCATCAATTCCACTAACAAAATCCTTACTTGTCTCATTTAAGAAATGCGTACCCCTATCACTAGTCAAACTCAAAGGGCATCCATACCTTGTAATAATGTTTTGCCATAGGAAGCTATCGACACTAAAATTTTCCTCCATAATTTCTATTTCATTAATGTATGATGTTGTTAAGTATAATTAGTAGTAGCATCTAATAGAAGATAATGGCACCGTCGATGCGGTGCCGCCAATAATGTGGAGTACGAATCAAAATTACAATAGGAATGTTGTAAAAGTAAATATTTGTCGTAAGTGGTCCAATAATGTTAAAATGTCAAAGTTTGGGTAATTAGAGAAGTAGGGTCTACGTGATTAGAAATTAGAAATATTATATTGGTAATAAGGACAAGGAGTGAGGTCATAAATATTTTGTGTATTTTATTTGTAAAAAGTTCTAAAAATGTGGAACCCATGTAAAATGATAAGGTTTATCTTATCTTAGAAGATAAGCTTACATGTACGAGATAAGAGTTAAGGTATGGAATATGATTCGTCGAGTGGATTTCTTAGCCTATCTTAGAGATAAGATGGATAAGCCTGGAAGTTCTATAAATAGAGAGGCTACCCCCCTCATTTAGCATAGAAGGAAGTAGTGAGAAATATTGTAGGAAGTGTGCGAAGGAAGCCATTAGTTTAAAGGTGTGTTGAAGAAGCCATTAAGAGGTGTAATTGTAAAGTTTCTCCCATAGTCTTGGTGAAAGGCAAGTGAAGTCAATAACACTTGAAGTACCTCATGGGTGAGATTGTAACAATTTCATGTTAATATTATAATTTACTTTGATATTTCAGATTTGTCATCATTCCGTCTTATCATAGTCGATGGTATTCTTGTGTTATGTTGTTGTTTTGTTTCCAGATTACATCCACCAAACTAAAGGCTGTGCATTAGTAAATAATCATAGCACGAGGAGTTCCCGGTGAAGAATTATCATAGTGCCGGATTGGTGATGACATTTTGGTTCCATTGCCGGGACCATTCCTCGTTGGTGGATTTTCTGGAGAGATATTCCCACTTAGTCAAAAATCAATTAGAGGGTAACCTTGTTTTTACTGTGCATAGTAGTTACCATGGTAAAGTCATTTTTTCCATGAATAGTAGTTACCATGGTAAAGTCATTTTTGCTGGAATAGTATTTACCGCAGTAAAGTCACTTTTTACCGTGAATAGTATTTACCATAGTAACTTCACTTTTTACCATGAATAGTGTTTACCACAGTAAAGTCAATTTTTACCGCAGTAAGTCAAGTTTTACCATAGTTTACCGTGGTCATTTCTATTTTACTATAGAAAGGTGTAAAGTCACTTTCTAGTATAGTGATTCCAATTATTTGTACACATAAGTCTTGTTGATTGTACTTGTGAGTTGGTATTTCATGGTGGTTACTTTTGAAAATGGGAAAGATTCCTGTTTTTTCAGCTCAATCTAATGAAGATGCTTCTTCTTTCATTCAAGAGTTTAAGCGATCTTGTATTTGTAATGGCCTTATAAGAAGGGAACAATGGACTGAATTTTTTCCTACCTTTTTGGATGGTTCAGCACTTAGGTGGTTTGAAACACTAGGTGATAATGTGAAAAATTCATGGGATTTATTAACTGAAAGTTTTCTTGAAGAATTTGTTGAACAACGAAATATGAGATCTCATGATCGAGATCACAAAGCTATCCCAAGGAGAGAAGGAGAAGATAAGGGATTATCATGCTCGTGTTCTAGAGCTAAGGAGGAAGCTCGATGCCTAGATCTGGAAGGAAGGACTAGCGGATGGGTTGATGAATGGCGTGGATAATCTCCTCTGTAAGCACTTCATTCTTGGGATGAAGCCAGAGATTAGACAATGAGTGAAGTATGAACGCCTAGCTACCATTGAACAAGCAAAGGAGATTGCAAGAAGGCAAGAAGAAAGCATGGAAGAGGAGCCCAAAGAAATTGTTGCTAAAGTAGAGCCTACACAGCACCTTTGGTCAGAATCCACAACCACTCCGGTGAGCACAAATATTTCTCCTAGTACATCTACCGAGTATGAAGATCTTACTCAAAAAGATGGGTCGAGTTAATTATTAATCTTCTTCAAGGAAAGGAATTTAGTTCTCGGGGAGGAGATAGAGGTCCAAAAAGAAATATTTCGAAGTTATTTGTTATGGTTGTTATAAAAGGGTCATTATAAGTATAATTGTCAGATAGAGCTTCTACATCTGGTAAAGGAGATAATGATAAAGGAAAAGCACTGTGAATTCTTTTGATGTAGTAGATAAGAGCAGAAATAATGAAGTAGATGTGTTTGTAACAAAAAAAAAAAAAGAAAAAGATAATCAAGATGGAAATGATCCTAAGAAGATGAAAGAAGAAACTAGTAAGAAACATAGGAGAAGAAAGTTGGGTGTGTAGGATTTTCTGATTTCACAGGGGCAAGGACCATACTCCATCTTGGAAGATCTGTCCAAAAGGCCTACAAATATTACATATGGTCAACTCTTGGCTATGTCTTCTGAGAAGAGGCGGGAGTTGCGAGGTGGACTCAATGCTCGAAGAAGGAAGGAGGTTGAGGTCCCTGTTTTGGAGGCAGAGGCAGATCCCTATGCTCCACAAGCTGAGGTATTATGTAATGGTATTTCAATTCATGATGTCTTAGTTGATGGAGGTGTTGCAATTAATGTAATGATCGAGTGTAATGAATATGTTGGGTTTAAAAATTGATCTCCCTTCAACACTTATGTTAAGGTCATTAAATAAAGGAAAAACTAAACCAGAAGGTGTAGTTTCAAATGTGGCAATATCTGTTATGGGTGTGGTATGTGTGGTAGACTTTCAGGTGATGAAAAATGGTACTATTATTGCATACCCAATCTTTCTTTGGGAAGACCATGGCTAAGAGAGTTCATGCAAGAAACTCTGGAATGAAGGTTTCATGACACTTGGACGTGGTAGAGAGAGGGTGAAGATAAATGTGATCCCTCGACATCATAAGGCGAACTGTGGATTTAAGTGATGAAACCGATGATTGGACATCCTCACGATTACTCTAGTACCGGTGAAGTGAACACGAAGATGAAGAAAGTGAGGTTGATGTTTTAGTCATGGATATCCTTCCGAGTCACACCAACTCATGACCCCATAAAATTATTTGAAGAAGAAGTTGATGATCGTCTCCAACAAATAAAGATTGGTGATGCTGTGATGGAGAGTGAGAAGGAATCCTACCTCCAGCTCTTTCGAAGGTACATACACCTATTCACTTTTGATTACAAGGAACTCCATCAAGTAAGTTGGGTAGAACATTCTATTGAGCTGGTAGATGGTGCTAAGCCCATAAAGCAAATGCCATATAGAATGAATCCTAATTTTTCAAGACTGTAAAAGAAGAAATAGATAAGTTACTTGATGCAGGATTCATATTTGCTGTGGAGAATTCAGAATGGGTTTCTCCCATTGTGATCTCAATAAAAAAGAATGGGAAGCTACACATTTTTGTTGATTACAGGAAGCTCAATAAGGCAACAAAGAAGGATCATTACCCTCTTCCATTTTTAGATCAGATCTTGGACGAAGTAGCTGGCCAGGAGTGCTATAGTTTTGCTGATGGATATAGCGGATACAACCAAGTTCGTATAGCAAAGAAAGATCAGTTGAAGACCACGTTCACCACTCCTTGGGGAACGTTTGCTTATAGAGTTATGCCTTTTAGGTTGTGTAATGCTCTAGCAACATTCCAACGTTTGATGAATAGGGTGTTTGAACCCTACATTGGGACCTTCATCAAAGTATTTCTGGATGATTTTTACATCTATGGGAGCAAGTTGGACCACCTGCACCAAATGGAGACAACATTTCAAAGGTTAGATGAAGCACAAGCCTCACTAAACCCTACAAAGTGTGTCTTTGGATGTTCTAAAGGCATTTTGTTAGGGCATGTTGTATCTAGAGATGGTATTGGTACTGATCCTAATAAAGTTTCAAAAATCAAAGATTTACCATTTCCTCTTAATAGAAGTAAGTTGAGATCATTTTTAGGCCATGTGGGTTACTATAGAAGGTTCATCAAGAATTTCTCAAAGATTGCACAGCCACTAACCCAGTTCTTGAAGAAGGATGTTACTTATGAACCAGGAAATAAGGCGCATGAAGCTTTTGGACAACTGAAGGAAGCCCTGGTGTCTTCACCTGTTTTGAAGAATCCAGATTGGAGCAAGCCATTCATTGTGTACACTGATGCCTCAGATACAACACTAGGAAGTACTTTGAGCCAAAAGGATGAAAATGGGAATGAACATCCAATTTACTTTGGGAGTAGACAAATGAGCGATCTTTGAGGTAAATTATACATGGCTTGAAAAAGAGGCTCTGGCTATCATTTTTGCTGTAAAGAAGTTTAGAAATTACTTGCTAGGGAAAAATTTCTAGTTGTAATAGATCATCAGGCTCTAAAATATATTGTAAATAAGCCTAACCCATCAAGGAGGATAGCAAGATGGATAATTTTGCTACAAGAATTTGAATTTGATATTATAGATAGGCCAGGAAAGAAGCATGTCAATGCAGATGCACTCTCTCGAGCCTATGATGGTTTAGGATCATCTTGTGATGATGATGATTTCCCCGATGCAACCTTGTTATCCCTTGACACAATCCCTAGTGAATACATAGATATTTGGAATTATCTGAATGAATTCAAGTTTCCTGATGGTGCCAATGCAAAGACTAAGAGAAAGATTACTCAAGCCAGTCATCCATATTCTATTCTGCATGGAGTATTATTTCGAATAGGACACGATGGACAAGTCAAGAGGGGGTTGGACGTGATCAAGGGAAGGAGGCTGCTAGAAAAATTCCACAATGGTACATGTGGAGGGCACTTCTCTGGACAACTTACAACAAGAAGGATCTTGGATGCAGGTTATCACTGGCCCACTCTTTTTAAAGATTGTTATAATTATTGTAAGACATGTGATATTTGTCAAACACATGGTAACCGTAAGACTTCATCAGCTCCATTATGTCCTATTCTTCCCCTTGGTCCCTTTGAAAAGTGGGAATAGACATTATAGGTCCACTTCAACTACATCACGCCAAAATAAGTATATTGTAGTTGCCACGCCAGATTATTTAACCAAGTGGGTTGAAGCTAGGCCATTGAAAAAAGCTTCGATGGATGAAGTGGCAAGGTTCATGTATGAACACATTGTCACCAGATTTGGTTGCCCATTAGAAATTGTAATAGATCAAGGAAGCCACTTCATTAATGAGGTGGTAGAAGCCCTAGTCAATAAGTTTTCTATTAAGCACAGGAAGGCAACAACATACAAGCCAAGCACAAATGGACAGGTGGAACGAACAAATTTTGTGTTGTGTCAAATTCTAGCAAAAGATGCAGCCTTGCAGGTACATAAATGGGATAAAAGGATTCATGCAGCATTGTGGGCATATAGGGCAACATCAAAGTCAGCAATAGGATACTCCCCATTTCAGTTGGCCTATGGCATTGATCCAGTTCTTCCTATTGAGTTTGATATTCCCACTGTGAGAGTTATGAAAAATGAAAGGATGGATGAAAGTGATTCAGTAAAAGAAAGGTTGGTACATCTTCATTTGCTGGAGGAAATGAGAGAAATAGCAAAGGATACAAGCCATAAGAAGAAAATGAAGCAGAAGGAATACTTTGATCAAAAGATCCGGTGGTCTCCATTTCATGTGAATGACTTGGTTCTAGTATATGATTCCAGATACAAAAAAGA
Organism: Taxus wallichiana var. yunnanensis; assembly: GCA_018340775.1. Classification (NCBI taxonomy): domain Eukaryota; kingdom Viridiplantae; phylum Streptophyta; class Pinopsida; order Cupressales; family Taxaceae; genus Taxus; species Taxus wallichiana. Next base: position 695,110,549 of record CM031240.1, read on the forward strand.
AGACAGCAGAAAATTTCTTCCAAAATGGATGGGGCCCTACAAAATAGTAGTTGTGCATGAAAATGGTACGTACCAATTGGAGGAATTGGATGGCACTCCCATTACAAAATGGGTCAACCCACGACAAGTTGAAGATTTTCCAAGCACCAGAATAGTCTACTCGAGGACGGAGTAGAAGCTAGGAAGGGGAAGATGTCGACACTAAAATTTTCCTCGTAATTTCTATTTCATTAATGTATGATGTTGTTAATTATAATTAGTAGTAGCATCGATAGAAGATAACATCACCGTCATTATGGTGCCGCCAATAATGTGGAGTACGGTAATGTGATCAAAGTACAATAGGAATGTTGTAAAAGTAAATATTTGTCGTAAGTGGTCCGATAATGTTAAAATGTCAAAGTTTGGGTAATTAGAGAAGTAGGGTCTACGTGATTAGAAATTAGAAATATTATATTGGTAATAAGGACAAGGAGTGAGGTCATAAATATTTTGTGTATTTTATTTGTAAAAAGTCTAAAAATGTGGAACCCATGTAAAATGATAAGGTTTATCTTATCTTAGAAGATAAGCTTACATGTACATATAAGAGTTAAGGTATGGAATATGATTCGTCAGAGTGGATTTCTTATCCTATCTTAGAGATAAGATGGATAAGCCTGGAAGTTCTATAAATAGAGAGGCTACCCCCCTCATTTAGCATAGAAGGAAGTAGTGAGAAATATTGTAGGAAGTGTGCGAAGGAAGCCATCAGTTTAAAGGTGTGTTGAAGAAGCCATTAAGAGGTGTAATTGTAAAGTTTCTCCCATAGTCTTGGTGAAAGGCAAGTGAAGTCAATAACACTTGAAGTACCTCATGGGTGAGATTGTAACAATTTCATGTTAATATTATAATTTACTTTGATATTTCAGATTTGTCATCATTCGTCTTATCATAGTCGATGGTATTCTTGTGTTATGTTGTTGTTTTGTTTCCAGATTACATCCACCAAACTAAAGGTTGTGCATTAGTAAATAATCATAGCATGAGGAGTTCCCGGTGAAGAATTATCATAGTGCCGGATTGGTGTTGACAGGACCTTACTACAAAAGTTATTGTATACTCCTTAATAGGTGTTACTTCGCCCACCTCGTCATGTAATCTGCATAAGTGATTATATAACATGATCCGATCTATGTGTGACTAGTTCAATATGGAATACGAAGTCTATAACCCACTTTTTGAATAGCTCGATATTGGGAATAGGGCGCAAATGAATTTCATCTCTTCACCCTGGTTTTCCAATTCCTGAAAATGGTCACACACCTTGCAATATTCCTTGTAGTCTTGATATAGGGTCTCCCACCATAATCTAGCCATTAATATCTTGCGTGTAGTGGTGTCACCTACATAGTGTCCACCTGCACTACCTTTATGCACCTCTTCTATTATGGCTAGGCACTCATGTTCTAGTACACACTGGTGCAGAATCTCATCACGTCCTAATTTTTATAAATCCCCACTAATCAACAATTAGGGCATGGAGCGTATAGCTAATCACTTTTTATCGAATGCATTCATCCCTTTTGGTGCTACACGTGTCTCAAGAAATATTGAAATATCTTCTAAGTCTGAGGGTGATCTGAAAATAATCAGATTATTATGACCTGATCTTGGACCCTTATAGGCTTTAATTATTTGCCGATAATTTACTCCTTTTAAGTAATCAATTTAAAATAATGCAAGACAATAATGACAATTACACACAGATTGATTACGGAGTTTGGTAATTGCCTACGTCTCTGGGTTTGTGGTCGAACCGTTCCACTAGTCAAAACTTGTAAGTTACAATAGTACTTTCACAAGAAAACCTAATGGAAACTATTTAAACTTGCTTAGAAGAATAACCAGACCTTCGGATGACAAGGGTGAAAAATAACACCCAACTTCCACCTTCTTGGCATACAATCTCCTTTGGCTTCGATTGGCCTTCCCGACGCTATCAATGTGACGCTAGCACTCCGGTCGACAATCCAGGATTTGCAAGTAATTGGTGTGGCGCTATGGGCCAACTAGGTAGTTTGAATAACTCCTAGCCACAAATATTTAATTTATTATTGCCTAACAAATAATAGGTCAATAATAATCAAAATAATAATGCCTAAAATAATTTAGGTCTTCACACAACAATTTCTCATTCTCCTCTTGGCTCGGACTTCGCCTCCAGCGCTCTAAGAATGAGCTTGTCTCCAAGTTTTGTGTGTCCCCACAACAAGCTTAACAAATAATAAGCTTGAGTTGTGTGTTTTTACAATAGAATGGGTTCCCTATTTATACATTTTTAGGGCCCAAAAAATATGCATTGCATATCATCCATAGGCTAATATTAGCCTAATCCCGTACATGAAATTTGGGATTAAATCCCTATGTGGGCGGATTTCATGTTTTAATGGGATTAATACCCATTTTAGCCGATTGCATTTGATAAGGGATAATATCCCAAATGAGCGGCATTTGTTAAGTGGGTATATCCCACATTAGGTGGCTGAATAATGTTTAAGGCTTTATTAAGCCTTTCCATGCACATGTATAGTGGTCAATGGACCACTTTGGAGCATAACCGCCCCATCTCCACCGCTTCACCTCCCTCTCCTCACGTGGAATCTTCCACGCATGACATTGCATGCCTTTACCACGTGGACATAACCTAACATGTTGGCTGTTATGTGTGGTCGGTTGGTGAGCTTTAATACTAATGTATAAACATTAATATATAGCGGTTTGGCATATACATGTGTGGCATTTGGAAAGTGGACTTACCAAGTAAATATAATTTTGACCCCTGTAATGTGGTATGGAAATAATTAACTTGGTAAATAGCATATAGCCCACTTGTCATCTCCCGATAGGAAAATCGAGTGAATTCAACGAGTGGTGGCAAGCCACGTGTCACAGTGTGATTCGGTCCAATATTGACCAGTTGACCATAGTTTGACTTTCCGTTGTCTGAACTTTGACCGAACATATCTAGAGCTCCCGATGTCCATTTGTCACATTCTCACAGTCATTGGAAAGCTCTCGAGATGATCTTCTACACTGAAACCATTTAGGGATGTTTAGGGAACTTTTGAAAATGATCCCTTGATCACACCTCCCCACTGAGAAAAGCTTTTTGTCCCAAAAAGCTTCCATACTGTCCTAAATCTGAAAAACTCTGCTGCCACCTTGGAAGTGCTATTGTAGTAGACCCTTGGGTCTTCTCCTCCAACCTTCTCACTTCAAAAACTCTACTCCGATCTTGGGACCTATGGGTTATGGGCTCACGATGCTGTTGCACCATTCGATATCCGAAGAAGACCTCCACGCCTCCACTTTATGGTGCTAAGTTTCTGAATGAAACCTCAATGCTCCTTCTGTGTGGTGCTAAGCTTCTTGATATCTGACAACAAGGATCTTCTTTTACTCTATAACACAACTCCTAGCTGAGTTGATTCCGTAGAATCCGAACTGGTTTGAAGGAACTCCATGTTACGTAGAGCTTTGATTGATCCAATGTCGGTGATGGACAATGCCTTGTCCCTTTACAAACCTCAACGCCTCTGATGCATGATGTTAAGCCTCTTTTAAGACCTCAAGCCTCCAATGCATGATGCTAAGTCGTTATAGACCTCAACGCCTCCGATGCATGATGTTAAGCCTCTTTCAAGACCTCGAGCCTCCAATGCATGATGCTAAGTCTGTTGTAGACCTCAACGCCTCCGATACATGATGTTAAGCCTCTTCAAGACCTTGAGCCTCCGATGCATGATGCTAAGTCTGTTGATCAGCTACCATTTGTATGTGTGGTCGCAATGCCTTGACACCGAATGACGTTCCGAGATGATCTTTTGAGAGCTCTTCTTGTTGACATACAATATCAGGTACCACTCTGCTACTGCACGGTCACAATGCCTCTACACAGAATGAAGTTTTGACCCGACGTCAATGCCAACGGTGATTCAGCTACCATTTTGCTACATGGTCATAATGCCTCTACATAGAATGAAGTTCCGAGCTGATCTCTGTGAACTCTACTGTCTACACAAATGATAGATCAATCTCCAAGATTTATATGAGTTAATTCTGTATCCAAGCTATAACAGGTACTCACAAGCTGATTAGGAGATATGTTTGGAGCATTAATCAAATTTTCTAAGTAAGAAAATCCACTGAGTATTGTAAACCTTTCTCTCAGCATTTCCTCACAGAATTTGATCTCCAAACTTAATACTGCATACGATTCATCAATCTGAATTATGCAATATATAATTGAAAAATTGTTGACTTACCCATTTCAAAGGACTTTCACTTTCAGGTATTACCTAGTCCTAGGTTGACTTGTCAACTGGTGGTGGAGTAGAAACTTCTTCTACCTTTGCAATAGGCCTCCATTCCATCTTTGGTTTGCCATTACTCTGATGGCGAGATGGATGCAGTTTCTAGCAATTTTCCACCTGATGCCCATTCCTCTAGCAATGAGCACAAAAATTCCTCTTAATCTCCTTCTTCTGGGATGAGGAACTCTTTCTACCATTTCTCGACTCTGCATGACGAGATTGGTCTTTCTAATTTGCCATGTTCCTGATGAACGGCATCAACTTCTTCATCAATATCCTTCTCTTCCAAAGCATCTAGCCACTGAATGATTATGCAATCCACAAAAGTACATGGAAAGGAATTCCACATCTTCTAAAAATCATAACCATACTTCTTAAGCTGGAAAAGTGGATTAGAAGTTTTATTGTGCTTACGATTATGGTAAGAAACTGGAGGTGGAATCTCATTACCTCTTTGTTGATTTCTCTTACCACATCTTGCCTGTGACGAATGAAGCACAACTTTCCTACTCAGAATCTTCTTGCAGGACTAGTGGGGTAAACACTTTGCTTTCGGAAGCTTGTCTCCCATTAGCGTTCTTGGAGCATTCTTCAATTTCCATTCCCACACTAGAATAACCCAAACCTACAAAATGAGGATGATCCTCGACCTATATTGGGTTAGAAATACCTTGGCCATTTTTACTAAGGCCTCTTCCATCAAATCCCATTTTATCTAGTAACTTGGATCCAATGCCTCTAGTATGCTTTTCAAACAAACCAAAGACTTCATTACCTGAATTTGAAACCGAATGGGAGGAAGAAGAAGATTCCAGTGGTGAACAACTTACAGTGCAATCATCTATCATGGCCTCTGCATCTGAAGTTGAAGGTATTTCCTTTCTCTGATCACCACACTACAACCTTTCCAAGAGCTCATCCTTGGTTTGCAATTCTGATTTTAAGCGAGCATTCTCCTCTTCCAAGGAGTAATACATTGATCATAGGAGAGAGTTCTCTTCTGGATCTGGTGATTATAAGCTTCAATTTCCTCAAGCTTTTCCTATTTAGACATCTTGCCCATAGTGCAATTATACCTGTTCACACAAACTGAACCAATTGCACCAATCTTGAAGCAATCACTCTATTAATCAGATTTACTGAAAAACAAATATGGAGCTAAACCAGCTCTGATATCAAACATGATCCGAAAATAATCAGATTATTACTACCTGATCTTGGACCCTTATAGGCTTTAATTATTTGCCAATAATCTACTCCTTTTAAGTAATCAATTTAAAATAATGCAAGACAATAATGACAATTGCACATAGATTGATTACGGAGTTTGGTAATTGCCTATGTCTCTGGGTTTGCGGTCGAACCGTTCCACTAGTCAAAACTTGTAAGTTCTGATAGTACTTTCACAAGAAAACTTAATGGAAACTATTTAAACTTGCTTAGAAGAATAACCAGACCTTCGGACGACAAGGGTGAAAAATAGCACCCGACTTCCACCTTCTTGGCATACAATCTCCTTTGGCTTGATCGGCCTTCCCGACGCTATTAATTAATGTGACGCTAGCACTCCGGTTGACAATCAGGATTTGTAAGTAATAGGTGTGGCGCTATGGACCGACTAGGTAGTTTGAATAACTCCTAGCAACAATTATTTAATTTATTATTGCCTAACAAATAATAGGTCAATAATAATCAAAATAATAATGCCTAAATAATTTAGGTCTTCACACAACAATTTCTCATTCTCCTCTTGGCTCGGACTTCGCCTCCAGTGCTCTAGGAATGAGCTTGTCTCCGAGTTTTGTGTGTGTCCCCACAACAAGCTTAACAAATAATAAGCTTGAGTTGTGTGTTTTACAATAGAATGGGTTCCCTATTTATACATTTTTAGGGCCCAAAAAATATGCATTGCATATCATCCATAGGCTAATATTAGCCTAATCCCGTACATGAAATTTGGGATTAAATCCCTATGTGGGCGGATTTCATGTTTTAATGGGATTAATACCCATTTTAGCCGATTGCATTTGATAAGGGATAATATCCCAAATGAGCGGCATTTGTTAAGTGGGTATATCCCACATTAGGTGGTTGGATAATAGTTTAGGCTTTATTAAGCCTTTCCATGCGCATGTATAGTGGTCAATGGACCACTTTGGAGCATAACCGCCCCCATCTCCACCGCTTCACCTCCCTCTCCTCACGTGGAATCTTCCACGCATGACATTGCATGCCTTTACCACGTGGACATAACCTAACATGTTGGTTGTTATGTGTGGTCAGTTGGTGAGCTTTAATACTAATGTATAAACATTAATATATAGCGGTTTGGCATATACATGTGTGGCATTTGGAAAGTGGACTTACCAAGTAAATATAATTTCGACCCCTGTAATGTGGTATGGAAATAATTAACTCGGTAAATAGCATATAGCCCACTTGTCGTCTCCCGATAGGCAAATCGAGTGAATTCGACGAGTGGTGGCAAGCCACGTGTCACAGTGCGATTTGGTCCAATATTGACCAGTTGACCATAGTTTGACTTTCCGTTATCTGAACTTTGACCGAACATATCTAGAGCTCCCGATGTCCGTTTGTCGCATTCTCATAGTCATTGGAAAGCTCTCGAGATGATATTCTATACTGACACCATTTAGGGATGTTTAGGGAACTTTTGAAAATGATCCCCGATCGGAGGGTGCATGCCATAACCTAAATAGTTGTTCATTTGGCATATTATCCTCAATGCTTTGTGCATCCTCCCCTGAATTGATTCTAGACAAATGATCAAGTCTGGAATTACTTTTTCTTAGTTTGATAACCACCTTGAACTTGAAGTCTTGGAACAATAGTACCCACCAACATATGTGCCCTTGGAGAATGATCTTGTTCATTAAATATTTCAATGCCATATGGTCAATGTAAAATATAAAAGGGGTTTCCAACAAATATTGTCTAAAATTGTGAAGTGCATAGATCATTCACAATGCCTCATGCTCAGTTGTATTATAATTCTACTCTACTGGGGTCAACTTCCTGCTTCTAAAGCATAAAGGATGATCAACAATCCCTTCACCAGGCTATGCAAGTACTTCTCCAATGGTTTTCCCGAGGCATCAATATGAACATTGAAGGGCTTATCCCAAGAGGGGAATCGTAGTATGGGCATGGTGACAAGCCTATCCTTTAAAGTTTTAAATGCCTTTTGTTGTGCTCTCCATAATGGAAGGCACTCTTGTGTCTAAGTAACTTTTTTAAAGGCGCATAAATCTTAGTGTATCCATTGATGAACTTCTGTAGTAACCCATGTGTATGAGGAATCCATGCATTGTACTTTGACTATTAGGCTCTCCCGATCCCACGATTCATTTGTAACTTTGGCGGGATCTACTACTAAGCCCTCCTACATATGATGTGCCTCAATAATGTTCCAAATGGGGTAGCAAAGACACATTTCTTAATGTTGAGGGATATCCTCAAATGCCGACACCTTTCAAACATCAACCTTAAGTTATCAAAAAGTTCCTTCACTAACCCATATACTATCCAATCATCCAGGTAGACTTGAAGAAATTTATGGATGAAATCCTGGAAAGATTGCACCATAATGCGTGAGAACACAGCAGGTGCATTATTTAACCCAAAAGGCATGACTGTATAGGAAAAAATTCCCCACTTAGTGGTGAAAGTCATCTTTCTCTGGTCCTCCTTTGTGATCCTTACCTAGTGATATCCCAAGAATCCATCTATGAAAGAGTAAACCTCTCATCCTTCCACTCCCTCTAAGATTTATTTTGTAAATGGGGTTGGGAAAGGATCAATGACACACACACGCATTCAGGTCTTGTAATCAACAAAGATCCTTATCCTCCTATCCTTTTTATAATAATAACCATTAGACTTATCCACTCCAACTCTTTCATAGCCTCAATGATGCCGATGCTATCATTTTGTCTATCTCCGTTTGACCTTTATGCATAAATTGGGATTCATTTGATATGGTATCTTCTTGATTGGGCATGCACCTTCCTTTAGCTTTATCCATATTTCCCCAAGGAATAGTGGATGCCTTTAAGCTCATGGTACCCTTGTGGGAACAAATCTTGGAACTCACATAACAAATCAATGATTTTAGAAACTTCTTTCTCCGACCAATAGTCTCTAATGATTACCTCCTTGGGTTCTGCTTCTAAGTTGATGTTAACCTTTTTCATCTTTAAAGGTTCATGGTAGGTGTGCACCCATTCATCAACACTATCTATGACTTCACACATCCCTATAGAGTGGTTAACATCCAAGCTTTCTACCTCTTCTCCATCAATAACATACACCATCTTCCCTTTTTCTTTCTCTATACACGTGCACTCAAATTGTATCTCTTCTATTTCTTCTTCCTCAAAGTGCACCTCTAGGCCAGGTTCACCTAGAAACTCTTGTATTCTATATTTCACCATAGCACTATGCCCTCTTGTAAGGCACTTGAAAACCTGGAAAGTTGTATGTCTTGATTAATTTTTACTTGATACTTAAATGTTTGAATGAGATCATCTACCAATTCTTGCCAATAATAGTTTGACGGTGCATCTCTCGAGTGGATGTGCCATGTGCGGGCACAACCTTGTAGGGTGGAGTACAACTTGTTAACCCATAATGAAGGTGGTAGTACTTTTGCACTTCCCCTGCCAGGTTGTCTCACATGCTTGGATATGGAAGGAAGCGGTCTCTTTACTATGGTAGTCTTTTATAGTGTGGGCACATTGCTTACGCAAAACCTTACAAAGAAGGTGATTCTCACCTCGCGCCATTCCAAGAGGTTCTCATGATGTGTTTCCCACCTGTGCGGTAGTTCAAGTAGGTTGTAATTGAGAATTTCTCTTCTTTCCTCTTCATTTCTCCAATGGGCCTCCATTTCTTGCAAGAAATCTTCTAGATTATCCCCTCTCGAGTAACTTGGTAGTTTTCTCCCTCCTAGGTACCGGACTATACGTGCCTATTTAACCTTGGTTACCGATCCCCTTAAATGTCTTCCGATCGACTCATAGGTCCCATGTTACCAATTTTCACACACCATGCTTGTGGTATCACTCACAGACTAGGCATCCTCAAACTAGATAACTCCTTCTATAGGGTGAATTATCTCAGGGTCCCTGATTGAGTGCATGTATATTCTATCAAGGACTTCTTCTCCTAATGGATCTGCATCTACGATGATAAATTTCCATCTGTCAAAGGGATTATCACTCATTCTTCTTTGTTTTCAAAACTGATATATCCGTTGTTAAACTGATGTCGGCATTATTCTTATAACACCATGGGTGCATAATCAACGCATTTGGGAAGTTTTCTTCCTCGGCGTGTGCTAAGACTTTGACGTCCCTAGTGAACTTGGCCCCCTAAATGGTAATCATTGCATCCTTTAATACTCCAATGGGCATTGCCTTAGTTTTATTTTCCATATACAACACATTTGAGGATGGCTGCAACGCTGAGCCTTCCCATCTAATGCCAAACATCTAAGGTAAGAAAATTCACTTCTACTCCTGTGTCAATGAGGATATTGCTTAGGAGCCATCCATCAACAACTACATTTAGAGTAATTTCCTTGTCATATTCAAGGTGTGTGGAGAAAGGTTTACATGTAAAACCTATCTCTCACACTCGATCCAACACATGGTACCTTCTCCTCAATGATTCTCCTAGCAAGGGAATACTATTCTCTTACCTCAAAATTTTACATACTTCTTTGACCTCATCTAGGTCACTTCCTGGAACCTTTTTATCCTTCTACTACCCCACCTACCTCGATTTCTCCTTGAGACACTGTATCTCCCCTTGTAAACTCCTAATCATGTCCATAGTCTCCTGGTATACCTCTTTCTGATGGGTAGGGTCTGGGTACTTTCCATGTGGTACCTCCTCTCTGGAAATCAATGTCCTTGGTCAGGCATCTCCTTGGTGCATGTGGCCTCTGCATGTATTATCACGGTACAAGATACATCTCGAATCATGTGCCACTCTTGGCATCCATTATGGATTGACCCTTTTATGCTTACCATAACAACACCTTTATCTTTCTGGTGTTGTTGGTTCATATGCTCATAGAGTTCTAGACACTCTTCATACTTGTGCTTCTTCCTGCACCACGAGTATTGTAATATATCTAGACACTCTCATTTATAATGTCCTGTGGATCCAAAATTATAACATGTTCCTCATGGGAACTCACTTCTTAGTTCTCCATAGTTACCATGACCACATAATCCTCCATGAGAACTTATACCATGCGTGTGTCCATCTCGTGCGCTCCTCATAACGATGGTCATCACCTTTAGAAATCTTGCAAGGCTTGTTTGGCATAGACCGTGATCAATGGCCTCATGGATATGATCAATAAGCCTACAATCCTTCGTTTCATGGGTAGAAGAGGTACAAATCTTACAGTAGCAATACACATTCTTCTAAATTACGGCGTTACAACAAGGAAATCTACTCACATCAAGGTCCCCATGAAAAATCTCACAGTCTAGTGCTACAACGCATAATGTCTTCAAGGGGAAACTATCCTTGGCATGCCCCTCTACTTCACAATCTATACACCACATTCCATTGCAAGTCTCATGAGTTGAGTTCGTAGATAACCTTTCCATTTGTTTAGCCAAAACAACAATTTGAGATTCCAGGAACTAGCTAAGACCAAGATCAACACTTCTAATAGCTTCAATGCGCGCAGAGAAGCTTCTAATGCCTCGTGCGGGTGCAGTGAAAGTATTATGAGATAAAGCTCTTCTAAATGGGCATATCAACCCTCCAAAAGACCATTGAGCATGCTTTATGGAGGGTGAATGTCATATGAAAATTTTGACAGAGAGTTTTAAACTATGCATCATACTCCCGCACACTCTATATCATTCCCTGTTAAAACTCCTTAAGGGTGTTGATGCTCTTCTATTTAAACTCAGGGATGTGGAATTCCACTAGGAACATGTTTTTCAATGCGGTGTAATCTACCACCATCTAATGGGGGACATACTTCCTATACCATTTGTGTGCGTGCCCTTACAATGTCATTGCAAATTGAATGGCCTTTTGTTCTGGGGTTGTGATCCCCTTCGCACACCATAGAAATTCACACTTGTGAACATGCTCTACAACATCCACTATGCCCTGATAGTTTGGTAACTATAAAGACATTTCAAAGATTACTTTAGGAGGTGGCTGAGGCCCCTGCCTTCCTAGTCTATATCCTTGGTTTCCTATGGTGTTCCCTCTAGTATTTCCTCTACTAGATCCACTAGATCCACTAGGTCTTGTGCCTCTAGATCTACTAGTTCCAACTCTAGATCCTCCCGCGGCCAACAATTGGCCTAAATTGGTCACACATAATGTTCCCAATGTCCCACTAAACTACACGCTAATGGTCTCGTGAGATCATCCCACTATCGATAGTATACCCCATGCCACTCCTAGATGTCGGACTAAAGGTTTATGTATCTGCACTTTTCCCAAAAACTCCTCCAAACACTAGAATGGTATGTGTAGCCATAGAAGTCCCAAATGAGAAATTATATCTCCTGGGCATAGATCTATCACTTCCACTAATACCAACTGGGTTAACAATACTTCTCCCTTGATCTGGAAAACCAAGCGCCAAGATTTGGTCACTAGGTGGGTTCAGATGCGCGTCGATGACTCTTCTCTCTCCGCATTACTAACTCTTATCGAAGCTAAAGGGGTCTCTCTTACGTTCTTACAAACATGGGGTAGCATAGATCGCTTGCTCAAGTTTGATGTCCTCTACATGAACCTCAAATCCTTCCTGTAACGTCTACCTCCATATATCCATCACACTTGTAACCTCACATTGTCTAGAAATCTCCCTTTCATGCGCTTCACTATACTTGAGTCGTCTCTCCTTCCTTTCTTTCTCAGTCACAATATCTGCCATCTTCCTCCACCCTAGCTTCCTCACCCAATGCTCAGGAAGGTTTAGCTATCCATCAAAAATGCCTCTAAACTCAAGGTAATGATCAAGATATTCATTTCCAGAGGAATAAAATGTAGAAATGATCCTCTGGGCTCCCACGAAACTTTAACTCGGTGATGTCCAGATGAGAATATGTAGAAATAATGTACTCAGAGTCTAGCTAGCTAGTACTCCTTTCCACCATTGATCCACAACACATGTCCATGTCAGATCTACATCTTGTAGCCTCTGGTATACTTCTTGGGTCCATGCACGTGATCTATAATACCATCTTGATCTCGGATGCATATCGAGAACGATTCATACAACTCTTGGAAAGAAACATAAAAAATTTCATACAAATCATGGTAGAGGTTCTCTTCTACCCATTTACATGCATCAAACTCAAGCCCAATGTTGAATCTCTGAGAAAATTCTTCCTCCGTGCTCTTGAACCATGATTCAACACTTTCCAGAGTTAGGCATTCTGTCATCACTCATTAAATAGATCATGATGTATTCTATTTCCCACTACAACTTTGAAAATAGGTCGTGGCAATGGAACCAAGATGTAGCCATTTTTACACCCACCAAAGAACAAGGGAATCCCATACACCGACGTATCACCCACCAGGTCTTGAGCACTCAACTGAGGCACACACGAGCACCGAGTCTCTTTTTTATGTGAGTTAAGTGGGAAAGAATCATCTATGATAGGAACTTAAAAATATTGATTAGATATGAGACATACATTCATCATAGAGCTCGAATGGATTCTAGATCAACGCATTTATTTCAGATAAAATAATACTTAACAAATTTGGAACTTAACTAAAAGGAAATGTATAGGAGTTTATATTCATCCATATAATACACATGAAATAAAACTATGTAGACATATGTATAAACCAAAGTCTATTGTATTTATATTCCAACATCTCTGACAACCTCATCACATGCATTAGTTACATTATAGAATTTCATAACATGGTAGACCAAAGTCATACATCATAACTGGATTAGAGTCCTCCTAAACATGAAAGGAAAATTTCATACCCAAACCCCGTGGTACATCCTTTCCCTATAGGTCATATACCCAACCCAACCCAATAGAGTTCCTCACAGCATTTCTATAGAGCTCCACTCTCTATTAATATGTCTTTGCCTTCTTAATTCCTTTGTAGTGCTTGTATTTATAGGCCTCTTGAAATGCCAACCCATATTTATAAGGCTTCAGATCTATTTCCAAGTGTCTAAATGTGGTCCTCCATGGGAGCATGCTCCTCTAGGCCTGAGATCTCCACTCCTTTCCATGATGGTCTTCTATAAGCTTCCATCGCAGGGCATATTCCTTCCTAGTTGAACCTGTCACTAGGATGGCACCTTATGCACTCCACATGTGTAGTCGGGTCATGCTTTTCACGTGTTCTACCTAATATGCCAAATATGGATAAGTCCCAAAGTCCTTCTTTGCCTTACGTGCACACTACTTATTCTACTAAATCCTCCTAGAACCCTGTCATGCATGCTTTATCCTTGTGTTCCCTTCTGTACTTAGCTAATAAATCAAGCCCCCAACATGGATCATCTAACGTAAAGAACCATTTTTTCCTATATCACATACTCACACATTTTTTACACTTCCTCATTGCTCTATTAGTCCAACATATCCATATATGCCCATTCCTCAAACAATTACTGCATCTAGGTGCAAATCACCACCTCATTTTGTTCCACATAGGTGTCCATCACCACTACATTCTATTGCACAAATTTCTCCATCCCCTACACATTTTATTACACCATGGTCTACATCATATACTCATCCATCACATGTACATAGGATTCACTCACCTACACAATATTTATTTTCCATACCACCACTCCTAGAGCATGATCACACACTTTTGTCACCACAATCATTGAGTCTTGGACTGTCATCTTTTTCTTTCATTAGATAGTTCACTCACTATTACACACTTTTGGCATCACTACTCTTATGCCCATATAACCAACAAAACAAACCTATTGACACATGCTATCATCAACCATTTATCGATGGAAAACTCTAGTCTCACGGTCCATCTTGGACTATTGAGCATATACATCACAAATGAACCACATCAATTTTACACATTAACCCATTCAACCTTCTTCTCATGTGACATTCCTAGATTAGTGATATACACTCTAGGCTAAATGATCAATTTTTATAGATTCTTTTCATGATATATGTCATAGGCTACATCATCACTTTGGTTTGCATCATACACTTTCCTTTAGCATCCATTAGTGATATATGCTTTAGGCTAAATCATAACTTCTTTTTTATTATTTTGTGATATACACTTTAGGATAAATCATCACAAGTTCTCACACCAAATCTCTAGGCCACATATCATCACTACACATTCATCACATCATGATATGCAAAATACATAGTTTGACCATTTCCCAATGACGCACTCTTATTTACGGATCATTCTTCATTATTTAGGGGGAATAAAAAATGAACCTCATTTCATACAATTACATTCACTCGGGGTGCATGTGGCTCCTATCATTCAATTTACATTCCATTCAATCCATCCAAAACATACTACATATCCTAGTTGCATTTAGCGTTTCTTAAATTTACTCGTACAATTTCACTTTATTAGAAATGCTAGATAGATATATTATATGTCATTGTCTTTATCATACACACATGCACATTCACTTTCTCTCTAGTTGTGATTGTAGACTCTATAGGTCCATTACACGCATCACATATGTTTGGTGAAAGTACCACAACACTTTTTGGGGCATCCACATTCATACAGTACAAGTGTTATTACTTCAATTTTGTTCATAACACGCTAATTTATTGGTTTACAAACACTTTGACATACATTTTATCTTTCTAACATGCTATGTTTTTTTCATATGCAGCATTTTCTATGCATGGATATTTACTTCCATCATTGTTTGTTATATTGTCTAACATTACTTGTTCTTGTTTGTAGGATATGAGCTTTGTTTTTTGTGCACACTTGTTTGTTTACAGCTATTGTGGCCTTGAGTGTCTTGTGACATCATGAATGTTTTCCCATTTTTTCAACCCTCTTTGTGTGGTCTACATTGTCTTCTTGGGTGTTTACATTATCTTCTTACATACTAGCTTACACATTGTCTTCATCATTTACTCTTATCTTCTATGTGCATGGTTGTTCTTTCTAACACTTTATTTTATCCACTTTGTTTTCATGTGCCTTGGTTTCTACCAAGCACATCCCATCCCCCCTACAAGGCATAGTTTTAGTTATAGCAGTTGGTCATCTTTTGGGGCCACATCCTCTTACAACGATGTCACAAGCATCCCCAAAGAGGGGTTCTTGTTGGCCATTTTGGGTTTGATGTCAACACCCATTAATGGAAAAGGGTTTCATAATGTAGTATGAGTCCCCATATGATGTTGTTAAGGTGTAATGTATGAATTTCATGTGTTATGGTGAGTTCGAGTAGTCTTGGTGCATGGTTGAGTGAGCTAAGTCATTTTTAAAAGTTTTTCATGATGTCATTCATATCCCATGAGGCGTGTTTTAGGTGTTTATGAATATTCACAAGGTCATTATGGTCAGGTCATATGGTTATAGTGTTGGGTCACCTCATTCCAGACTTGTTTCTATCCCTAGAACATCTAGATTGAGGTAGTGGAATGATATTTGGACCACACCGGTCATGGTGGAGTATAGTAACATTGTTTTGATAGTGTAATTGAGGTGTATGGTGAGTTTAGGTCCACATTCAATGGTTTTGTGCCTTTATGACGTCCTTAGGAAATAAAAAAGTAGAAAAAATAGTTTAAGCACAATTAAATGAGATTGGATGGAGATTTTAAGATACCTTTTGGCTATGTTGTGAGCTTTAGAAGTTATAGAATGTTTTCATGGTGCTTCATGCCAAGTTTTAGGTTATTATGCTGAATATTTTTTAAGATATGCAAGTTTTGTTGAAACTGGGTAAGTGACAATGTGATTTTCAACCAAAATTAGACCTTTTAATGCTCATTGTGAACTGTAATATTTGCATGGGTACTTGATATATTTGGGGTATATTCTTAGTTTTTTTAATCTTTCACAAAAATAGCTAGGAGGTTTTATCATCACCTTTTTATGAATGATCGTTAAGAAGCTAAAGTGGTTTAAAACCCTAGTTAAAGCCTAGCTAGGTACAACTTGTAGAAAAGTGAGTATAATGACCCTATTTTGATTTTTACTAAAAATTGATGATTAGATGTTTTATATAACTATTCAAGGTTTTCATAAATGTATGATAGATCATGTGGTGATATGTGGATCCCACCTAAGTTTTGAAGAGTTATATTTTGAGGATAAAGTTAAAAAATGAGGTATCAACTAAATTGATATTGTGTGATGTATGTGAATTTTTATTTATTTAAATTTTTTTAGGACATGTTGATGTAGTTACATAGTCAAATAAGGTCCATTTAGGTTAACTGGTCAAAGGGCAGTTTTGAGGCCTTAAAAAGTAGTGCTCAAGTAAAATGGTCATAACTAGAGCTACAGGTGGAATTTTGAGATGATTAAAAATGTGTTGGAAAGAGGATTCCATGATATTTCGATTGATTTAATTATTTTATCATTATGATATGTTTTAATTATGTTTCTAGTTCATTCTTTGGACATGAAGGTTTTTTCCAGTGAAGGACAAGATGTGTTTTTATAAAGGTTTTGAATTAGTTGAAGCATGGGATGGATTAGGTGATGATTTATATCACATGAATTGTGAAGAGAGATTAATTTTGAATCAATTTAATTCATTTGGAGGTATTTTATGTTGATATAAATGTTTTTATGAGCTAACCTTTGGAAACAATTTTTTGGTAGGTTGTTTTGGTGAAGACAAAAGTGGATGTGGTTTGAGCAGGTGATTGTTTAAAGGCTTATAACTTTCTTATAAGTGTTCTAAAGATTCTTTAATTTACATAAAGTGGTCACATGGAATGTTTTTGTTGAGTATAAGTGATTTTGTGGCATAATTAAGTTTTCAGGGTGCTGAAGGGTGTAGGAAACAACAATTTTGACAAGTACAAAGAGTACTAGGCCCATTAAATGAAATAATTTGATTGGTTGAGATAAATT
This sequence comes from Taxus wallichiana var. yunnanensis, assembly GCA_018340775.1. Classification (NCBI taxonomy): domain Eukaryota; kingdom Viridiplantae; phylum Streptophyta; class Pinopsida; order Cupressales; family Taxaceae; genus Taxus; species Taxus wallichiana. The sequence continues at coordinate 695,128,011 of CM031240.1, forward strand.
GTGACCATGTATGAATTTTAAATTTTATTTTAATCATTTGTAAGGGTTTATGGGTCATGACTATGTATGGTTTTGATGTAAGGGAATTTTTTAACTTTGTGCACATGGGGTTTTGAGCCATTTTTGGCACATGTAATGAGGTTTTTAGATAGGCTGACCTATTTGGGTCATATATGACTATTGTAATTAAAATTTGGGATGTTTCATTGATGTATTGGTAGATCCAAATGAGGGAAAATGTTTTTTTTTTAATTATAAATTAGGAGGAGCTTATAAAATCATTCTTTTAGGTGCTTTTTGGAGCTAGTCTTGCAAGGGAGAAGAGTGTGACCTAGAGGAGAGATATTTATAGGTATGGGAGCATAATTTGACATTTGAGGAAGATCATGATAGGTTGAGGAAGGTATGTAAACATGATAGCAAGAGTTTAGAGGAAAGAAAAGTTGATAAGGAAGATGATAGAGCAAGTTTAATGCCCTATGGTATGAACTAGGGTTTGTGATCAAAACAAGTGATCTCCATTAGTTACAGAAGCATAAAAATAGAGATTAAACATATTCAGGTGAATGAGTTGGTTCTTGGTCATTCTAGGGGGTTATAGCCTCCTTAAGGAGTGGGTGATTCACTAAATTAGGGTTTGGTACTCCTTGTGAAGTTTTTGATTCATTAAATCTCTTTTCTTTGTGTAATATAAGAAAAAAATTTAGTGGGTTTTCTTCCCCATGAGAGTTTCCCACTTATAGATGGTGTTCTTGTGTTGAATACTTTGTCCCTTTTTTTTGTGTTTGATGTTGCATATATTAATTAATACACATGGTTATGAATGTTTCATGGAAAATATAAATGAATGAGTATATAGTTTTCTAAATGAAAGAAAAAATCGAAGGACGTATTCATGCCCATCTCATTCCCTTATGCTTCCAACAATTGGTATCAGAGTAGGTCCTTGAGAAGTAAGTCTAACAGGTTGGAGGAGATCCTAGAAGCATGATCGGGGATTGAAATCCATTGAGAAGAAGGACGAAGAAACCATAAAATATCTTAAGATTCAGTTAGATAAGGCCATTTCAGATCTGAGCACAAAGGAAGAGGAATGTGAAAGACTAAGAAACAAGCCTTGTGATGTGTGTGTGCATGGACAAGTTGAATTCAAAGAGGTGGTATTTAATCTACAAGAAGATTTAACATTTCATAGGATGGATAACATCAGATTGAAGTCTGAAATCAAATATTTGACAACTTCTCTTAAGGCCAAAGAAGAAGAATGTGATAAGCTCAAAAAGGATATTCAAAACCTAAAGATAAATGGTGATGAAAATCCTATTCTTGCAGATCCAGAAGATGGTTTTATTTCCAAAGAAAGATAAAATGATGGTTTTCATGGAAAGAGTATCTACTTAAGTCTTAATCCTATTATACATCCAAATGTAATGAGGTATGTAAATTTTCATGGTTATTGTTATACTTGCAATGGTTATGGTCATAGAGTAAGGGATTGTAGGAATTTTTTTAGTTGTGTGTACCCTTGGAGCAATGGAAAAGACCATAAAAGTGATTAGTCAAAGGAAAGGAAAGAGGTTGTTTTTCATAGGTGTCATCTCAAGGGTCATATTGTAAGGTTTTTCACTCATGACTCATCTAGACATGTGAATAAGGTTGAGTTTCCCAAAGTAAAAGAAGTGTGGATGCCAAAATCAGTCAAAGGAGAATAAATTTCAGTCAAATTTAGTGATCATAAGGTATTCAAGGATATTTCAAGCTCAACCATGGATCACAAGAGACCTAATCATGCAAACGAGGTCAAGAAGTTTGAGTCAAAGGTTGAAGTGAAGCAATTGCTAGTTTTGAGAAGTTGAGACATCTTAGTGTGTGGAACACCTCAAGTGTGATAATGTATGTTGTATAATCCATTCATGTGTTTTGGAGTCTTAGTAGGTATAGGTGTTTGTGTATGTGAGTCTTGTTAATGCTTTTCCTCATCTCTATCATGTCATAAAATATGATGTCTTGTCTCAAAGAGGTTTGTAGTATGAGTTTAATAGTTTCATAGAAGATTGAAGCTCTAAGTTAAATCATTATGAATTTGATTCAATAGGTTTGTAAGTGTGTGATCTTGTTCAATGATTAAAAGTAAAATATGTGTGTTAAAATGTGTATTATTGGTTTATGTATTAAGACAAGTCATGGTTTGAGTTGTGCATATTCATTAGTCTTAAGAATATAAGGTATATAAGTAAATGGTTTTTATTTCACAAAATGTACTTAATTTTGTGTCCTAACGATAATTTTTTTGATATCTTTCAATATGTATGTGATAATGAAGTATGTACTTAATATTTTTGAGTGTCATGTACATATATTTTAAAGATCTATTAAGTGTCACAGTTAAGGAAAATATTATGATGTTAGTAATGTAAATTTGAGTCTCAAGGTCTATCAATATTCTTATGAGAAATTCATTACTTGAAAAATATGTGTGTGTTTTAAGAGGTTTGTGTTCCCTTGTTATAGGTCAAAGGCTTGAAAATGATAAATCAAGTCCATGTTTTTGTCCTAAGCTGAGTATCATTCTATATGTCAAGTTGTGATCAATGTCCCTGTGTTAGCAAAATTTGTGAATCACTCAGATGGAATCTTCAAGATGATAAGTGTACTACAAGATTTTGAAAAAAATTATCAAAGGGAAAAGGTGTTACAGTGTATTTATGGTCTTAAAATGGTATAAAATATCTAGGTTATGTTTCTTGCAAGAAGGATCAAGTGTATGTGTTCCTTTTTCATGAAGATTTCTAAGCTATTGTTAAAGGCTATATGATATAAAAGTTGGTTTTCAAACAAAATAATGATACTCTAAGTTAGTGACATGTGATTACAAGTTCAAAATAGAGATAATGCATGTTGTGTTAAAGACTCATAGTGTCAAAACTATTAGATATGTTTGGGATAGCGACATGGATGTTAGTTTCATAAAGAAAGATGATTCTTCATGATTTTTACCGATGAAGAAAGTTATTAACAATGATAAGGATTTTTGTTAGCCTCTTGGGCAAGGTTATGAAGTTCTTGATACTCCAATTTATTGTAAAATTTTGTTTGAAACATGACAAGTAAGGTATGATATCCAACAAGTTTCAAATGTATCTCAATGGAAAATATGATCTCCTACACTTGAAGACATCAAATGTAGTTTATCAATGTGAGGTACAAGTTTGTAGAAAGAATGTGGCTTAGGTATGTTGAGTGGAACATTCATGGTTGAAAATCACAAGTTATGTTGTTTATTATGAGCTATAAGTAGTCTATGTGAATCAAACATCTTGGTCTAAGAATAGGAAGAGATATGTAATGGTTTTTTTGGCATAATCCACAATCAAGAAGTATTGTGTTAGGGTTTGGTATACATAGGAGTATAATGGCCTCCCATAAAATAAAACAAAGATAGTTTGAATTTGCTATAATTGTAGATGAATGTAAAGGCTTATTGTCTCAATAAAAATCATTTCCTTGAAGGATTTACATTCAGGTCTATGAGTGCATGATGGAAGATCAAAGAACTCAATAAGCATCCTACAAGAACATGGCAATATCTCAACCTTAGAAGTATTGTGATATAGATGAAATTATTTGAGAAATAATCAGGAAGGAGCTGGAAATCTCAAAAATTGAGGGTTCGTGTGGTGTCAAGATAATCTACAAGTGTGCAATATGTGAGCATATGGTATAATTGTGAAGGGATACATCAAGTATCTCAATGTATTAATATGGTCAGATTTTGTGTCTAGCAATAATTATCATCTTGAATAAGTAACAAGAAGTATGATGGTATATCAAATTGCTTATTTATATCTCTAAGGTCACACTCTGTGACAAGTCAATATACAGGTGGTTTGAACATTAACAAGAGAACTTTACGTTTGAACAAGTTGTGTTTGACGCTTGTGAAGTCATAATCTGATTATGAAGTGGTGTACTTTGGCTCATTTTGTAATGGTCATGTTATCAAGTCCATATAAGATCATCAATGTAGTAATTTTCATCAAATGAAAGTAAAATTATTAGGAGTATATACAAAGGATTTATAATTCTCACCAAATATGTAATTGAGCATGACATGAAAATGGTCGTAAACTAAACATTCTTAGCTAGAAGTGAAGTGATATGGTACAGGTTATGAAATGTACTATTGTAGATTATGATGGCTTGTGATTGATCTAATTGCAGAGGGATAGGTAATTCATTAGTTGATCATTTGTCTTGTGTCATGTGTTTAGGATTTCTATGGATTGTGAAAATATTGCAAAGAAAATATCAACAAGAGTTCATCAAGTAGAGGGAGCATATTAACATTCTCAAGTATAAATTTTATTTTAGAAAGAATAAATGATCAGTTGAAAGAAAAACTTTTAAGGCACCAAGTTATCTTAAAGTTTCTCAAAAATTCTTTTAGAGATGTGGAGAAAACTATGGGTTTCTACAGGTTTAGCATACATGTGAGATGTTTATTTGAATTGGGGCATTCTTAGAATGTTTTAAAATGTGTTCATGTTTCATGAAGCATATAAGAAGAGTATAAGTGTATTGGTATGTAGTGAATACTGTAAGATGATAACCTACAAGACTATAAATGCTTTTGGTGAAGGTTTTAAAGCTATCTTGTCTTGGAATTGTGCTTCAAAGTCTAATGGAGGTATGTGTCACTATTCATGGCATGAAAAATTCATGCTACATGTCAAATAATGCTTCTTTGATGCACTTCATATATGAAGAGGTTTCATAGGTATAATGTGACTGCACAGTGACTATGCAAGAAGGATTTAAGGATGAATAAAATGAATAAGACTTGTGAATGAGTCCTATAGATAAAATGGTTTGAAAGGATCCAAATCATCTCTTATAGGTCAGACAAGTTAACTAGAGCTATATTGAGATTAAATTTTGTGTAAATGTCATCAAGGTATGTATTTCTTCATAGTCAAAAGTTGATATTTTAAGGAAGATAATTTTCTATGCCTAGAGTAAGGTGTTGTGATTAACCATGTTTTGAGAAATCATTAGGTGATTCAACCTATCTCAAGGCTTTGTATCTTTATCTATGTTAAAACTCTATCAATATAAAACCATGTTTAATATATTTGGGTATACAATCTAATGTGGGAAATATGTGTAAGATATGTTGATGGTTTTCGATAGTAAATGAGGAGATAGTTGGCTTAAAGGGCTAAAAGAAGATCTTAGTAGTAAGGTGAACCATGTATAGTTTGTGTTATCTCTCATATTAATGGTGAACACTATAGCAAAGGGGGAACATGGAAACAAGAAATGTTCCTAGGAATTCATGATGATACTTGTTATCATGTGAAAATATCAAGGTATTTGTGAACTATGAAGGGCTACAGTATCTTTCAAGCACAACCTACATATGGTCTCTAAAATAGGGAATTAGTTTTTGAAGTGTTAAGAATGAGTCTTGAATAAAAAAGAACTTTAAGGACCTAATAACATGCATAGAAAATTTTGGTGAGTGTGCTCCAAATCAATGTTTATGCAAGGGTAAAAATGTTTGTCTATATGAGTTAGGCCTGCAATGAAAAAGGAAAGTTTAGTTTGGTGCTAAGCTAATTATGAAAAAGATTAGAATGTCTGAAAAAGAGGAAAGTGTGTCACTATAGGAGAAATCAGCGATAGGGGGAGCAAGATTGCTCTTCTTATCAGATGGTGCTATGTGTTATCAAAGAAAAGGAAACATGTTTTTTCATCCTCTAGTCTCTCAAGGGTCTAAAATATCTTTATTAGAAGAAAATGAAATACTTGCAGGTTGTGTGGTATAGAAATTGAGCCATGTAAGACCAAAAGGATTGAAAAATTGCTTGAGAGACAGAGATGAAGTTGTGGTGCCATCCCTAAGGCAAGTGAATAAGATAAGGATCATTTTTTTGTTTTTTTAGTTAGATTTTGGTGTTATTATCCCAGGGGATAAATTGGGAGATGTTTTATGTTGAGATTGAGTTGCTAGAGCTTAATGAAGTCTGTCGAATGAAATTGATGTTGGTGTTTAGGGAACAAGGTCCTAAAGTGTTGAATGATGAGATTGAAGACAAAATGATGAATTTTGAGCATGGTTCAGTCCTAAAAGGTAATGAAAAACATAAATAAAGACAAAGAGAAGGTCTATCAGCTTAGGGGATCTTTGTGATGGATCTTATCATATCCAAAGGATTTTTTTACTACTAAATGAGTCAAGGTGAAGACAATTCAGTCCTGTGGGGAGCTTATTGTGAAAGTAAGTCAAGTTTTAATTATTATTGATATTTTTTCTAGTATTTTTCTGTCATTTATCATGTCTAGGAGTGAGTTTAGCCTTTGTAATATATGGAAAAATGGGAGAGATACATTAGAAACATGGTTTTGAGGTCACATAGATGATGGTCATGTTGGTATCCATAAATGTTTTTGAGTGATGTTTGTCATTAATGACAAAATGGAAGATGGTTGGCCATTGTGGGTTTGTGTTGTAATTGATTTCAAACCCCATGGATGGTAAAGGGTGTCATGATATAGTATGAGTCCCCATATGATGTTATTCAGCTATCATGTATGGACTTTATGGGTTTTGGTGAGTTCAAAGTAGTCTTTGGAGCATGGTCAAGTGAGATAAGTCAATGTTTGAGGTGTTTTCATGATGTCATTAATATCCCATGAGGTGTGTTTTAGGTTTTTATGAGTCTCGTACAAGGTCATTATGGTCAATTCATGTGGTTATAGTTTTGGGTTAGGTCATTCTAGGCTTTCTTTCTAGCCCTAAAACATCCAAAATAAGGTAGTGGCATGAGATTTAGACAAAATAAGTCATGGTGGAGCATGGTAACAATATTTTGATAGTGTACATAAGGTTTATGGTGAGTTTTAGGTCTGTATTTAGTGGTTTTGTGCTTTTATGAGGTCCTTGGGAAGAAAACAGTGAGAAATAAGTAATTTAGTACAAGAAAATGAGATTAGATGGAGAGTTTGAGATGAATATAGGCTGTTTTTAGTTTTATAAGCTATATCATGTTGTCATGGTGCTTCATGCCAAGTTTCAGGTCAAGCATGCTGAATTTTTTTATTATATGCAAGATTTAGTGAAATCGGGTAAGTGAGTGTGATTTTCAAGCAAAGCTAGACCTTATTATGCTCATTTTGAACATATGATTTGTGTGGGGACATGAGATATTTGGGTCATATTATTGTGTAAGTTATGAAGCTTTCACAAAAAAATTAGGTTGTGTGATTGTCAAAGGGTAGTTTTGAGGCCTTAAAAAGAAGTGCTTAGTAAAATGGACATAACTAGAGCTATAGGTGGAATCTTGAGGTGAATAAAAATATGTTGGAAAGAGGATTAAGATATATTTAAATTGATATAATTATTGTATCATGATGATATGTTTTTGATGATTTTTCTAGGTCATTCTTTAGATAAGAATATTTTAACAGGTGGAGGACAGGATGTGTTTAACTAAATTTTTGAGTTATTTGAAGCATGATATGGATTAGGTGATGCTTTCTATTACCTGAAATTTGAAAATGGATTAATTTGGAATCCATTTAATCCATTTGGTATTTATTTAATTTTTATATAAAAATTTATGAGCTAACCTTTGGAAAAATATTTTTTGGCAAAGTTGTGTTGGTGAAGACAAACATGTTTGTGGTTTTAGCATTTGATTGTTTCTAGGATTAGAAGTGTTATAAAGGTTATATAAATTCCATAAAGTGGTCACATGGAATATTTTGGTTGAGTATAATTGATTTGGTTGCATAATGAAGTTTCTAGAGTGTAGGAAACAATAGTTTTGACAAGTACAAAGAATATTGGGACCATTAAATGAAATATTTGGATTGGTTGTGCTAAATTGATATCATGTATGAATGTTAAATTTTATTTTAACAATGTGTAAGGGTTTATGTATCATGAATATGTATGGTTTTTATTTAACGAAATTTTTAACTTTTTGCCTATGGGGTTTTGAGCCATTTTTGACGCATGTAATGAGGTTTTTAGCTAGGCTGACCTATTTGGGTCATATGTGACTATTGTAACTAGAATTTGGGATGTTTCATTGATGTTTGAATGGATTAAAAGGAGGTAAAAAAAATTTTGTTTGAATTTGAAATGAAGAGGAGGTTATAAAAGCAATGTTTTGGGTTTTTTTGGACCTAGTCTTGCAAGGGGGAAGAGTGAGAACTAGAGGAGAGATACTTACAGTTATGAGAGATTTATTTGAAGGCTAAGGAAGAGAGTTAAAGGTTGAGGAAGATATGGCAGCATGATATCAAGATTTTAGAGGCAAGACAAGTTGAGAAGGAAGAAGGTAAAGTAAGTTTGATGGCCAAGGGTATGAGCTAGGGTTTAGGAGCTGAATAAGTGATCTCCAACAATTGTGGCATAAGAAAAATTAGAGATAAAACATCTTCAAGTGGCTAATTTTGTTCTTGGTCATCCAAGGGGTTTGTATCCTCCTTGTGGAGTGTGTGCTTCACTAAATTAGGGGTTGGTGATCCTTGTAGGGTTGGTGCTCCTTGTGAAGTTGGTGCTTCACTAAATCTCTTTGATTTTTGTAATATAAGAAGATATTCAGTGGGTTTTATTCCCATGAGGGTTTCCCAATTACCTATGTGTTCTTGTGTTGAGTACTTTATTCCTTTCTCTTGCGTTATATGTTGGATATCTTAATAACCACACATTGTTATGAATGTTACATGGACAATCTAAATTAATAAGTATATGGTTTAGTAAATGAAATAATATATATTGAAGGACTGAGTCACCCCCTTCTCAGTCCCTTATGCTTCCAAGAGGAGAATCATTTGGTTTTACACACAATATCAACATAGTTCAGTTTTTAGTTTTCATCCATGATGTAGTGGGTTACACATCGAGTGGGCTCAACACATTATATAGAAGTCCATATGCAATGGATTTTACATGGAATATTTTCCTTAGAATTCTAGGGAGTAGTTACAAGTTAGATGATAAATCAAACCTTCGTCTCTACATTACTTCTATTGTTGTATTGGATCACCCAAAAACTAGATAGTCTATAGATCTCTATAGTTTTAGGAAGCGATTACATGTTAGAGGACAAATTAGACTTTCATTTGTAATCTTCTTCGGCCAATGGCATGATATCTCCCAAAAAAATCACACTTCACCGATAGGATCCTTTCTACACCCTTTTTATCATTCCTAATAAGGTTCACATGTTCCTTTTTCATTTTTTTCATACTTTCATTATAGAATTTTTACATACATGCATGCACCTTTACACACACTTTAACACATATACATGTATTTTTAACTACTTGATCATCTTATATTTTACAGCCCGTTTATATAGGAAGAAAACAGACAACATAAAAAAAAAACACACATAAAAATACTAACCAAAAAATTACACCACATACATCAACATCTACACACACACTTTTTCCTTAGGTTCACTCTCATCACATTTTTACACTTTATGCATATTTAGTCTCCACACTCCATATTTGTATCACTCCATGCTAGGTATAGTCACTCAACACAATTTCTACATCAATCTGCATGGATATCAGGTATGCATCTCTATCTAATTTATGTTACTAAGCATTTTGATCACCAACATAAAGTGGGGGCAAATGTAGACACAAAATCACACACTTTGAGTCATTATTTAGTCTCAATCACATACTACTATTTACATGGTTCCTAAGAAAGAAGAGTACTGATTAACCCATGTCTTTGGCCATATTTCATTTTTTTATATTTCTAATTTTGGTCTTGCACCTTTATTGGCCCAGTCTGTCTTTTCATACTTTAGTTTCACCTTTTCTATACTTTGGAGAACCCAGCCAAGGCAAAGAGCACCATGCGCTCTTGTCCCCTCCGGGAGCCCCTATCCTCTTTACAATTTCCTCTCACTTTTTGAATCCTTTCTAGATGTTTGGGAATCTTATCTTTTTGGTAGTTTGATTTTTGGGTTAATTAAGAAATTCAAGTGAGGGAATCATGTAAATATAAAGTTATATGATCATAATAAAGGACTAGATTCTAGACATTGGCAAGGTCTTTTCGGTTTGGAGTGGATGGATGATTAGAATCTACCCACCTCGAGGCATGTTTGTTGTTACTACTTGATAGTGCCTTTTAAGTGTTTCGGGTGATGCCTTTTGTTTTGTTGTACCCTCCTAGGCTTGGCCTAGTTTGATTTTTTTGTTCGAGGCTTCGCCTAGCTTGTTTGTGGTTTTGGGGCATGCTCTTATACCACCCTATTTATTTTTTTAAAGCTATCTTGTATCTTGTTGCATTAATATAATATAATGTCCCTTTTCATAAAAATAATAAAGGACCAAACACTAAGCACTAGTTATCACCACCTAAGGTTAAATCCATCAAAGGCATCTAGAGCTATATTTACATCCATCTAGCTCCATCACAAGGTATAAAGGTTGGTTCATTCGAATCACACTTTATAGGAGCTTTGAGTCTATTTTTTCCATGCAAACATTATTTAAATTCTACATCTATTTATTTTCTCGTCACTCACAAAGTGTGACTGGAAAAAGAGTAACCTAGGGCATAATTCCACACACACATAGAACTACATTGGTTCTGAGACGTAGTGCAACACTCAGTGATAAGTCAAACAATTTTGTAGCTAAGAAAATTATGACCCCTTTATATGCATATTTCTTATTTATGATTTTGATATTTTTCTTGGGGTTTCACAGTGATTCCTATATTTCAAGTTTATATCTATATAAGCAATCTAAGTGTGACATACATGTGATAAGAAGAGAAGGATTTGCACCATTTGATGAATCTATGAAATTGTCTTCTAAAATTCCCACACAGACCATGGTGTCCCAAGCACCCTAATCTATTTTCCAAGAACCCTAGTCTAGTAAAATCAATTAGATATGCATGTTCCAATGCTCTGTGCAACAATATCCCATTTCTTTTCATCCGGTCATCACTACAACATAGTCCCATGGCATCTCGTGAATCATCTCGGGCTCTTAAAACCCTCTTAGCACATTAGGGTTTATACATCGAATTACTTAGTTTTCTTAGGTGTATTTCAGTTATTTCCTTCATTTATATATTCATTATTTACTGCAAACTTGCATTAGATTTGGCTATGATATTACATTTTAGCATTAATCCTATCTATGATGAGGTTACTATATAAAAACAAAAACAAAAAACCATAGCTTATAACTATTTTCCCTTGGATCCACTAAAACCCTAATGGATAAAGATGACTCTTCTCCTTCATGGCTAGTCATGCCTCATGTGAGTGTTAATCCTATCTATGATTAGGAAACCATATCTAAGCTTGATTCCCTATATTGTGATGTTACTCTTCTAGATCATACTCAACAACAACTCCTAGCTAATGAATGCAATGTGCCTACTAGATTTGATAATTCTACTATTGGAATTGTTTATGATAAGATGAGTTTTAATCGTTGTACACCTTGTTATATAGTTAGTCACACTCCTAAAATTTCTAATGAAAATCTAGATGATTCTATTATTAGTTTCATGCTTGGACTTGATGATAATAAACATGTGCTTAATGATTCTCATACTAGTCATGATGGTACTTTAGTTGCATCTCATACTTCTTATATTCCTAAAAATGCTTCTCATAATGCATCACATACTAGTTCTCCTACTCCTTCATTCTATGTAGATGATACACTTAATGATATCCTTCTATCTAAGTCTTTGTTTTATTTTGAGGAACCACTTGATAGTCATGATTCTACTTCTTTGCATATTATTGAGTGTGAATCCCCCGCTCCATTTTCATCTTCTTCTAAGACTGTATCTAATAATATGCATGATTCATCTCTGTCTATTAGTTCACCTCCTCCTATCACTTCATCCCCATCTATCACTTCATCTCCTCGGGATGTTTCGATGCTAGTCTTGTTGTTTCTATGGATATTCCATGTCCTTTGACACCTATTACTTCTTTAGCACCAGCACCTACTATTCCCTTAGCATCATAATCTCCTATGTCTTCTCTTGATATTCCTATGATTACTCATAATGGAAAATTGCAACCACTTAACACGTTATTTCCATCCTCCACTATTCCTTTATAGGATATCTTGTCCCTCATGCATGTTGTTGGTCACTTACAGTCTCAAGTCCAATCACTCATAATAGAATGAAATTCATACTATGCATCCATCGATAATAATTCACTTCATGGAAATCATATTCCCAAAAATATTCACAACTCAACATTTCCTAAGGATTTTTTTATGCCTACATTTACATGTTTTTATGGTACTAGAAATCCATATATACATCTCTATAATTATCATCCTGTCTATGGATTCATATTATAATGTCGACTATTACTTAAATCCTTTCTCCATAGTCTCACATATGACACTCTCCAATGGTACACCCATCTACCCTTTGGATCTATCAGTGCCTATTGTGAGATGGAAGAAAATTTTCTTCGGTGATTAATAGTCAACAACAGCGCTAGAGCCACCTATGATCATATACCTAGATTACATCAAGGAAAAAAAAACCTATCATTGATTACATTATATGATTTAATGCTTACATGCATGAGCTAGTTTTTTAACCTATTGACTTAGAGAAGCAATTTATCTTCTATCGTGGTTTGATTCCTCCCTTGAAACAACGATCGAATATGAAAATTTTTAATCATTCACGCTTATATGCTATAAGTTCATTGACTTAGAACAACATTTCATTGTTTAACATGTTATAGATCCACCTCCTATTACTACTAATCTTACATAATCTATTTATTCTCTGCTCCCATCCATTGAGCATACTACATAGTGTCCATCTCCTCTTCGCAGTAAGTACAACCTTTTCCATTACACAAGTGTCCTTCATCTCCTCCTCCACATAGAGCTACACCTCATACTCCTCCTCTTGTCTCATGGGAACCATTACATTTTTCTCATCATGATAGGCCCCATGATGTGTTGTGTACATTACTTGACAGGTTTTTAATACGCTTACCTTCTAATCAACATCATCCACATCATCACTTGCAATACCAACATGATAAACCTTATTGCAATTATCATCGTATCACTAGCCATCGTGACAATGACTGTTGTGCCCTTCATGATCATTTGTAACAATTAGAAGATAATAGATTCATCTCCTTTGGTTCTCGCTCCCATGAATGGTCTATATCTCCACTCCCTCGTAGGCATGTTATTACTCTAGTTGATTTATCTCCTCCATCTAGTTCTAAGGTCATTGTTCATGTACCGCCAAAAGTTATTACTTATGTGTGCTCTCCATCACATCCATCTATCACTGCAACATCTCATCCACCACGTCATGCTACCACTACACATTGGCTTCCATAGCCCTCGACATCTCCACTTCCCACCACTGTTCCACTTGATATTTAGTTTGGATCATATGCTCATGCTGCTTTCATTCCACATGCTTCCACCATTTCATGCCATCTTGGTCTTTGGTAGGTTAATTTATCACCTTATTTTCCAATGATGCACTCATGTTCTTATAGTTCTTACATTATTGTTGAGGTATATGTTACAATAAGAACCTCTCTTCATGTTATTTCTTGATTCATCTAGTACACATTATACAATCATTCCTCAAAGACAAAATCATGATATTACATTTCTTACATGAATTTTGAGGGATATGTTGCAATAAGAACCTCTCTTCACACACTTTCTCGATTCATCTAGTACACATTATCCAATCATTTCCTAATGACACAATATTGCTTTACGGTTCATTCTTGACTATTGAGGGTATTATCTAAATGAACCTTATCATCTATATACTAAGGGGCATCACTAATATCTCCTCCCCTCTATCCTCATACAATCATCTTCTACTCTTACACATTATTAATTTTAATCATAACTTTATTCATACATACAATTCAACTTTGTGTAATCACATTACATACATCATCTATCATCATACATGTTATATCATCATTTATCTATCTATAATCACATTATTCCACATCAACATTTACCCATCGCAAATCAATTTAACAAATACAAATGATATTAAAACACATCAAACATAATATATAAGTAACATCAATCACATAAATCATACATCATCATCACATCAATATACATCAAATACACTGATCATATACGAAATGAATCTATATATATATTTCATTTACAATCATAGTCACAAAACATCTCATCACTTGGGGGCAGGTCCCCTACATCAATACATCAATAAAAATCATATCTCATCATCACTATCACTCTTTAGAATTGCCAAATCCCTAAAACTAGTAGCCTTGCCACTAACTCTCAAGACTCGTCATGACCTCGTATCTCTCTACCTTCCTTTGTAATAGTTTGTTCTCTGTAGAATAATCTTGAAAGTGAATCTATAACTCCACAAACCATGTGAATACATAATGAGCTAAAGGATCTCCAATGAAAGCCTCTCTAGCTCACCATGTCTCCTCTCATGCCTCGTCTCACTCACTTAATAACACTTGTACATGTCATTTCTTCTATCACATCTAGCTTGAAAAAATGGACATGATCACCCATAATATCATCTACATGCCCTAGCATGCCTCCATCTAAGTATATCTCGTGGACACATTCATCATCAATGTGTGGATGGATGTGTCCATAATCAATGACCAATATGCATTGCCTGCATCCATATATCCATGTTTTAGATAAAAATAAAAGTTTGCATAACATTTAACAAATCACACAACAACACCATACAAATACTTATGCTCTTCTATCACCATTACTACACTATCAAGGATATGTGCCGCCCTTTTCTCTCCATCCTTATGGAAATATTAATGTATTTTTCAATACTAGATACAAAACCACCCACCGATGCAAATCTGTCATGCTCGGTATGTCTCCATACACCCCACATCATTCACTTCTATCGAATCTATCACCGCATCTTCCTTATCCGGCCCTAGAGGTACTAGCTGATCTCCTATGGGCCCTAGTGTAGCTCTCACTCTCATCGGTTCCCTAATGGATCTCAACCATATATATGGCTTTGGGGACATGTACTAGGCCATACCAAACTATCATGAAACCCACTCAACCTAAAATTATTTGGGCACCCCTAGAAATTGATCTTCTAGCCACAATGTCTATCATATGCATTGTACCTCTATTGCATCCTCTAACCATCCTATATTGTATTTGTATGTCCTCCATACCATGTCCTCTTACCCGATGCGATCTATCATCACTCTATAGGCATTAGTATCCATCCACTCGCTACCTACACCTACCCATCACCCAAAAATATGTCTATCCTCACCTAATCTCCACGAACCCTACCGATTGGACTTAATAGTGTGATATTCTCATAGGCCCATACACACAATAATGTCATAGCTCCAATACCAACCCCATGCTCCTCATGGGTAAATCTATAAACATCCTGTAAAGGTGGGCCAACACACATCATGCCAAAGAATACCTAGTTATCTCCTCATCTTTCCTACTGAGAAGATACCGGACATCATATATATGATGCGTATGCTACTACCCTCCACTACAATTAACGACATCATCACCACAACAATACACTTCCACAATTGTGAAACACCTAATCTAAAAATAACATTATGGATATTATGGGCCTTGACAAGAACTCAAGTCCCCATAAAATACCACCTAGTGGCCTTCATCTATCTTTTCATATCATTCATTTGCATACCATTTACTCTCTTGCCAATAATAGTTAATCATCGTATGTAATATACATCCTCTAGTGTGATTTTCATTTCAATAGTAGGAAACCAAAAGGTGCAAGTGTGTGCACACCATCTCTTGCACAAATTTGTAAGCATATGAATCTTATAGGGCACCTCCCCCTTCCTTTATATGTGTTGTAGGATGGTATGGTCCAAATCATCCCACTCATCGTTTAACAACCCTATTCTAAGAAACGTACTCAAATGGAAGCCTCCAAAGAACTATCTTTAATGGATATCCCTTAGCACACCACAAAATCACAATAAAAACAAAAGTAGAACATCATACAACATCAACACACATACATTTTTACATCTACAACACTTTGGGCTTCGACCCTCATGCTTTCTAGACATGGGCACCTAGACATAAGACCTGGGGCTCCTAGAGTAGGGTACTAGCGCCCAAGTCTGGGTACTTCTTTCTCAAAGGTCATTAGCACCTTCACCGCTTTTGTCTAGGTTTAAAATGCCAAGAAATTTTTAAAAATGACTAATATAAACACATTATTTGAAAAAATCACACTTACCAACTCCTTTGTCATGCACGATGCCATAGTCATTGCCACCATCTCGAAATGACTCGGTCATATTGCTCTTACTTGTGGGATCCCCACACACTCAAATCTCTTTATCACACTCATGAAAAAATGAATATCCTATTCACTTTTCATCTTACTATTAATTACTACACTATAGTCATTATTTACACCTATTATTTTGACTAATGTACATCACATGGTTTTAGTCATATCTTGAGCATCTTTACTCTAATTTTTATCTTGTTTTGCAATATTATCTTCAAAATTACACCTACTTATTTATTTTACACATTTCATACACATTCTACTTTCTTCGTCATTTTTCACACTTAATAAACACAAATTTTTGTGATATCGATCATATACTCATTATGCGATTACTTTGGATCAACATTCATTCTCATCATCACTCCCCTTATACCAAAAATGGTGCATACAATTAGGGAATCCTATAATGTCCCTTACACCACTACATGATCGAATTACACTCATTATCAAACATTTTATCATGCATCGCATGACATATCATATCACATCACTCTTTAGTGATTCCCCTAATGTCCTAACCCGAGGGCACCAAGCGTAAAATATCTCTACGAGTAATCAACCGATTAATCAAGAAAAATAATAACATAAATTCAAAATATATAAAAAAATTCCATTCATATCAAGCCAATCAACACAACATGACTCATTTATCCTCCCATATGACCTAACTTAGGAGTTATATCACCACTTTCCCATATGACCTAACATGGGAAGTTATTCTACATTTTTTGATTTCTTCCATATGACCTAACATGGAAGCCAACACATACACATCTCGAAAAAACCCTTAGAGTGGGTGTAATGAGACGTTGTTTCCTTTCATATACTACTCTTATATGGGTCAACACATTTGAATCAAAAATATGGATCCAAATATCACCAAAACTTGATCTATGTTCATCTATCTATAGCAGCTATATCTTTTGAGGATGTAGTTAAAGTTGGAAAGACACTAGAATTCTCTCCCTAAACTCTTCCTCTAGTGATTAGAAGAAGAAATAATTATTTTCTTGAACATAAACATGCACAACTAAGTTAAGAACTGGTCACCCCTTTCCCCATCACATCTCCATCAATGAAAAAGTTTAAATCTACAATCATCAATCATCTTTAGTGCTCCTCATAATAGTCTCATCTCTCTTTACACCACATGGATCGACACGCTAATCCATGGTTCATCACACTATATTTTTATTTGGCATGCACTTCTAATACTCTCTTCACATACTTCAATGACATGGACTTCTCTAGACTTTTCATGTTTGCATCTCTATCTACTTTATGTTACCAAGCTTTCACTCACCAACATAAAGTGGGGGAAAATTTAGACACAAAATAACGCACTTAACACTATTATTATCTTTGCTAAGTATGTTGTTATATATATATATATATATATATATATATATATATATATCATAAAAAAATATTCATTGATGACCCATCTATAGTCCATTTTTTCGTATTGGTCTTCATTTATTTTTGTCTTTCACATTCGTCACTCATACACATAGGTTTGGTTAGGTCTCAGGGATCCCTTTTTGTTAGTTATCACTCATTTTTGTCACTTGTCTCTTAACACTCGTGCCTAGGGCTAGACATTAGTGTCGGTGCTCCTATCCATCATGGGCACCCTTATCCTCTTTGTGTTGGATCTCATTTTTGACATTTGAGGTTAGTCTTATCAATTTTTCCTCCCATCTCCCGAAGTACTATTCGGAATTTTGGGTCATTAGTGTTGAACTCCGAATAAGAGATCCCTATATAAACACAACATACATACCATTATATGGGTGGACTATTCTTATCAAGGGATAGCTATCTACATAGAGAAAGGGAATGAACTTTAGGCTATTATTATACATACACACTTTGCATAGAAAGGGGATTTTATTATATTCCATCCACCATTTTAATTTTATCTAGTTATTGCCCCCTATCTTGGTGTCATTGGTGTGAGGGAGACCTAGCAAACCTTTGTACCACACACAAACACAATAAATATATTAGGTCCGAGATTTAGTGTAGTGCTCGGTTGTAAGACCACCATTGTGGTGGATGAGGACCATTTGAAACCTTCATGTGCATATTTATTTTTAGGGTTTTTATGCTTTGTTTGGGGTTTTTCAGGTGATTCCTTTATTGTAGGTTTACAACGACATTAACTACCTAAGTTCAACATACATGTGAAAAGTAGTGAAGGATTTACATCATCTAAAAAATCTGTGAAATTGGATTCGAACTTCTCACACTGAGACTAGGGGTTCCCAAATTACATGACTAGGGCATCCCGGGTGCCCCAATCCCTTTTGTAGGTTCCCAGTCTAGCCAAATCACTCGGATCTACATTTTCTAGGCACTTGTGTGATAATCTATCATTCTTGTTCAATCAGTCATCACCGGAACACAATCTTGTGACATATTTGAATCAACTAAGAATCTTCTAACCCTATTTTGACATTAGGGTTTATACATTTTATTTTTAGTTTACTTTTGTGTATTTCAATTATTTCATCGATTATTTATTTTATGCAAAATTTCCTTATATTAGGCTAGGATATTACATTTTAACATAATCACTAAGCAATTTCTTCTCATCCATAACCAAGAATTTTATCTTTAACAAAGGAATAAAGGCTATTGTCGTGATTTTTCATGATGTCCATGTTCATGACCACCACCAATCTAGAAATCTATATGCTTGTGGACATGTTGATGAGCATGCTTAGATTTATGACTGTGGTTATGTTATTAGAATTCTTATATGTATGATTGTCATTACTATGTTCTTAGTGTTGGATATGAAATCATTTTAGTACAATGGGAAAGGCGACCTGATCTCTCACAAGTGACAAGTAGATTGGTGGTACTTCAACCTCCACATCATTTATACAAGTAGATCGTTAGTAATTCAATGTACACTATTACGTTTAATATTTTCTTCATCTCATTTATGTATGACATTATTTCATTTGTGTTTGTTAGGATTTAGAAGGAATGTATAATCAAATGATTATAAATCCATAATATAAGTTCTTTGAAGATTATAAATTATTATGTGCGAGAATACAAAATGTAATAACAAGAGATAAAGTAAATGAAAGGGTTTTAAAAGATATAGAAGACACCAGATTTAAGTGGGGAAACTTGAAGGAAAAAACACCATTGAAAAAACATTGTCTATATTAAGAATTCACAAGAATTTAACCTAGCACTTCCACTTCATTCCTTGGTCTCACAAAATGATTACCGAGATATTTCTCATGCTCATTAAATACAATGATCATTTAATGATCTTCCAAGTCTAATCTCAGTCTATATAAATGTAAACATTTTTATAGCCAATCTCAAGAGGGATCACCAAAATCAATGTGTGTGGGTGAATCGGTTAAATTTCTTCACTCTTAAATGTGGAAGACCATCATAATAAATTTGATGAACAAAATTTAAAATAATATGGGGTGTACAATAGTGGTAGATATCCCACTTGACATTATCACCCCAACACTCCCCCTTAATGTTAAGTGGGAAGAAAAAACAAAACAAGACATGCCAGATTTACCTTTTTCTATAAAAGGATTTACAAATCCATGAATCAATGTAGTGATTCAAGCTAGCATGCAAACAAGGGAAATAATATAGATCTTCCCATAAAAAATTCTTAAGACAATTTTTTTACATATGAAGACTTACATTAGATTATGGATCCTTTTATAAACTAAGGCATACCCATAACTAAAGTTTCATTGGGATTTACAAGTAACTTCACACATAGTGTGACACATTTACTTATTACAAAATGGAGGAAGTATTATAAGTTTATAATAGTTGTTAAGATGTGGCATTGACATGCACACTCCCTCTCAATGGAAAATTTGATAGGCCCAATAAGGCATGAAAATTAAAGAACTTGACATAACACAATGGCTTTGTGAAGATATATGTAACTTGATCTTCAATCGAATAGAACTTGAGATCAATATCACCATTCAAGACTTTATCTCTAATAAAGTGCATATGAACTTCAATATGCTTGGTCCTTTGATGTTGAACTAGATTATTTGTAAGATAAATGCAACTTTGGATGTCACATAGAAGAGTATTTCTCCCTTTTATGCCCATGTGTAGTTCATCCAAAATTATTTTCAGCCACATAGCTTCTTTGACAACTTCCATAGCACTTATACTCTGCTTCAGTAGAAGAGATAAAAATTGTTGGTTTCTTATTGATACTCCAAGTGATGGCACATGCACCCAACTTGAAAACATATCAAGAAGTAAACTTTCTATCTGCAGCATCACCAACATGATCAAAATCAAAATAACCAAATAATTGTGCATCATTGGAAGAATAAAATAGACCGTAATTAATTGTTCCTTTAATATATTTAAAAATTATTTTTTACATTTTCCAATGAACCTCATAAGGCTCTTTCATAAATCTTGAAAAAAATCTCAACATAAGAATAGTCAGGTCTAGTAATAGTCAAATAAATTAGACTACTAACTAGTTTATATAGAGTAAGTTCCATTTTAGCACAACTAGGTTTGGATATAATTTGACAACAACTTCAATAGGAATGGAAACATGATTACATTCAATCATGTTAAATATTATAAGAAAATTCATAACATACTAATATCGAGATGCAATAATGGAATTATGATCTTTAAATATAACCATTCCTAGAAAATTATTTAGCAAGCCTAAATTAGTCATATCAACAATTTGTTTTAGCCTTTCTTTGATTTTAGCAATTAAGTGTTTTTATCATTGTTAGTAGTCAAAAGATCATCAAAATAAAGAAACATAATGATAATATGATTATTTTCAAGATTAACAACTAGATCATGTTGGATCTCAAAATTGCACCCTAGATATGATCGTGAACGACAAATAATTATGAGGCAACATGGGGTTGTCTCTCATTTGTGGGACTTGAAAATTGAGATAGACCTCTAGAGAAGGCTGAATTAATCTACCTATTTATAATTCTAACACTACTCCTAATTCTTATAGAAAATCCTAACCTAAATGTGTTAAAGGACTAGGGATAGAAGGAGATGAAAAAAAGAGAAATCTTAGGCTAAAAGCGGGCGATAACGCTAGAAAAGGGGTAGATCACTCTCCACTTAGTGAAGAAAGTAATAAAAACATGGGTGAGAGGGAAGAAGAGATGTGCCAAATACAAGAATGACATACATCCAAATTTATTCATACGAAAAAAAATAAAAATGGATCCTACAAGTAAGAAGAACACACAACATGTCAATAAATACAAATAGAGAGGTAAGGAGAAATAAAATACAAGATCATGGAAGAGAGATGGCCACAAAATCTGATTTTATTTCTTAAGGAAAGCACAATTTATTACATTCATGGATGAAGGCAAAAATACATTGCAGTGACCAAGTTGAAGGTTTGAAACTCATAAGAATTTGGACACCATTTTGGCATGGTTCCGTTAAAACAAAGAGAGATCTCTTTTTATGAGAAAAGCTCCTACATTTATAGAAAAATAAGGATATAAGAAGACAATAAAGAGAGGAAAATTGAACTCAAATTTATAACCACCAAAAGAATACATTAAATCCTCTAAAAAAATTGGGTTTCTCTCGATTATCCATTGTAACATGCCATTTTCCTTGTTGGAGAAAAGATGGGTTCCCATACTACATTAAATGTTGGTAGTTGCACCCCATAGAAATGTATCTTTTACATAGACGATGCTAAGACCTTTCCATCGATATAAATTTTGGAAAGATCATATCATCTGATCAAAATTTATGGAGATTTTAGTCTCCTGTGGAAAAGTGTTGTTTTCCTTTCATTTGTGGATTTATCCTCTTAGTCTTGCATGAATTTTAACTTTTGTGGTTCTTCCTTGTGTGTTGCAACTTATCCTACCTCTCTTCTTTGTTTCATAGCCTCCAGTGTAGTGTGGCTTCATGTCAACATCCACATACTTCGTTCTTTGTCTCGGGACTTTTTTGACTTCGATAACTTTATATCCTTAACCGCATGGGTTTTCTTTTCATTTACAACATGCTGAAATGCTTCTATATCTTAATCAACTACTCTATTTTTACCCACAACCTCTACTAGTTTGGCATGAATTTGGAATCATCACATGTGGTTCCTCTTCTTCAATCTATGGACTTTGTTCTTACATTCACTTGTTGTCCCGACCTCAATGGATTTCATTTTTAGCCACAACTCTTGTTTAACCTCCATGGCATACTCCAAATCTTTGCAACCTTATTTCCAAGTCCATGGGAATCCAAGTTGTTATATTTTTGCAAGGGTTTAAAATATACAATTGATCATTATGAAAACAACAGTTAGAGAAACCATGAACCTAAAATAAAGTATTAATTTTAGCGTACAAGACGAGCTTTAGGAGCTTGTTAATACCATATAAAGTCTTTTTAAGATTAAATTCATAAGGATCCTTACTATGTTCTTCAAAACCTCTAGGTTATTTCATACTGATTTATTCTTTTAAGTCTCCATTTAAAATTCATTTTTGAAAACCATTTGGTGAATTTCCTAGCCATATTGGGCAACCTAAGCAAGAAGAACTCTAACGGTGCTCATCTTAGATATATGAGCAATAGTCTCAACATAGTCAAGACCAGGTTTCGAGTAAAACCGTGAGCTACTAGTATTTACTTGCACTTTTAAATTTCTCTTACAAGGTTATATTTGGTCTTACACAACCACCTAGATCCTACAATCCTTCTCTTATATGAGGAGGGACTAGTTTCGAGTGTTATTTTTAATTAAAGCATTGTATTCATATTTTATAACTTGAATCCATCTATCATATTGACAGGATTCTTAGAAATAATGTGGTTATACCTCATAGAGGGCCATTAAGGAATGATAAGAATGCTAACTATGAGTGACCTTTATAAGACTAATAGGATTAGACTCCTTAACTAGATTTTGAGCCCATTTATGAACCTTGTGATGCATGAAATATTGAGATGACTCTCCCTCAATCTCCACCATGTCTATATGAGGATAATAACACCCTTGAAATTTTTTTCCATAATTTTTGAGAAACATTATCATGCTCTATCTCAAAAGAAACAAAGGAATGTTCATGAGAAACATCACAAAAGTATTTTCCAAGACGTGAACATTTATGTTTTCAACAATGTCATCCTTGAAAGGATCATAAAATATTTGTCCTTTAGTTGTACAATCATAGCCAACAAAAATAAAATAAAATGAGGTTGGATCAAGATTCTTCATTTTTTTTGGAATGAAGATAGAATCATGACTACTAAAGATTCTTAAGTGAGAAGTATCTAGTTTTTGCTTTGTCCATACTTCATGAAGGGTAGCTTGATGAAAAGCCTTAGTAGGAACTCTATTAAGAATATAGAAAATAGTATTCATAGATTCTTCCCATAGAAACTTAGGAAAATTAGATGCATGAATCATAGTCTTGTCCATTTCTAAGATAGTCCTATTCTTTCTTTCAACAATGCCATTTTTGCTAAGGGGAATAGGGAGTAGTAAATTCTCTTTAAATTCCACATGACACAAAGAACTCATCAAAATTTTGCTGAACATATTCACCTGCATTATCAATTCTAATTATTTTGATTTTCAAATTAGAATCATTCTCAACTAAAGATTTAAATTCTTGAAACTTAGACAAGCCCATCATACTTATTCTTAATAAAATAAGACCAATTCATTCTAGATAAGTCATCAATAAAGAAAACAACATACAAAGAACCACTAAGAGAAGGAACCTGAAGTGGAACTCTTACATCACTATGAATTAGTTCTAATACCGAGAAGAATTGGGATTATGATTTTTTGAAATAGTTTAACATGTTGCTTACCATGTAGGTAAATCTCACATGTTTGATGATCTGATTTTATCTTTGGAAGAAAAAAAAAAGATTCAATCTAGACATTTAATACAAGATTTTGAAACTTACATGACCAATTATTTCATGCTAAATATGAATATATTTTCTAGAAGAAGAATAAAAAAAGAATCAGACACAAAACCATAAAAAGATATACAAGCCATTTTTCTTAATACTAGAAGCAATAATGTTATTGAACTTATCTTTTACATACCACTTATCTTTGCAATATAATAACTTTACAGTTTTCTTTAGTTATCGAGAGTAATTAAAAAGATTATTTTTCAATTGAGGAACATACAAGACATTCCTAATTACACTATTTAAAAAATTAACATTCCCATAAGCTTAAGATCTAATGATGCAATTGTCTCCCAAATATATATTTTCATCACATTTAAGAACATTTGAGAGGATACCAGAGTGCAATTCATGTGCCTAGATGCACCACTATCAAGAATCCATTCATTTTCATTTGAAGATGAAAGGGAAGTATACATGGAAATATATTTCTCAACAACATTTGTATTTTGATTTTTTTGAATTTTATTTTGTTATTTCTTTTAATTGTTAAATTTACTAGTTTTAGTATTTTGAATAACTTTAACAGCAAAACAACCAAAAAAATTTTCCACATTGCACTCAAAATCTTTTGACCAAAATTGCCACATTTGTTACATGTGCCATTAAATTTGACTTTAAAGTTCTGAATTTTTTTAAAGCAAAATTGGATTTAGGATTGGTTTTAAATTTGGGTCTTACATTAGGCTTTTGATTAGGATTGTTGTTATTCCTATTATGAGAAGACTTATGATTTTGAGAGAACAATTCTTGAGAAGGAATCTCTTTTGAATCAAAATTGAGAAGACTTATGATTTTGAGAGAACAATTCTTGAGAAGGAATCTCTTTTGAATCAAAATTATCCATTACACGGTATTCTTGAATTAACAGAGAAGACATAGTTTCTAAATCAGGAAGATCATTCTCATTATGATACTTAGAATTAAGAATTGAGATGTAGTTTTTAAACTTTTCATGAATGTTAATCTGGATTATAAAGTACATAAGCTAATATTGAAATAATTAATAGTTACAACCATCTAATTCAACTTTAATGTTCTTAGTTTTAGCAAAATAATTAACTATTTTCTCATTCCCCTTCATGGGAATTGTAAATAACTCTAAAATTATGTTAACTATCTTACACAACCGACTTCCTTCATGCATAGTCTCTAATTGCTTCCACGCATCATCAAACGATTCCATATGACCTATATGCATTAAAAATTCATCTTTTATGCTTTGCAAAAGGATGGAAAGAGCCTCTTGAGATATATGAGAGAAGGAGCTAAGGTGTTTAGGGTTGTTTTTCTTCATGTGGGTCATTTTTCCACCAATCACAAGATCCCATAGTTTTCTAGCCATAAAACAAGCTTTCAATCAAACTCTCCATATACTGTAATTTGTTCCATTTAATAACTGAGATTTATCCATTGAAAAACTAGAGGAGCTAGCCATTTTAAGAAAAAAATCATCTAAATTTGAACTATCAAACACAAACAACAAAGCCACAGAAGGCCACAAAATAGAGTAGTTATAAAATTTTAAAATCTGTGATACACTAATTTTTTTAAACCCGTGGAATAAAGAAGTTTATAAATCCATGGAATAAATAAAATTTAGAAATACATGGTGTAAATAAAATATTAAACCCATATGGTACAAGAATACATTTAAAAATATGTGGAAAAATAATAATTTAGATGGGACACATGGCTAGATCTAACCAAAGCTCTAGGACACATGTTGCCTTTCCGTAAAATTATAATACAAATCCTATGGTCAACGTGACATCCCTAGAATTTAATCAAAATTTATAGACTATTGTGTCTACAAAAGGGTTAAAAAATTCAACCAAATATTCAACAAATAGACAAAGGAAAATGCAGTAAAATATTAAAAAACTAACAATGTGAAAAGAAAAATACACATGTCACTTTTATATTAGCTCGTACTTAGTAAAGTATAGCTAATAAGTCAAAACATGATTAATAGACTCGACTATAAAATCATATACACATGTTGTTAATTTATTGGTTTGATTTTTCATAGTTTGACATGATTAAAACAAAGGATAAACACAATGCAAAAGGCAACGTGGAAATGTTCTATTGGTTCGAAAATATTAGAGACTAACAACGCCTTAGTTAAGAAATGCCACTTGTCAACGATCTAGTGATTGACAAAAGACACTTAGTGGATTTCCACCAAAATTTGAATATATTTCTTTAGGAAGACTTAAAGTCTCTAAAATAAGCTAAACTTCAAAATAAATTTTGGGTTCAAAATAAAAAGACATGTGTTACAATCTTAGTGGCTAAGATAAAGAAGACACTAACACCTCAAAAGAGAGAGTCTGACACTTGTGAATACTGACACAACAGAAGATTAATACACTTGTCCAAATGCAATTGGTGTGTAATTCCCAGTTCTTAGAAAATTGTCTAACTAAAAATGGACACACGTTGATCCTTTTAAATGTCTCACTCTTTGCAAGTCTGGAAAATACTGACAAATGCGATAAGGTGGATAAATATAATTAGATAACTACTACCACAAATGAAAAGACTAAAAATGTAAAATATGGATAAATTCTATTGGCTTGAATTTCATAAATTTGAAAAATGTGAAATACAAAGATGTTTGGATCAATTTTATTGGCTCAACCTTCACATATGAAAAAATAAAACTAAAAGAAAATTGATAATGTGAAATATTGAGCAACATGGAGATTCTTATTGGTTTTGATTTCACAAAGATATAAACAAGCTAAAAAAGTTCCGACAACGTGAAATATTAAGTGACTTAGAGATTTCCTATTAGATCGTATTTTACAAATGACAGAGGAAATCTAACACAAGTATGACAATGTAAAAATTGTTTAAATACCTTATAGGCTCACATTTCACGACGAGAATCAAATAAGCAATAAAAAATGACACCACGAAGCAAGATGGAGCTTTCTAATTGGATCATGGATTCACAAAAACAAAAATCTCTAATAAAATAATGATGATAAAATGCTAGATAGAGAAAAATGATTGGCTCAAGCTTTGCAAAAGACAAAACTAAAGCAAAGTCGGAATGGACTTAGAAGCTTCAAACAAGTTGGATCTAAAGAAATATTTTAGATCCACAACCAAGACATAGCTAAAACAACTATAAACGGTGTGAAATCTTAAAAACAACACATAAATGGAAGATCTAAACAATAAATGATCAAAACCAATCGTAGATGCACGAGATCTAAGTACACAATTACTCAAACATGATATAAACAACCATTTAGATAATATTTCAAAAAAAAAGTGGGTACAAATTTAAAATTTAAAACTAGTTTGCTTGAAGATGACTAGATAACTTTTTAGGGCTTCACAGATCCGTAAAATGAACTTTAATCTACTACACTCTAGAAAATTAAAATCCTCAGATTAATCCTGCACACACATAGTCACCGCTTTGATACCATGTTAGGATTTAGAAGGAATTCATAATCAACTATTTATAAATCCATAATATAAGTTGTTGAATATTATATATTATGATGTATAGAATACAAAATTTAATAACAAGAGCTAAAGAAAATGAAAGGAAAGTAAAAGAGACAGAAGACACCATATTTAAGTGGGGAAACCCAAAGTAAAAATCCTAGAGAAAAATCCCACAAGACTTTAACCCAACACTTCCACTTTACTCATTGGTCTCATAGAATGATTGCAAAGCTAGTTCTCACACTCATTCAATACAATGATTATCTAAGTATCTTCCATTTTAATCTCGATCTATACAAATGTAAATGTAGTCAATAGCCAATCCCAAGAGGGATCCACCAAATAAATATGGGTGGGTGAATCGATTGATTTACTTCACTCTTAAATGTGGAAGACCATCATAATAAATTTTGATGAAAGAAATTTAAAATAATATAGGGCATACAACGGTGGTATATATCCCACTTGAAATTATCACCCGAACAATGTTTGTGTTAAGTGTTATTCGTGCAGTTTTAAGAGTGGAATATTAATCATATTTTCCATGAGGGTATTAATTAATATTAATCATATTTTCCTTGATGGATTAGAAATGGTCAAGTGTGAAATATTGGATTGGATTGTATCATTAATGTCACTCATTCTTCCATTTAGTGGGGAAGGTCTATTCTCATGTTTGGTTGAGTGCACAGGCCCTTTTAATGGGTTGGTTCGGATTTCTATTTTATTTTATTTTCCTTATTTGTTTTTGGGCAATGGAGTCACCCATGCTTCCATTGCTTCTATTTTCCAGTTTAGATCGTGAGATCCTTTTACTCGGTATTTTTAACAATAGACTAATTTTAATATTTTTCGTTGATTCCAAACAATATATGACATACATTGAAATTATTTTGGGAGAGAAATATATGCATCTATCTTATCATTCCTAGGTAAATTAAGAAATAGCTTCTAAGTTTGTTGAGCAGATTTTGATCATTAATCCTGATAAATGTAATGATAATAATGGTATAGCTTTGATACCAAATGATAGAATAGAATAAGATTGCAATGACCAAAGAGGGATGGAAGCCTCAAAAATATTATTGATCATGAAATCAGATTACATAACAATGCAAGAGCTGTAATATTTATAGATATTAGACAACCTCATATGGATAGACATGAAACCCTATCAGGAACAAACTACGAGATGATAAGACCCATCTCACATGCACATGTAATTACTATTAATACCAATATTGAATGTTATCCAACATAACAATATTGAATGCAAGTCACTAGACTAGAGTGCACATGTTACACATTATTAAATAAAAGACAATGCAATAAAATGTAATAAATATGCCTATGCTAAATTATGCTAACATTCCCCCCCTTAATTTTTCATAGTTTCCAATGAAGTGGAGAGGAACTCTCTGAACAGTGTGAATTTGTCACGTGCAAGTGACTTAGTGAAAACATCTGCCTTCTATTCAGCTGTAGGATAGAACTAGAGCTGTATGTTGTGCTTCAAGACATGCTCGCGTATGAAATGAACCTGTACTTCAATATGCTTGGTTCTCTCATGAAATCTTTGGATTGTGACCAAGCTTCGAACTCCTTCATTATCAACATATACTGGAGTATATTTTTGCTTTGTGGTAGACCAATTCCTTCCAAAGATTCGGTGTAGCCATATTACTTCACAAACAACTTCACCTGCAACTCGATACTCTGCTTCTCTAGAAGAGTGAGAAACAAAGTTTTGTTTCTTACTTCCCCATGATATCGGTCCAAATCCCATAAAGAAGATGAATCCCGATGTTGACTTCCTATCATCCATGTTTCCTGCATGATCGAATCGAATATCCCGGTCAAGAAGAAATTATCGTTCTTCTTGTACTTTAGACCAAGTTCAATTGTACCCTTTAGATATCTCAATATTCTCTTTGCTGCTTTCCAATGACATATTTTCAGTTCTTGCATGAAGTGTGATAAATAGCTGATTGCAAAGCTGATATCTGGTCTAGTATATGTCAGGTAAATGAGACTCCCGATCAACTATCGATAGAGAGTTGCATTCACCGGTGGTGATGGATCGAACGAGATAACTGAAGTCTCGCTTCCATAGGTGTAGTAATAAGAGTGCAGTCCATCATCCTGAATTTCTCGAGTGTTGTCTTGGTGTATTTCAACTGTGACACAAAGATATGATTCTCTTTTTTCATACTTCTAACCCAAGACAATAGTGCATGAGCCCAAGATCTATCATGTCAAACGATCGATTAAAATCCTTCTTTGTTGCATCGATCATCTTCACATAACTACCTGTAATGACTAGATCATCGACATAAATAAAACATGACAATCTCCCCCTTTCTTTTTGAGGTAGAGATTGGGGTCATAAGGATTCCTTTCGAATCTATGACTTATGAGATGCTCATCAATTTTGATGTACCATTCCCAGGGTGCCTGTTTTAGGCCATATAGAGATTTTATGAGTCTGCATACCATCATCTCTTTTCCTGGTATTACATAACCCTCTGGCTGAGTCATATATACTTCTTCTTGCAAATCTCCATTAAGAAAGGCACTTTTCACATCCATTTGGTGGACTTTCCAACCAAATTGTGCAGTTAGAGCAAAGATCATCCTGATTGTCTTGATCTTGGCTATGGGAGCAAATGTCTCCTCATAATCAATGCCTTCTTGTTGTGCATACCCCTTTGCTACAAGCCTTGCTTTATACTTGTCAATAGTCCCATCTGATTTGTACTTAGTCTTGAATATCCATCTGCATCCAATGGGTTTCTTCCCTAGTGGAAGGTCAACAAGTTGCCATGTGTTGTTCTTCATCACTGACTGATACTCTAAATCCATGGCATCTTTCCAAGCTTTTGATTGTAGGGCTTCCTGAACTATAGATGGCTCAACTGTTTCAACAACTCTGCTCATTAGGGAATAATTGACCTCTTCACGAGCTTGACTATGAGTTCTAGGTCCA
Source organism: Taxus wallichiana var. yunnanensis (assembly GCA_018340775.1). Taxonomy (NCBI): domain Eukaryota; kingdom Viridiplantae; phylum Streptophyta; class Pinopsida; order Cupressales; family Taxaceae; genus Taxus; species Taxus wallichiana. The sequence goes on from CM031240.1 coordinate 695,158,817, forward strand.
AGATTGGACGATGTGCTAGGTGCTTCATCCAAATTTGCATCTCTTATTAATTGAGTATACCATTTAGGTAACTTCTTAGCTATTCCATTGGCTTGTGGTGGATCCAAGTTTTCACCATCATCCAATTCATCACTGTCATCTTCAGTGGGAACATCAAATTATGTCTTCACAAGAGGTGTATTCTGCATGTTTGTTGAGTCGTTGAGTGGAGCATCTACTTGTTTCTTCTCAAAGAACTCAACATCCCTACTTGTGTATACTTTCTTTGCTTTTGGATCCCATAATCTGTACCCAAGTGCTTCTTCACTGTATCCAATGAATATCAGTTTCTCATCTTTCATATCCAACTTGTTCCTATTCTTCTTGGGTATGTGCATGCTAGCTTTACACCCAAATACTCTTAGGTGTGTAATTGATGGTTTTGATTTGACCATGCTTCTTGAGGTGTCACTCCTTTAAGAGCTACTATGGGCACTCTGTTCAACAAATAGACTAGTTCTTGCAGCTTCTACCCAAAATGTCTTTGTTAAACCTGAGTCATCAATCATACATCGCACCATTTCCATGATAGTACGATTCCTTCTCTCAACTATACCATTCTGCTATGGTGTGTGAGTAGGAGGCATTTGTCGATGAATCCCATGAGCTTCTAGGTAAGTCTTGAACTCATTACTTGTGAATTCCCCCTTGATCTGAGCGGAGAGTTTTGATCTTGCGACCAACTTCATTCTCAACAAGTGCTTTGAACTTCTAAAATGTCTCAAAGGCTTGAATCTTGTTTCTTAGACAATATATCCACATCTTTCTTGAGTAGTCATCAACACAAAGCATGAAGTATTGACATCCAGAATGACTTGGTTGCATGGGCCCGCAAAGATCGGTGTGCACCAAATCAAGCTTTCCCTTAGCTCTATATGTGTTCTTCTGGAAGGGTACTCTATGTTGCTTTCCAGCTAGGCAATTGTGACACTTGTCAGTGTTGTGCTTGAGTGTAGGCAATCCTTTCACCATGTTGCCCTTTTGAAGTGTTTAGAGATAGCCAAAACTGATGTGACCATATCTGCAATGCCATAGTTCTGCAGATTGTGTGTCTTTGGCCACTAAAGCTTGATCATCCTTATGGACAAAATCAAGTTGGAACATGCGTCCCACATTGGAGGCTCTTGCTACAATATTGGAACCTCTTGAATTATCTCTTATCAAGCACACTTTTTCTCCATTATTATCACAAAATCCAACTTCAAGTTGTGATCAAGGAGTTGACTAGCGATAGCAAATTCTTGGTCAACCCAGGTACATACAATACATCTGTGATTTTACAGTCATGCTTTCCAAGAGGTAATGAAATGTTTCCAATCCCCTTGACACTGTATGATGAGTCATCACCTAATGACACATGGTTCTTGTTAGGTGAGTCACGTAGTGTGTAGAACCAATCCTTGCATCCAGTCATGTGTTGAGTTACACCCGAGTCAACATGCCAGATATCTTGTGTGGACTTGGTTTCTTCATCAAATTGAGTAGAATACATGTGGTGTCCTTCATCTGAATCATCCTCATGTTTGGTAATGTACCCTTGTTGTTTGAGTTTTCTTTTCCAATTACCATTTTTCTACCCTTGATTGTTGTTGTTGTTGGAATTCCCTTTATTTGAATTATTGTTACCTTGTTGGTTATTGGGTTTTGAATTGCTTGATGAACCCTTTTTGTAGGAATTGTACCAACAATTTTTGATGTCATGTCCCCCTCTATTGCAAATGGGACACTTCTTGGTGTTGTCTCGTTGAATTTGGTCCTTTTGTTGACTTTGATTTTATTGGGACTTCTTGTTATTGGACTGAAATTTCCCCTTTCCTTTATGATTGGAAGATAGTGCTTGCTCATCTTCATGATCTTTGTTGTTCATTGCCTCTTCTTGTTGGAGTAGATTGACCAACTTCTCAAAGGTGACTATGTGTTCACTCATATTGATAGTTGTCACAAAGATTCTCATGAGGAGGAGGAAGTGCTCGCAACACAATTGGTTTGAGGTCTTCATCACTTATCTCTTTTCCCAATGCCAATAGAGATGCCCTCAAAGTGGCAACTCGTCTCAAAAAAAACTTCAACCTTCTCATTGTGCTTGAACTTGAGTTGTGATAGTAGGTTGAGGATGGCATTTTTGTTCTTTGCCTCATAGACTGTGCTCAACTTATCCCATGAATCCTTGGCCAATGTGGCATCTCTAATGTGGGGTTGCACATCGTCTATTACGCTAAACAAGATGATCAACTTGGCCTTTTGATTGGCCCTATCAAATTGAACTTTTTGTCTTCCATCATCAAGTGATCTTGTTGTTTTCCATCTACAACTATCCATAGGTCTTCAAACTCAAGTAACATCTTGATCTTCGGTTTCCATGTAGCATAGTTGTCTCCTCTAAGTAGTTGTGAATCTGGAAAGAAGAACTTTGGTGCTTGTGCACCCATTTCTGCAATCTGAATTTCTGAAACTCTGAATTTCTGACAAAGGGTAAGGCTCTTATCACTCCAGGTTTATGGTCTCCCTCTCAATATACCGTTAGGCCGATATACCAAACCTTTCTATATACGCTCCCTTCCGATATACCCATTGGTACGTGGAAGAAGATCACCCTTTCAATATACCCGTCAGTACAAAAAGAGGTGTTAATGCACGTGAAAGAATTTAGTACGTGGTACTTAGACAGTACGAAGAGGGGTTTGTGCAAGCACAAATGGATGGGAGGGCTCAAATGTGTGTGTATTGTGTCCTTATTACTCCCCGTCGATTTTATAGGGTCAATGCCAGACAAAATTTAAGCAATTGTGTTAGGCATTAAGTGTAGTAGTAGTCGTGATGGCATCACCCGTAAGCGCTTCCTGAGGCACCGTATATACCGAATCGTTGCTATGAGATCAAAGATCTCGTGTGATAGAACCAAACATAAAATAAAAAATTTGCACTTTTTTTTTTCACTTTATGCACCAAGATTAGTACAAAATGCTCCAAAAGTACATCAAAATGAAATTTTTGTGTCCCCCCTCTTTACAAAAAGGGTCTAGAATCACAAAATACACAATTTAGGCCAAAAATATTTTTACCCCCAATAGGTGTTTTTCCGCTAAATTTAGCGGTGGCTCTAAATGTGTTTGGTGAGCTTCTAAATTTGGAAATCTCCCAAAATTTAGTAATTTCTCTAAATTTTCCAAAAAAATAATTTAATAAAAAATATGGAGAGAGTGGGAATTGAACTATCGACCTGTTTGTTCCCAAGATTCAAACAAACAATCTGAATATTGTTTTCATCTTTTCTCACAAACCGTGATCTGGGTTTTTCTAAAAATTTTACAATAGCATCATAAAATATTTTTCTTGAAACCCACAAAATTTAGAAGAATTGGAATCTTAATTTTTAGATCTTACCAATTTACCAGCTAGATCTAATTTTTTTTAGAAAAATGATCCGACTTGTACAAACTTTTCATTATATGTAGAGGCCGAATCTGAAGATGATGTAAACTGCAAAGTTGTGTGCCTCTTCTTATCTTTCTAGAAAAAAATGGCACATCAATCTGACATTATATGAAAAAGTTACGTCCTTTTTTCTAAGAGCTATCTGTTGGAATTTTGTTGACGGGACTGCTTCAACCTTTGCTCCCGAATTCTTCACACCTCCACTTTCAGATCTGATTTTTTTTTTTAGATCTGATCTTTTTTTTTTTTTTTTTTTTAGATCTATAATTTTTTCAAGATCTCTCTCCTTTTTTTTTTAAGATCTTTTTTTTTTTCACAAATCTTTTTTTTTTTTTCAAGATTTTTTAATTTTTTTTTTAAAGATCTCCAAATCTGAAATATTCCGCCAATATGTTAGATCAATTGGCTATGCCAATGACTAATCAAAAAAATTACCTTCCAAATAAGTGGATAGGTCAAATTTTAGTTGAGGGATGCTTGGAAGGAATGGAGGCTGCGGGATGCTTCAATGGCTCTCCTTTGATGCAGATCTTCTTCTCCAATGGATCCTCTCCAATAGTGCTCCTCTTCAACCTTGCTTGGATAGAACCTGCTCTGATACCAAATGATAATAATGGTATAGCTTTGATACCAAATGATAGAATAGAATAAGATTGCAATGACCAAAGAGGGATGAAAGCCTCACAAATATTATTGATCATGAAATCAAATTACATAACAATGCAAGAGCTGTAATATTTATAGATATTAGACAACCTCATATGGATAGACATGACACCCTATCAGGCACCAACTACGAGATGATAAGACCCATCTCACATGCACATGTAATTACTACTAATACCAATATTGAATGTTATCCAACATAACAATATTGAATGCAAGTCACTAGACTAGAGTGCACATGTTGCACATTATTAAATAAAAGACAATGCAATAAAATACAATAAATACGCCTATGCTAAATTATGCTAACATTTTTAACAATAGACTAATTTTAATATTTTTGTTGATTCCAAACAATATATTACATACATTGAATTTATTTTGGAGAGAAATATATGCATCTTATCATTCCTAGGTAAATTAAGAAATAGCTTCTAAGTTTGTTGAGTAGATTCGATCATTAATCCTGATAAATGTAAGGTATTGGCTATGGGTCAAAACAGAATCTCCCAAAACATGAGTGGGTATTATATGTATGCTAAAATTTCTATGTTATTTAAATGTAACTAACACCTAGTAGTATCAAAGAAAAGCTACAACTACCATTAACATCATAATAAGAGCTTAAAGGAAAATAGCTATTCTAATGCATAAACATGAATGCACAACTAATGCTAAGTCATTCCTACTCTTGTATGATTTTTATCAAAGTATGAGCCTATTTAGATTCATAAGAAATGGAATCTATGTGTTGTCTCTAGATGAAGAAAATAACTCATTAAAATAGCTACAAATTCACGTTTAGATCTTCTTTTACTATTCAAATTTGAGAGAATGGATGCAAAGATGAAGTAGTTATTCCAACAATGAAGAAGGATCTTATATAATGCTTAACATGAAGATACATTATAGTGTAATACCAAGGTGGAAGTGTGAAAGGATGTAGGAGAGTCAATTTATATAGCTTTCTAATTTGGGAGAAGCTTGTAAACTAGTGCATGTGGGATAAAGGATAAAGTAGATTTAGAAGAGATAAGATTGATTAGAGGAATTAACAAGTGATTAAAAACTCATGAGAGTTGGAGATGCTTGAATTAATCAACTACGATTAATTAATAGGCCAAGACAAGCTTAGAAAGCTATTTGGATTGGATTTAGAGAGAAAAAGGTAGGATTTGGATGATTTGAAAGGGGATTTAACCAATAAGTGGGTTTATTGATTAAATACAATGTTAAAAAGGATCAATTAACTAACAATAGTTAATTAATTAATTCAAGGATGATTATAACAAACGAAGTGTCGTTAAATGGCTTCCAAAATAGGGTAAAGGATAGTTAATTAATGAAGTGTAGTTAATTGATGAAATGGAGGAAAACATTAGTTAATTAGCAAGAAATCACTAATTATAATAGAAATGATGGGAAAGAGGGTAATTAGTGTAATCTTAGTATTAAAAATGCGTAAGTGGATTTTAGGTGTCTACATTTTCCCCTCTTTGGGGTGGCATAAGAGATGTGATTTCAAAGATAATAAAAATTTATAGACAAGTAAATTTTTTAAGGGATAGAAGAAAAATTAGTAGAATGAAGGATGCCCCTCGAGTTTCGATGGGGTGATGAAATAGGTTGATCGACGATAAAAATATGAAGGAAATGGATAGAAGAAATAAAGATGAGGAGGAGGGGATAAATATAATCCCTATTTTCCCAAGTGTTGTTGAAGAAAAAATTGGGATAAGAAAAAATGATATGAATAAGAATGAAGATGAAGATAATGGAAATAGATTTAATCCATCTTAGCTCAAGAGAAACTTTGTTTCATTATTTTACTTATGATCTACATCATCATCCCTTTATTATAATATAAGCATACAAAAAAAGTGTAAAATAACATGAAAAGCTATAATACTAGCATTTGTTCATTGCTAAAACACTAGATCAATGTAACATACATAACGTAATGTAAGATGATAAAGTATAGAAGATAACCTAATAAGAAACAAGTACAAACATGCATTCTCAAAAAAACAATATTCAATATAGTTGCACCAATGTTTTTCCTATCGTGCTTTAGTTCCTAGATGTTCAAGTTAATGAGAAGCGTTAAAAATGGCACCCCAAGCAAAGATACATGTGAGGTGAATATATAGAGGACACAAAGGTCATATAAAAATTAATCATGAACTATGAAATAATACCAAGTAACTCATTGTGCAAGGGATTACAATAGTAAGAAAAACCAACTTTGTTAATGGAGGTAGATCCAGAGGATCTGTGAGTCATTTGCAAGAAAAATGGAGGACCAAATATAGATGTTTGGTAGGAAAAATTTATAGTTTTGAGGATGGTGCATCTGATAAATGTTTCATCTGTGAGCATGCTTTTTACCATATTTTAAATTTTTTTGAATTTTTTTTAATTGTTACTATTTTTTTTTTAACGATTTTTGCGATTTGTTTGATTTTTTAAAGTTTAGGAAGAAAATGATGTATAATAATGATGATGTTGTGGTATATCATTAAAAATTGTTGGGAAAAAAACATGCCCTAAGTAGAAGACAAGGTCACCTTTGGGAAGAAAAAATATGCCCAAGACAGAAAAACTACTAGAAAAATGACCATTTAATAAAAATAATCATCATGATATAATGAATACATCTGACAAGAAGAATATATAAGAAAAACGTTAGTTATATAGTCCGAGAAGGTGAGAAAAATGAAGAAATTAGGTAAAAATAGGTATAAATAGGAGGTCGAAAGGGGTAAAATTCATTGCGACCAATTATTGTTATTAGACCCTTTTGAGATTTTTTGAGATTTTTACTCTAACCATGGAGAGAGTTGGCTCGAATTCATAAACATAAACACCTCTCTCGATCAAGTTCAAGAGTTCAAGAGGCCTTTACTGGGACGCTACATTAGTACGTAAAAAAATAAAAGTTGAGAGCATTTATTACTAGTTTTTGCTAGGGGAAAATTATAGGTTGACACTAGTGCAAGCCTTAGGGAGTGCTAGCACCTAGGGTTACACACTGGCACAAAGGGGTTGTACGCTAGTTAAAAAACTAGCGTGTGAGTGCAAAACTAGATATACGGTCAGATTAGGCTCACGCTAGTGTAAAATGGTGTGAGTGAGCATGAAAATACACAATAGCATAGGTTTGCACTAGTGCGAAGATGAGTGAGTAAGCGCAAACAGGAACATGCTAGCGTAGGATTAAGCTAATGCCAAAAATGGTATGCTAGAGCAAACAAGATTTCACTTGTGTAGAATTTGAGCCTTAGAAAAATTTCAAAGAAAATGTGAAAATTATTAGAAGAACTTAGGGATGATTGGAAGAATGTAGAAGTAATAAGAATAATTTAGGAAGATTTTTATGAGTAGAAATGATGTTAATCAAGTGCTTTATGTAATCTTACAAGTGAGACTACGTAATTTGAAGGTGTGCAAGAAACATGGGCACATTCGAACCTATGAGAAGAATTTTTCATGTCGAGAGAAATTTTTATGATTGTGACATTGGAGGCTACATGCCTCTCCTATATTACACAGATACCCCATATTATGTTAGATCACACCCTCCTAACTACCTTAGCAAAGAGATGATAGAGTAAGAGCCAAAATTTCAGATTTATGAATGATGAGATGACCATGACTCTAGAGGATGTATGGTGGATCCTCGAGTGATGATTCAGGGAAGCTTGGTGACGTATGACATGGATTACCATTGGATTCTATATTACATTTGGTACATGTTTATACGATGATACATACCACAATAGGGTATAATGGTTATCTTATATAGATTTTTTTAGGATTAACATAGTGTATGCCTACCCATATATTTTGTAGCCATTGTCAAAGACTACTTGTTCACGATAAGACTAGTATGCACATCCCGATTAGTTTGACAAGATTATTGCATAAGATTATGGATGGAGAGGCCTTATGTTGTGGTCGAGTGTATACTAGCCCATATGCACTAGGATTTGCATTTAATTTCCTATCGAGGCATGATAATCCGGGACTAACCACACTTCGCTATAGATCGGGCATGTGACCACATTACGATTGGGTGCCCATTAGAAGTACTATGATGTAGGGCTTAGATGATACATCTTGTAGGAAGTGGGATCCAATTGATGAGGATGTCCGATCACACATGGGTAATACATTTTATCATAGACTTTCCTTTAATGACCTACAACTCTATATGGTTACTTGGAGACCATAATGATTATATCAATGGCGTGATGAAGCAATATATCTCAACATTACAGAGGTTGAGTAATTAATTATTTGCATTCGAGTAATATTATAGAGTGGTACCATGTCGACTTGGTGTAGTGAAAGTTGGTCCATTTCTAGGGTATACGAGAAGATGAGATGTGGTACGTATGCATGACGCATGAGACATTTTATTTCTAGCTATGCATTGGACAACGATGAGGAGAAGATAGTTTTGAGGGTTTCATCCCACAACAATGGATTTCATAGCCACGGGTGATAGAACTTGAGACCACACTATATTATGGGCATTGGTATGTGATAGTATTACCTCTATATATTTTGATCCCATAGGTTGCAATAGAGGCAAGCACAACCACAACACCACAAGGTCTACATGTTCATCCTTTAAGAGACTATGCGATTAAGAAAACTTGAGGCCAAGGAGGAGTTACACGCCTAGGTATAGGGTCTACAAGTATAAGCACATGTATAAATTCCATCTCGGAAAGATCCCCCATAAGTATAGATACCACCACAAAGTTACTCCCCACACCATCCTCCACAACCATAGCCACATCCACATGTATAAATACCTATGTTATAAGAAGTTGTGATAAATATTCCAGCATCACCACCTCAAGAAATGAGTCCATACATTGCAATAGGTGGAGAAGGATGGGATGGATGGGGATCAACCTTGAGATAAATTGTAGTAGGTGGGGTGAGGGATCACCACCTAGGTCACCACATAGAGGACCAAAGACACAATTTCTTGGATATAGGCTCATTCCAAGATTAGATGGGCCATCAATGGATGCATTAGAGCTTAAGAGAGACATGGCTTTCTAGGGTGTTGACATAGATTTTATCACAGTATATATCCTTTAGAGACAAGTGGAGCAAGGTGCCATGACTCATACTACTTTGAGGAAGAAGGTATAGTAAGTTAGCACCGAGAGGGATCATCTTGTGACCGAGAGAGAATAATGGGGAGCCGAGAGGACCTAACTACATGAAGATGTTTCTAGATTGATAGGAGAGTGTGATGATCTCCACCTTTATATCACCACTTCTCCCTTAGGGTATTACTTAAATATTTAATTTAAAGGCCTATCCTAAGTTTTTTCCACCCCATTATATTTCATCCATGGTTAATTAAACATTAACCATGTAATTCTATCTTTTACATTTATTTCAACTACTTATCTACCCCATATCAATTTCCAACCTCCCATATCATTTTTATCCATCCATCCCACCTATTTCTCCTCCCCTAAAACCATGTGCAAGTGGGATTTTTCCCATATTTGAGTCGGAGGGATAATATTCTTATCCTTCCAATTCATTTCCTTTTCGCCACTTTGGGAGTCTGTTCCCTGATCGGCGCCGATTTTTCGATCGCGCCGATTTTTTCGAGTGGCGCCGATTTTTTTCGAATGGCACCGATTTTATCTTGGTCGATGCCGATTATAAATTTATGACCTGAGATCCTCTCTGGTTAGATTCAAAAGAGTTGTTTCCTAGAGATTACTTTTTTCTAAGTGATTAAAGAGATTATCGAGAGAAGAGAGTGAGTTTTGTGTAGTTTAATCCCTGAGAGGTGCATTGTTACTCTATCCACGTATCTACAGCTCTTGTGGGTCTCCACAGCTACCCTGGTCATCATCAATCATCAATCAAGCATTTTTAGGTATTCTTCTTTGTTAGTTTCTGTAATCTCCTTTCGATCAACACCGATCCATCCGGTCAAATTTGATTAGTCTTTAATCAATGCCGGTTTATCCAAATCGGCACTGATCGGGTCTTTCTTTGGTTTTTGGGTTAGAATCCATCAATTTCTACCTCGGATCCTCTTTTTCCATCTTCAATCTCTACTTTTTGATCAATCTTCAAGTAATCTGGTCTTACGTCTAATCCATTTTGCTTAGTTTGCTTTCTTCTTTTACTTTCTGGCCTTCTGTCTGCCTGTGTGTCAATCGACGCCGATCATCTTTCTGATCGATCGACGACCGACCCAACCAATCGATGCCGATCATCAATCAATCGATCGACAAACAAAAAAAAAAATGATGCCGATCACTATCTGATCGAATGCCGATCAGTCTGTAGAAAGATATAAAATTAGGTAACACAATTTCAGCTTTGTTTTTATAGTTTCCTGCTTTCTTTCAGTTTCTGCTGTGGTTTTTACATTCTGTCTACTATTTTTAATCAGAAAACCTAAATATTTTCTTACATATTTTATCATGTATGTCTTTATTCTTGATTGAAAATGTGAACTGACATCCGCCGAGGAAGCTCATTGCTTCCCGGACCCGCTTTCGGGTAGTTCACCCATATATCGTCTAACGTCATCTTTTTCTGCCAAGGATTTGTGCATCGCAGGTTTCTTGGATCTACTTTGTGGGATTGTTCATGTGCGCCCATCTTGTCTCCATCGGCATTCTCTCCATCTACATCTTCGGATCTTATCCAATCTATCAGGTATCGATTTCATTTGAGTTTTTCAAGGTTTTTGTGTTTAGTTTGGTGCATTAACTTGGATAGGTAACAAGTGCGGAAATTCTTGATCTACATTCTGGCATGCCCTGGTGGGACCCCAAACCAAAGTCCCCTATTGGTAAGTTCATTTCTTTTCTAGTTTTGAGCTTTTGTTCTTTTTCTTCACTGATTTTCATCAGTTTTCCTTAAGCATTTCCTTTCTTTATTTTGGTCTTGTTTCTTTCGTTTATAATTTGCAAAATCAAAATTATTTCTTTCTTGCATATCTAGATTCCCATTTCTATTTCTAAAATTAGTAAATCTTTCATTTGATTTCAAAGTTGCACTTTTTGATTTATCTCTTTGTGCAAAATTGTCATTTTCTTGAAAGTTTTCTAGTTTCTTAAATAGAAATTTCTCTTCTACTAGTATCTAGTTATCTAGATATATCTTTCTGGATTTGTTTGTGTGTTTGCTTAACCTTGTCTTGTGGAGTGGTTTGCTTGTTCATGGGATTTTCGAGGGGAAGAGCTCAACAACGTGCTTTTTGAAGTCCACACACCTTGGAGAGCTAAATCTATAGGTATTTCTCTTTTGCGGTGTTTTCTCCTTTTTAAGAACTTAAAAAGAACTTGTTTGTTTGTTTTTATCACACTCAAACACTTCGGTTTTGGTGCTTAAAAATAATTAATCACATTGGGAAAGAACTTGTTTGACTTGTCTTCATTGAAATCAAACACTTCGGTTTTAGTGCTTAAAAAGAACTTTTTCTTTGTCATTTTTGTTGTATGTTCTTCATCTAGTTTTCTAAATAGGTTGGAAAATTGATCAAAATTAGTAGTGACACTATTTGATTTTTATTTTTCACCCTTGCACACAAAGCCAAAATCACTAGGTATAAAGCATTTAAACAAAAACTCCTTCCCTGGCCTCGCCTACTTGGAAGTGACATCCAAGAGGAAGAGCCTACGCGGTACTCGGGCCGCGCTATAAATTCATGGAAGTTCTGGTATATATTGGCAAAGCACCCGACTCCCTTATCGCAGTGTGTGTGAAGTGTGGGGGTAGGCCCCTATATCAAGCCACGTACCAGTCTTTTACTGAAGTGCCTTCGGGACTCCTCACCAAAACATTCCCCAAACCATCCTTAGTTTGGCCAATTGAGTAGTCCCCATTCTAAAAAGCCTTCCCAAACATTTTCTTTCTTAAAAGGCATGAAAATTTAAAAGAGATAATCACCTACGCTGCTTGAATTGTTCTGTGCATTAGTTAGGTCAATATTTTTCTATGTTTTTGCTTGTTTATGATGGTCATCACCCGGTCACAATCTAGAAAAATGGCTCAACTAGCCTCTTCTTCATCCGAGACCACCACTAATGTGGATGTTTTGGCACCCCTCGGGTCTTCTTTGGGACCACTATTAGTTGGTTCCCCATCTTGGTCATATAATCCTTTCTATCATCCTAAAGTGATCCCATCATGACCAGCTTCCCCTAGTCCTTCAGAGGTGTCATCTGCTTCTGATATAGAGTATGTTCCTCGTGGAGATCCTGAATTTCAGGCACTCCTTGACCACAACCCAGTAGCCCTTATGGACTACCTAGTGCATAAATCTATTTGCATATCTGATCAGGGACCACCGATCCAACAAGTTTATGATTATTCTCATGAGCCATCCTAGGCTTTTATAGAGTAGTTAGCATGCTTTTTCTCACCTCGAACCATGAAAGAAGGTGGCACATCTATGCCTCCTTTTTCTCTTCCACCGACCATGTCGACTGGTTCTCAAATGACCCTACCTATCCCTAGTGCCATGGCTACCTCGGCTACCCCACAACCTACTTTTGAGAGGCCCTCTTCTTCAGCTATGATGAGTGCATCCACGCTCCCACAAATTGTTGTTAATTCTTCTATGCCATCTATTGCATCTCAGGGTCAGTATCTCTCTGTGAACCAACCCCCTCCTATGAGTCAGTCGGTTCCTCCTTCTCATCCTCTAGCTGGTCTTTCTTCTAATGCTCCAGTGATAGTGACCTTTACCCATCCTTTGGCATCGGCACCCCTAATAACCAATCCAAAGTCAAAAGCCTCATTCAGAGTTTGTTTCCCACCATATCAAATCAAATCAACACCCACATTCCTCAATCCATTCCGATTCAGTTGGCAAGTGTAGGAACCCACCAATCACAGGCCCCATCTTTCATTCAACCACCTTTCTCTCAACCACTTGTCATCTCACAACCTATTTATACTAGGCTCCTTCACAACAAATACCTCACCAGGCATCACCTAGAATGCCTGGTTATTCCTCTTATCATCTTGTTAATCAGCAGATGAATCCCCCATTAACGCCTCAACAAAACATACCATTTTCTTCTTATACGGGACATACTAACATGCCCCCTCCTCAATCTGACATCATCCAACTTCTTTTCAAGAAAATCATAGACCTAGAAGCCTCCACCAAAGGGGCTCACCCTTCATACTCTTTTGAAGAAGTATGTAATGAACCGATTCATCCATCAGTGGCTTTTAAGCCTTATCCTCCCCAATGGGAACTTCCTAAGTTCTCAAAATTTCATATTCGGGAGGATCCTCAACAACACCTGTGAGCATTCAAGCATGCTTGCTACCTTATAGTCCAGGATCAGGAGCTTATGCTCCATACCTTTCCTATGTCTTTAGCAGGGCCCGCTTTAGACTGGTACAATAACATACCCCAACATTCTTTGTTTTCTTTCTCTCAATTAGCTCAGATGTTTGTTGAAAACTTCTCAATAAACACACATAAGATCTCGATTATAGATCTTTATAACATTCATCAATTGATGATGAGTCTATTGCAGACTTTTTGTCACTCATTGGAGAGGAATAATAAATCAATTGTCTTTCTCCCTCCCTCAATCTCAACAAATCGAGTTGTTTACTCGATCTTGTGCTAATCATATTTCTTCCACTTTAAGGATTCAAACCTTTCATACATTTGAAGAAGCCTTTACGATGGCACGCAAACTTGAGTCTCGTGCCATTGAACAAGGGAAGCTAAAACTTCATTCTAAGTCTAAACCAGATTTTTCTCGGTTTACAAAATCAAACCCTTCCACTTCTAACAAAGACAAGAATCAGGGGTCCACCAATGCTATCATATTAAAAACATCACGAGCTGATAACACTTCTAATCAAACACCTCGGAGAGACTCTTCATCTTCTCGAAAAGGACCCTCGTCATCTCGATCTTTTACTTCATTGGGGGAATCATATGCTTCTATCTTAGAAAAAATGTTGGAAGTTCACATGATCGAACTTCCCCTATTAGAAATTTTGATGAGAGCCAAGAATGACCATTCTGGTATAGGGAAAATGACTTTTTTCATTATCATAGAAGCAAAGGCCATGACATTGAATGATGTCAGACCTTCAAAAATCTTGTCCAAAAATTCATTGATAAAGGTGAGCTCATTCTGGATAACCCAAATGCTCCCCCAAATCAAGCTTGATGTTTTTAAACAGCCTTTTCCAAATCATTCCCCAAACAATGATGCTTCAGGGTCTCAAAAACCAAACACTCATACTATCAGCTTCATTTCTACTAATAATTCTTCTTCTAATTTGAATCATCCACAAAACATCGATTGAATCAGAACTCTCCTCCGCTCCTTCAAATTCTGAGATTCCACCATCCTCAGATGGTCCATCTTCGAGTCTTCCTTTATTAGAAATAGAGTCATCTCCCTCTGCCTCACCATCTGATCTTCCACCTATACCTGAGATAGTGTCATCTTCATCTGTCTCATCATCAGATATTCTTTTCGGTGCTTGAGTCATTTACATCCCTTCAAATTTCCACTATGGATACTTCTACTTCTGTCACTCCCATTTTTTCCATGACCATGCCTTTGGTTAATGTACCCATAGTTATACCAACTTCTATGCCTTGGAAGCATCTTCGATCTTAACCCTTCCTGTCACTTTTCCTATAGTAATTACACCCACAATTACTGCATCTGAAGTACCTTCCTCACAAGAGACAACTTCTTCATTACCTATCTCTTCCACCATCAGTGCTTCCTTGCCTATTAAGGAAACATCTAAAGAGATAAGCATCGACACCTATACTTCTAACTCTGGACTCAGACATAAACAATTGGAGTTTAAGCCTAAGGTTACATCATCAGTATCATCTCCTTTACTTCCTCCAAAATGGTTACAATCACCTTATGCGGTCGAAGTTGTCACCATCCCTGAAAAGGGAAAACCAATATTTCAGACCATCAAGACTCTTGGTGCTTTCCCTCAAAAATCCCTCTCTGCGCCTCATAAAAGATTGGATTTATCCACTGAAAAAAAGGTCATCTTCTTCTACAACACCATCTTCACCGGTGCCTCGTAAAGTGGATTTACCTACTGGAAAGGCGTCACCTCTTTTATCAGAACCATCATCTTCATCACCAAAAGCCAAGGCACCCTTTGTGCCTCCTATCAAATCTATTTTGGGAGCTCCTCCCCCATCTAAATCAAGTCTTATCTAAATCATCATCTGTTTCAGCCAAGTAGCCTTCTTCATCTCCAAAGACCAAAACACTTGTCACATCTTCGTCATCTTCAAAATCTATCTTAGGAGCTCCTCCTCCACCAAAATCAATCTTGCCTCACTTGCTTCCATCTCAAGCACCTAAGGCTGCTTCTCCCAATGTCTAGAAAAGAAAAACAATCCTAAAAAGACTATCAAACCTAGATATGTAGGTTCTTTTACCTCGGCAGTCTGTTAAGGCTAAAGAGGTGCCTTCATCATCTCTGTCCTCATCTTCATCTACCGGATTCTATACTGAAATCCTTCACCAACTTATCCAATCTTCATCTATATCTCTTCCTCCGATCAAACCCTATAATCCCAAAGGAGTAAAACCTTCATGGTTCAACTCTGATTTGATTTGTGCTTACCATCGCACTCTAGGTCATGACACGAGGGATGTAAAGCCCTTCAATCTATCATTAACAACCTCTTGGAAGAAAGTGATCTTCTATTGGAAGAGAGAGGAGGAACAAGTGTCTCCTATCATCCCAACTACATCTGAGCTTGAACGGTCTACTCAGGCCTCTAATTCTATTGATTCCACTCGGATGATCTTCCACCTTCTCAAATCGACACAATTCATATCACCACTAGAGCACAACAGTATGATAATCCATCATCTTCTATAGCCTCTCGACCATGGGTCATCATTTCTGTGGCCCCCGAAGGAGTTCCTCCTTCCTCATCAGCCCCGAGACCTCGGGTCTCTATTCATGCTTCACCTCGGGCTCAGATTCCCATGTCAGTTGAGGAGAGTGTTATGAAACAACTCACCCATGCTCAGTCAAAATGTCTCTTTTTGACCTCATTCAATCATCTCCCCAAAGCATCGCTGCTGAGCTCGATTGATAATCTGTGCCATATCGTAGTGAATTCAGATGAGCCCCAACCTTTCGAGATGGTTGTTGGATTGAATAGACCATCAACCACCATTTCCTTTGAGGATTCTGAAATTCCTCCCCTTTCTTCTGAGGATTTAGAGGCTCCTCTCTTTATCACAGTTCAAATCAATAACACTACGTTAAAATGCACTATGATCGATAAAGTGGTGCTGCACTCAATGTCATTTCCTCCCACACATTTGAGCAACTTAAGTTACCAAAGAATGTAGTGTCACCACCACCTTTCACCCTTCGATCATTTAACGATCAGCTGGTGGTTACTTTAGGAACTGTGGTCCCCATTCGGGTAGGCAAGAAATTGCTTCATGAGATTTTTTACATTGTTGAAGGAAAATTCCACTACAATATGATCCTCAGATGCTCCTGGATTCATACAATGCACTGCGTCCCATCAACCCTCCATCGATGCATAAAATATCAGTATGAGGGAAAAATCTATACTCATCCAGGAGATCCTTTTCCATCCACACAATGTGACATGACCACAGGGTCTGTCCCTCCAAAGGAGAATGCTTGTTCTCCTGATGAGGCTTCATCCTCTTCCATACCTACAAAAAACTACTAGATCTACAAAATCTGGAAGAAACATTGCAGCATTTTTTTGCTAGGAGAGCTTCCTCTTCTCTCTTTTGATGCCCATCTCAAACCTAATGAGTATGGTAGGCCAGATAAACAACCTGAATATCAACCAGTCTTGGTCGCATCATCACCATTGGTCTACCCAATCAATAGACTAACTTCATCTACGGTGGTCTTGATACACCTCACTATCATCTGGATTCTCCTCCTAGGGCCAAACCCTATTCAGCAGGGTTTGATTGTCTACAAAATCCCATGTTCACAAAAACTTATCTATATCGATGTGCGTGGAAAGGCTTTGGCCTGGGAAAGTATGAACAGGGTGTGCATGACCTCGCATCCATTCCAACTCTTAAACCACATCAAAAATTTGGTTTAGGGTTCAAACCTCTCTCGAAAGCCACCATCACCATTCTCGATGAGCCTCTTTCCATTGAGGAACCATCTTCTCCCATCAGGTCGGAAGCATCACTTGATGTGGATGACACCATTTCCATCCCACCTACTTTTTTTTTTTTTAGTCAATACCATTTCCTTAGGTCCACTGACCTATAAGACTAATGGAAAATCCACTTCCATACCATTAGTCTTCCCGAAATAGTTGGAGATGACTCTCCCACTATCAATACTATCCACTATGTGGATGATGATTTTGTCCTTACCTATCTGGGGGTAGAGGATTCTTATCTTCCTAAAACCATTCCTTCTGACACATCTACGCTTCTCAATGAAGCCACTATCGACCTTAATATAGGGACTTCTGAAGACCCTCGCATCATTAAGGTCGGCCAATCTCTTAACCCACAGGAGTTAGGAGACTTCACCGCCTTTCTTTCCCACCATCGCCAAGCATTTTCTTGGTCATATGAAGATATGCCAGGCCTCGATCCTAATATCATGGTCCACAATATCGTTACTCTTCCAGACATCAAACTAGTTAAACAAAAACTACGTAAGATGCATCCTCGTGTAGCTCTCCTTGTCAAAGAAGAGTTGCAGCACTTGCTTTCCGCCAACTTCATCCAACCCATTGACTATCCACAATGGGTTTCAAATGTAGTACCAAGTAACCAAAGCTACTGGGAAAATTTGAATTTGCACCGACTTTCGGGATCTTAATCTCGCTTTCCCGAAAGATGATTTTCCTCTACCTAATATCGATCAACTCATGGATTTAACTGCAGGTCACGAGATGCTTTCTCTGATGGATGGTTTCTCTGGGTATAATCAAATTCTCATCACACCAGAGGACCAGCATAAGACTTCCTTCATAACTCCTTGGGGGACTTTTTGTTATCGTGTCATGCCCTTCGGTCTTAAGAACGCAGGAGTGACTTATCAACGTGTGCAATGACCTACATCTTCCATGACCTCTTACACAAAACTATAGAAGATTACGTCGATGACCTCCTCGGTAAGTCCAAACACCATCAGGATCATCTTCTCATTCTTGTGCCTCTCTTTGAGAGACTCATTCATTTTTGTCTTCACCTAAATCCATCTAAATGTGTGTTTGGCATTCTCACTGGTAAACTCTTAGGCTTTATCATTTCTATTAGGGGCATTGAAGTCGATCCCACAAAAATAAAGGCTATCCTCGAGATGCCTCCCCTTCCAACTTAAAGCAGCTCTGTGGTCTTCAAGGATGCCTTCAATCAGTGCGTCATTTTATCTCACAACTTGGACCATTGTCAACCTTTTCATCATCTCCTCCATAAAAATGTTCATTTTGAATGGGATGAGCATTGCCAAAAAGCCTTTGATGATCTCAAAGCTTATCTTCTTTCTCCACCTGTGCTTACACCTCCACACGAGGGGGAGCCATTCTATCTTTATATTTTTGTGACTGACCATGCTCTGGGAGCCATGATCTTGCATCGGGATGCTAATGGTAAAGAACAAGCCATCTATTATATCAGTCGCACTCTTCATGAGTATGAAACACGTTATTCAAAGCTAAAAAACTGTGTTGTGCTCTCTTCTTCGCAACTTCTAAACTTCATCATTACCTCCTTAATCAAAACCTACATTGTTACAAGTGTCAATCCACTCAAGACAATGCATGTGAAACCTTATCACAATGATCGTATCACTCGTTGGCTCATGCTCATGACAGAGTTTGACCTCGAGTTCATCTCATAGAAATCTATCAAGGGTCAGGTCATTATGGATCAATTAGCTGATACTCCTCTTCCGACACTCAAGTCCCCCTCACTCAATTCCTAGATGAGTACATCCAACAAATGATTTGGTCTATCTCCATTTAAAGTAAAACTCTTCTTTGATGGGTCCAAGTGTCAGCAAGGGGGAGGTGTAGGTTTCATCATGATTCCTCCTTGGGGTGCACCTATCCCTGTCACACACAAGCTTAACTTTGAATGTACCAATAATATGGCGAATATGAAGCTCTCATTTTAGGTCTTCAAAATGCCATTAATCTCGTGCTCACCATATCGACATCTTTGGTGACTCTGAGCTCATCGTTAATCAAGTCACTGGTGTCTATCAGTGCAAAAATGATATCCTTCAAAAATATCATGATATCATTCTCTTTCAGCTTCAATCTTTTGATAAATTTACTATCCAGCTATATTCCTCACACTGCAAACCAATTTGTAGATATGATGGCTTCTTTAGCCTCACTTATTCCTCCATTCACTGAAGACTCGTGACTTTATGTGGTTGTTCAACATTTAGACCAACCATCTCATCTCAAGGAAGTTGACTTCAATCAACGCTCATCACAACCGACACTCAAGATGAGTGGTATCAACACATTTTTTATTATCTATCCCATTCAGTGCTTCCTCCAGATCTGACTTCCAATGGTAGAAGATATTTTATCCAACGCACAAACCACTATACTATTCTAGGTGGAATCCTTTACAAACATGGCTTTGATGGTATTTTTCTTCGGTGCCTCAAAACCCCTGAATCATCTAAAGCCATTCAGGAGGTCCATGATGGTATCTGTGGTGGACACTTTGGTGGTTTGGCCATGGCTAAGCGCATCCTATGTTTAGGT
Organism: Taxus wallichiana var. yunnanensis; assembly: GCA_018340775.1. Classification (NCBI taxonomy): domain Eukaryota; kingdom Viridiplantae; phylum Streptophyta; class Pinopsida; order Cupressales; family Taxaceae; genus Taxus; species Taxus wallichiana. The sequence goes on from CM031240.1 coordinate 695,178,747, forward strand.
TATTATTGGCCTTCTCTTAATCAAGACTACTGTGACTATGTCAAGAAATGTGTCAAGTGTCAACAACACGCTAATCTCACACATATCCCTAGTCAGGCCTTGCAACCCGCAATGGATTTGTGGCCTTTTTCACAATGGGGTCTTGATCTCATTGGCCTCATCAATCCATGCTCTTCGCAGTGACATCACTCTATCATTACTGCCACAGAATACTTCACTAAATGGGTGGAGGCTATTCCTCTTTCATCAACCAAAGCTAAACCTATTGTTGATTTTGTCTATCAACACATCATTTGTCACTTTGGTGTTCCTCACAAACTCATTATAGATAATGGAAAGTCTTTCAAAAACAAATATTTATAGAAACTTTGTGACACCTTCAATATTAAACTCAACTTTTCTTCTCCATACTATCCACAATCTAATGGCCAAGCTGAGGCTTCTAATAAAACTTTGCGTAATATCCTCGCAAAGGTAACTAGTCGAGCTGGTAGGGATTGGCACTTACACATCCCTTTTTCTCTCTGGGCTTATCGGACTAGCATTCATACCCCTACCGGTGCTACTCCTTTCTCTCTCATCTATGGGTCTGAGGTTGTCCTTCCTTTGGAAGTCAGATTCCCTCTCTTCGCGTCTCTCTCAGAGAGTTTGTCTCTGATGAGGACTATCATCAAAACCATCTAGCACAACTTGAGTTGTTAGATGAACATCATCTCAATGCTCTTGAACATCATCAAGTCTATCTTGAGCATGTCAAGCATGCTTATAACAAGCATTTGTAGCAGCGTGACTTCCAAGTTGGTGATCTTGTTCTTAAAGAAAACCAAAATGTCACTACTCTGGAATGGAGTCAACGTGGTAAGTTTGCTCCTAACTGGATGGGACCATATGTTATCACTCATAAGTATGGGTCCGGGGCTTATCACCTATCTTCCATGGATGGTATACCTGAAATGGAGCCTCTTAATGCTTTGCATCTAAGGCCCTTCTACTGTTAAAATCTATCTTACATGATCTTAGTCACAAAACAGATCTTTTCATCCATCTGCAACCAGTCATGCATTTCGTAGTGATTTGGAACTATGTGGTTCTCCACGTTATGTCTTTTATACCTTAAATATGAGTACCGCGGCTCTACTCATGGCATTTTCCTTATGATTTGTTCCTTCTCATGGTAGGAATACCTTAATCACTACTTCATCCACCCTAGGTGTTCATCTTGATCAAAACAACTTTGGGGCATGAGTACGTGCTTATATACATTTTCTTCCCCTCTATCTGATCTATCTGGTCTAAACTCAACTTCTTCTTCCAAAGCTCAAAAAAAAAAAAAAAGAAAAGAGATGCTATCCTAGTCCCAAAAGATAGACTGATCCCTCGAAGGACAAGCTATCCATGCCTTATCAAATAAAATAAAAAATATAGACCATTCCTCGAAGGATGGCTATCATCATCAAAATATAGACCGCTCCCTTGAAGGATGGTTATTTGTTTTATGGCATTTTCAGCCTTTGCAGTAACAAACTTCCTCTATTGGCCAGTTTGTTCACTTTTTAGCATCTCTGAAAGACTTCCCGTATCGATCAGTCTTTCTATATCTAGCAAACTTCCCGCATCGATCAGTTTTGCTTTTCTATCAAAAGAAAAAAATCATGAAGCTGTGATATGAGACCTTTTCGATCATATGGAGATCCTATTTTCCCCATATGGGCACGTATTTAATCCTTCATGTGTTCTGATGAGATGTATACTTATCTCTCATCCTTATCTACCTCCTAGATCTGGTTTGTGACTAACTAGTGTCAGGTTTATTTTATCCATCATCTATGGCCTTGTGTGCATCGTCTTTCGATTTACCATCAAGGTCTCTATTTATGGTCGGTTAGGGGCCTAACTTATCATTATTTTTCCTATCTAGGTGTAGTGATTTTTATTTCTAAAGGATAATATCATTACATCACTTTCTTTCCAAAAGACATTTCCCATGATTATTTGTTGTTCATCCAGTTAAATTGACATTTAACATGTTAATTTACTCAATCAAATCTATCATCTATCTATGCTCATCTTATTCATCTCATATAATATCATCAAAAAAGCATGTATTAAAAACACATGTGAATCCATCTATCTATCTCATTTAATTGAATTAACATCTTAAACATGTTTATTTAATCAACCATGACAAATCAATCAAATCACATCTATTCATCTATCATTTATAACATTCATCTATATCCATCAAAATTACATAACATCTATCCATATCTATCAAAATTAAATGCATGAATCCAATCACATAACACAAAATGATGAATATATATACATATATCTATCTGTACAAAAGAATGTATGGCTTCCAATCAAGCCGTATACATCGTATCCAAAAAAACTACCTTCAACTCGAGGCTACATCAGTATATCTCTACAAAATATCACATCTATATGGTAAAATCGGATAGGTGGAAAACACTATCTCCTCCTCCCTCCTCAAGTCCGGGTGTCTCTCCTGACCATCTCCTATAGAGCTGGAGATGCCCACTGCCATGGCCCTGCCACCTCCTCGATCTCCTCTGGTGCTCACCCTCCGAGGCACCACCGCCAGTAGTAGTTGTTGTCCTGTCCTCTCCTCGCTCCATACCGAGGCACATCCGGGGGCATGTTGTGGGCATCCTCATAATATCTCACCTCGGCAAGGAGAGCCTGATAGGTACTCAGACTCACCATACCGGGTGCTCGCAATGGCACTGCTGCTGGTGGTGGTCCTCCTGCTACCGCACCCTATGCCCCTGACTCTGAGGTGGTGCCTGTATCACCATATTTGGCCCTGAGGGCCTCCCTGTGCCTGTGATAGTGATCTCTCTCTCTATTGGATCGTTGTATCCCACTCCTGATGAGTGGTGTCTCTCTCCTATATCAGGGTGTCCCTCTCCTCTGTCAAAGTCCTAATCTCCTCGAGGGCAGCTGTGTGTGTGTATGTGTCAAGGCAGCATGCTCTCCCTCAAGTCTCTAGTGCTGCTGCTAGATCCTCCTCGCCCTGCCTCTCAGAACTACCGGGAGATGTCGTGGCAGCTCCATGTGGTACCACGCCTCGTAGCCCTCATCCACTCCTACATCATCATCATCATCTATGGGAGGTGGGGCCTCCTGAGTGGATCTACGGGAATCAGTATAGGTAGATCTATCTCTCTCTCTGTTATCCCATCTGTATGGTGTATATATGGTCGGGATGATCTGAATCAAACCAAACTACCTCATCACCCGTATAAATGGGACTCACTCTAAGAGCTCTAGCCGGCCTATGGCCCCTGACTACCCTGCTGTGTCTCAGCTCCACCAGATGGGCATCCTATCTCAGCCCATATCGGATAGACCCTGTATGGTCTCCATATCACCTGTGCTGGTGTCAGAGTCCTGAATCTCTCTGAGTACCACTCTGCGGATCTCCCTATATCTCCTGGGGCCATGTCTACCCACCATCATCGGAATCCATACTCAAGGGACTCCCCTACTCCTGGCATCCATGGAAGCCCAGATGGCCTGATCACTGATATATGCTCATATGCCCAAGCAATGGAGCACAAAACTCACGTCTATCCTATTCCACCTCCTGTGGTATACATCCACAGCTCATGATATATCTGTGCTAGTAAGGCATCAACAAATGCAAACACCTGCATGAACTCTAGAATGTCACAGACACAGTCAAGAAGGAGTAGTGGGAACCATCCACCTCTGGAATCTGGTAATGCATAGTATGAGATAGCCATCTAGATCAGGGCTATCAATCTACTCCGAGAGTCATCTGCACGGTACTGTGAGGCTATCCTCATAGCCCCGGACACTATCTCTGCATCATCTACCCTGTCCCCATATAATCATACCAGGGCCCTCCTCTGCTGCTCTCGTGGGGTGATCTCTATCAGGTCCCCTATAATCGGTAACCTGAGGATCCTATAGATGTCCTCATGGGTGATGGTCATCTCACCCATCTCAAAACCAAAATGTGTAGGTCTGGCTATCCCACCACTGCACCAATGCTCGCATGAGCTCCACATCTCGGGGTACCCACCTATAATAATGGAAACCCCCTAGTCTGGATAACTCTAGATGATGCCACTCAACATCTATCACATCTGGTAGTATGGTCTCCAGTAGCTCGGGAATAACATCCCGCATGTGTAGGACCTCTCGTGCCTACATGATATCAAACATCATCATTAGTTTCATATTTATCAAAATCCACATCATTAAATTTTCATCAAAATCTTTCTCAAAAATAAAAAAATGTCACTTTTTTCAATCGGTGCCGACTCATGCCAATCGGCATTTACTTGACGATCGATGTCGATTGTGTTTTAATCGGCACCGATCACTTCCTAATCGGTGCCAATTTTTTCAATCGACGCCGATTATGAGGTAGAGAGTGCAAAAAATCCCTCTTGCCTCCTACTACAAAAAAACATGAAAAAAAAAAATAAAATGCTAAATGTACAAAGCTAAGGAAGGCTCACTTACCCCTGGTCGTGTCCTCTTCCTCTTCTGACCACTTCCAGAGGCTTCCATGTTGCTCAAATTCAATTTTTGACTTTTTCTAAATCAATCGTCACAGTGCAAATGAATCATTACCATTCACCTTTTCTATACTTATAGGTTTTCGGAGTGGTCGGCGCCGATTATTTTGATCGGCGCCGATTTTTGTGGTCGACGTCGATTAGGGGTAATCGACACCGATTGGATCCAATCGGCACCGATCGGGGATATTTTGATATATTTCATCCCTGGTCCCACCAGATGTGCTTCATCCTCATCTGTTCTCTTGTCTTACACATGTGTCACCCGTACACACATTGCCGCCATCATTACGTCTTTCTTTTTGGTACTTGTACCTGATCACCTTGCATAGCCTCACGTGCATCTCACTCGTGGCTCAGCTTTGCTTGTTATTCCCCACCTGGGGCATCTCATCATTATATCTTTTACATGTGCCACCCATAGCACACCTGTTCTACCCTAGTCTAACAGTACTTCTATTACAAAGTCCACTATAGTGGCCATATGTTGATTTTTCGTGGTGGCTATCCTCTCAAGGCCATCACTTCATCCTTCTTGTCTAAGTGTTGATGCTTGGCTTGTTTATTTGATCATTGTTATGACCTTATTTTCACCTTTTCGTGCACATATTTTTGGTGTTATCACCCATTCGAGTTCTTCCCTGTACATGGGTAACTCACATTTTTTTGCAACCTAAAGATAGTGGGTCTGTAGGCACTAACATCATCTCATTTGAAGGCCATCTAGTTGTCCCTACCAATGTGTCACTCTTTAGTTGTTTGTTGCTATGTTGTAGTCACCTTTAACTCACTAGTCTGTAGCCACTTACGTCATCTCATATGAAGACGTCTAGTCTACCCTACCAATGTGAGTTCCTTAGGTCGCTGCCTTTTTTGTTTTTTTTTACGTGCATCATCAATGATCAAATCTACCCTAGACATCTAGTTGGGGCATCCTTCTTTCTCATCTACCTTTTTCAAACTCGGGATCGGTTGGCCTTTTTGGGGCCACCCCATCCCTAGTTTGAGGGGGATCACATCATCATTATTTTCTTCATTTCTTCCAACTCCTTGTTTTTGTCTCGTGGCATTGCTTATCACAAGTTACTCGACAAAAAGGGGCAAATGTAGACACCTAAAATTGGTTACCCAATTTAGTGTCCCCTGGGTTTGTTTATCCTCTCGGGTAACCCAGGGCACCTTTATATCACCACTTCTCCCTTAGGGTATTACTTAAATATTTAATTTAAAGGCCTATCCTAAGTTTTCTCCACCCCATTATATTTCATCCATGGTTAATTAAACATTAACCATGTAATTCTATCTTTTACATTTATTTCAACTACTTATCTACCCCATATCAATTTCCAACCTCCCATATCATTTTTATCCATCCATCCCACCTATTTCTCCTCTCCTAAAACCATGCAGTGGGATTTTTCCATATTTGAGTTGGAGGGATAATATTCTTATCCTTCCAATTCATTTCCTTTTGCCACTTTGGGAGTCTGTTCTCGATCGATCGACGCCGATTTTTTCGAGGTGCCGATGATTTTTTCGAAATGGCACCGATTTTATCTTGGTCGGTGCCGATTATAAATTTATGACCTGAGATCCTCTCTGGTTAGATTTAAGAGCTGGTTTCCTAGAGATTACTTTTCATCTAAGTGATTAAAGAGATTATCAGAGGAAGAGAGTGAGTTTTGTGTAGTTTAATCCCTGAGAGGTGCATTGTTACTCTGTCCACGTATCTACAGCTCTTGTGGGTCTCCACAACTACCCTGGTCATCATCAATCATCAATCAAGCATTTTTAGGTATTCTTCTTTGTTAGTTTTTGTAATCTCCTTTCGATCAACACCGATCTAGTCTAGTTGAATCTGATTAGTCTTTAATCAACGCGGTTTATCCAAATCGGCACGGATCGGGTCTTTCTTTGGTTTTTGGGTTAGAATCCATCAATTTCTACCTCGGATCCTCTTTTTCCATCTTCAATCTCTATTTTCTGATCAATCTTCAGTAATCTGGTCTTACGTCTAATCCATTTTGCTTAGTTTGCTTTCTTCTTTTACTTTCTGGCCTTTTATCTTCCTGTGTGTCCAATCGACGCCGATCATCGATCGACGCCGACCCAAACAATCGACACACCGATCATTATCGATCGACATCACGACCCAAAAAAATGATGCCGATCACTATCTGATCGATGCCGACCAGTCTGCAGAAAGATACAGAATTCAGGTAACACAATTTCAGCTTTGTTTTTATAGTTTCTGCTTTCTTTCAGTTTTTGATGGTTTTTACATTCTGTCTGCTATTTTTAATCAGAAAACCTAAATATTTGCTTACATATTTTATCATGTATGTCTTTATTCTTGATTGAAAAATGTGAACTGACATCCGCCGAGGAAGCTCATTGCTTCCCTGGACCTTGGATCTACTTTCGCAGGATTGTTCATGGCAGTTCACCCATACACCATGGGTTGCAAAGCCACATGTGATAGAATGGGAATTGATATGCTATAGTATTACCTCTGCATATTACGATCCCATAGGTTGCAATAGAGGCAAGCATAGCCACAACACCACATGGTTTAAATGGACATCCTTTAAGAGACTATGCCATATTAAGAAAACCTGAGGCCAAGGAGGAGTCATAGGCCTAGGTATTGGGTCTAAAGTATAGGCACATGTATAAGTTCCATCTCGAAATATCCTCCATAGGTATAGATACCTAAGTTACAATAGGTTGTGATAAATATTCCACCCTCACCACCTCGATAAATGAGTCCATACATTAAAAAAGGTGGAGAATGATGGGATGGATGGGGATCAACCTTGACATAAATTATAGTAGGTGGGGTTAGGGATCACCACCTAGGTCACCACATGGAGGACCAAAGATATAAGTGCATAGATATAGGCTCATTCCAAGATTAGATGGCGATCGGTGGATGCATTAGAGATTGAGAGAGACATGGCTTTCTAGGGTGTTGACATAGATTTTATCACAGTATATATCCTTTAGAGACAAGTGGAGCAAGGTGCCATGACTCATACTACTTTGACAAAGAAGGTATAGTAGGTTAGCATTGAGAGGGATCATCTTGTGACCTGAGAGAGAATAGTGGGGAGTTGAGAGGATCTAATTACAGGAAGATTTTCTAGATTGACAGAGAGTGTGATTATCTCCACCAAGTAGTTGCAACAAGAGGAGCTAAGGATTTCATTTATGATTTTATCTATCTATAGGTGAGGCATCTTATTACAGAGATCTTTATTATAGAGTAGTGTCAGAAGGATAGAGGATTATTCCATAGAGTTAGATTGGATGTAGTCTCTCTAGATCCTATTCTCATATACCATCCAGGTCTACGGATCAATATAGATGCCTCCATAATAGGATATGCCTCCACCACAACATAGGATAGAAAGTCCTGGTGTTAGTGAGAGTCAAGGTTGATTCTATTATTGTACATGTATTTTTGTATATGCCTTGTGATGAAGGAACAATTTTTTCATGATATATATGTATTGTTTTTTATTAGGCCTCAAGATGAAGACACATTTTTGATCCATGCCAATGATGGCATATATTTTATATCTAATGTTGATTGAGACACTTTTTCTATATGGAAATTTTACATTTAATATGGATATATGATGGTGATGGACTTTGATACTTATCAAATTTTGTGTTTTATGAGATAGAATGTTTATGATATCACATTTTGTTTTATGAGATATGATGTTTAGTCGATGTTTTTATTATGGTCTATGATGATAAGACAATAAAAATAGTCCCTATTACCCCAATTTAATGATATTATATGATGTTAGCTTAGCATACATGTTTGATTTTCATTTTTATGATGTAGATTAGCATTTATTGACATGTGATGATGTTTATAAGTGATGATAGATGATACGGATGATGAAATGATAACAAACTATAAAAGGAAAAAAACAAGCACAAACAAAATTTAATCAAATCATAATAACACAACTATGTACAAGAATGAAAAATAGAAATAATTTAATGAAATTTACAAAAGATTAAATAAAAATTTAATCTAATCAAGAAAAGAACCAATGAATCCTATAAAAAATACAACATGAAAAAGCTAGCCAACAAAACAATGTACAAACAAACAACTAAGTAAGAAACTACTCCTTTATTTTTGTGGGCTATTTTTGAAACATTTTTTTTTATGTATTTTCTCAATACAATGTTATAATGTTTTGAGTTTTATTTGAAAAATATTTTAATGTTTTTGAGATTTTCGATCAAACATATCGATTTTTTTGAAAATTTATGTGAATGTTTAGAGTTTTTCAAACAATTTTCCAAGGCTACGTGCGATAACATGAAGAAACGTGGAGCCCCCAACAATATTTGGTAATGTACAAGGGAAAATGTCATGCGTATGTGCAAGAAAGTGAAGATGGAAAAATTCCCCCAGCGTGAGATGAGAATGTACAATGGAAAATGATTCTCATATAAAAGTAGGATCAGCTCGATCAAGGCTAAAAGGATAGTCTCAAAAGTACCTTAGACACGGGAAAAAACTATCTTAAAATAAAGCAAGTGTATTCCATTGATATGAGATTCTTTTAAACAAAGGACCCTTTAATGGATCTAGAAACTAGTTTTCACCAAAGGACTTGTCCAAAGTGCCAATTACAAAGAGTGTTTTCACACTTGGACGGATTGATTTCTATTTAATTTTTTTACTTCTTTTTCTTATTTTTCTTATTTTTTATTTTCTTGATATTTAAGGATCTCCATTCTTAATCATAGAACTTCTTGAGATGTGTGATGTTCATTGGCTCTTGCAGCTTGTCACCATTAGAATCAACAAGTTTATATGCTCCTGAACCAAACTTAGCAACCACAACATATGGTCCTAACCAATTAGGCTCAAAATTTCCTTTCTTTTCTCTATCCTTGGTGGTATTGAATTGATTTTCCTTTAAGACAAGGTCCCCTACCTAAACCTAACGATATATGATTCTTTTATTGTATCCTTGACATAGTTGATTATGATACACTTTTAGGTGATCCAGTGTATGAAGTTGTTTCTCATCCAACAACTCTAGCTCCACGAGTCTAACAACTTTATAGTCCTCTTTGTCTAAATAGTCTTGTAAATATATGCACAAAGAAGGGATCTTGATCTCAAGGGGTGGGACATCTTTTGTGTCGAAAACTAAGGAATATGGAGTATAAATAGTGGGGGTACATATGGATGTTCAATAGGCCCAAAGGGTAGGATGGATATGAAAATTCTAATTACATCCAATATTTTTAACCATATTTTCCATTATTTGAACAAGATTTTTATTTGAAGCTTCATCCTATCCATTACCTTGAGGGTAATAGAGGGATGATTAATTTAGTTGGATTTGAAAACATTGGCACAACACCTTCATAGTTTTGTTCTTGAAACACTTTCGATTGTCGGTTATAATAGAAAAAGGAATTTCGTAAAGGAAAATGAGGTGGTTCATGATGAAATTTGAAATCTATGTACCATTGACATAGGTAAGAGGAACAACCTCTACCCACTTTGTCAAATACTCGGTGGTAGTAATAGTAAACATGTATCCATCAGATGTAGTAGGGGTAACTTTTCCAATGAGATTAAGTACCTAATTTGAAAATGGCCACAAGGTTGTGATTGGCTAAAAGAAATGTGTTGGTATGTATCAGGTTGTCATACTTTTGGCACAACATGAATTTCTTAATAGACCGACATTGATCGGTTTCCATGGTAGGCCAATAATAGCCTACTCTTGAGAATTTTTATCCATATCCATGCCACTAGACGGGCTCCATAGATGCCTTCATGCAACTCTATGATTTCTAACATAGATTCATCAAACTAAGGCCACACAAAATATTCCCATCATAGCTTTTGTGGTAGATATTTCCTCCAAGTAGGGTGTGGCAAGATATGTACTAGATAAGGTTTCATTTATCATAATGGGAAATGCCAATAGGGAAGGTTACATCATGAAGGTAATTATAAATTTCATTATACCAGGGGGATAAGGGACCAATAACTTCACATGCAAACAAGACTCTAGCATGTTGTATGTTGGTGTCGTTAAATGCTCCAAAAATAAAGGTATGACATTTTTTCCAGTGGATGTGCAACAAAGAACCAAATGTATCCATAAAATCTACTACATGATTTTTCCCCTAGGTATTTATTGGAACATGATCTATATAAAGAATTCCTTCAAATTATTAACCATTTTCTTATAAGGAATGAGATTCTCATCCTTAACTTTGTACTCATCATTTACTTGTTTGATGATTAACATAAAATCACCAATTACATTAACATGCCTGATATCCCAAAATATAGCTATTTTAAACTCTACTATGAGAGATTCATATTCCATTGTATTGTTTGTACATGGAAAACTAAGTTTGAATGCTTATGGAATAAGATCTCTCGCGGGAGTAATGAGTACAACTCCTTCTCTTGAGCCATGCAAAGTAAAGGATCCATTAAAATATTCTTTCCATGTAATGGAATCCTCAAGATACATCGTACAAGAATTTGGAAGTTCTAGACTCAATGGTTCAATTCTCGGCAAAGGGACATCAACTAATTATTCCTCCAAAGTACCTACCATTTGACTAATTTTTGATGGACGTACTCTATATCAAACTCGTTGAGTAAGATGATCCAATTATCCATCCTTCATGTAAATGTAGGTTTAGATAGTAAGCACTTTAATGGGTCAATTATAGAAATGAGATAGGTCTTATTTTTTACAAAATAATGATAAAGTTTTTGAACAAAAAAATGACATCCAAGAAGGCCTTTTCAATATGGGGATAGTTTAGATCGTAATCGATCAACGTCGACTAAGGTAATACATGACTTTTTCTTTCTAATTGATATTATCTTGAGCCAAAAACATGCCTATTGAAAATTAAGTGGAAGAAATCTACAACAATGGTTTTCCTAAAGCAAGTGGCATTACAACAACAATGTTTTGTCTTAAGTAGATATTATTCGAGTAAAGAAAATGCTTATCGTTGTTTTGGATCCCAATGAAACTCAATATATTTCTTTAGAAGATGTGTCAATGAGTGATACTTGTCTGGGAGCTAGGAGATAAATCTTCTGATAGATTGAATCTTCCCTGTAAACTATATAATTGTTTTATATTATTAGGAGGAGGCATTTCAATTATGGTAGTAACCTTTATAGGATCTACTTCAGATCCTCTCCTTGAAACAATAAATCTTAAAAATTTCTTGATAGCATGCCAAATACACATTTCTTTTGGTTAATTCTAACCTTATAGTCTCTAAGACACTAAAATATGCATCGCAAGATTGTTGGATGGTCCTCTCTAGTCTTGGATTTTCCTAAGATGTCATCCACATAATCTTCCATTATATCATTTATCATGTCGTGAAAGATGACAATCATAGCCCTTTGATAGGTTGCACCTGCATTATTGAGGCTGAAGGGTATGACTTGATAATATAATGTCCCCAAGGGGTAGTAAAATTTTTCTTGTGTTGATCTTCCTCTGCAATTTTAATATGATTATATCCCAAAAATCCATCCATGAGGGATAAAATTTCATAACCAGCAGTTGAATCGACAATCATGTCGATGTTAGGAAGAGGAAAATCATCCTTAGGACACACTTTATTAATATCTCTAAAATTTGTACAGATCTTGATACCAATGGGTTTATTTTGTATAGGTACTATATTAGAAATCTCTAAGGATAATCAATAGGCCAAATGAAGCCTCTCGCCTATATTTTTTCCAATTCCTCTTTTACTAACAAGGCGATACAAGGATGCATCTTTCTGAGATTTTTCTTGATGGGCTTTACTTCTTTGTGCACAACTAGGTTATGCACTACTAATGAGGATCTAACCCTGGCATGTCCACATATGACCAAGAAAATATATCAGAAAATTTAAACAAAATAAAATTCTTTGTTCTTGTGCTAAAGTGAAGCTCCCAACTTAACCATTCTAGGTTGTTCCTCTATTCCAATGTTCATGTCTATGGTTTCCTCCACTAGCAATTTGGATTCTTCCTCCATATGCCTAGGATCGGGGTGGAGATTGATATCCTTATCTAATGGCAGCATCTCAATGAGATTTTCACCTTTTGACTGGTCATTTTCTATAACCAATGATTTTTCCATTTATTTGTCCACTATTGCATCAAAGAAGTTGTCACTATGGGACTTAGATCTATTATTTTTACAAAGATTCTTTGAGGATATCTTTCCCTTTCTTTTCTTTTGATTTTTGTCATCATATAAATAATCCTCCTCCCCAAAGTATGTGCATGCGTCAAGATTAATGGATAATCCATTCTTATGGTCGTCAACAAGAATGCCATCATGGAGACCCATAAACTCACTAATTACTTCATAATTCTCAAACAAGTTGATTGACACATGTTCTTTGTTGGTCCTAGTTAACAATAGAAGGATAAACAAGATTTAGCGAGAAAAATGGTAGGGGATATGGTAGGAGGTATAGTTAAGATAGTCATGTCGAAAAATGAGTTTGTGGAGGCATGGTATTCATATAGATTATACCAAGAATTTGTTTCACTTTCATAATAGGAGGAAATATCTTCATACTTAGAAGAGGTTTATTTAACCTCGGGAGCATGGAACCCATACATTCAAATAATAATACCATACTTACAAACCTTGTGATGGGGTTCGAAAGAGGTTCCCACACACCTTGTTCATTGGTGCCACAACCATATCCTTGATACCCCATGTCATACATAATTTTATTAGGGATAAAATATTTGGGTGCTTGATAACATGATGCCATTTCATTAGTAGGAGATGATATCAAAGATGTGTCCAAAATATTTCATTGCCAAAAGGCCAATGGGAAGGAAATTTTAAATGTTGTAATGATCTCAGGATCATTGATTTTTGTAGCAAGGCCTACCATGTGCTCTAGGTGATAAGGGGAGGTTTGAAATTAAAAGGTCATGTTAGAGGTCATATTCTCCATATCCATTTGCAATAACTTTCATATCCTATGAAGCAAAGGGAGATTATTATGTAGAATCACCTTCACCATGAGAATGTAACTTATTCGGATCAATGCAGGAGGTAAGAGCCTTTGATTGAACCTAAATGACCATTTATGTAGAAGGACATTCAAATGTGGTGGGAAAATAACCCGAAAATTCTCTATAATGAGAAAAGGGTTGAGGATCCCCCTGAATGGTAATAGTTTTTCCTTTATGGTATAACTTTAGACACTGATGGTACATGAAATGCATGACATGAATCCATGGGAAAATAAGGAGCATGTTGTAAGGAATTTCCAAGTCCAAAACATGGAACTTGGTGTCATGAGTAGTAGGCCCCACTTCCATAGGAAAAGTTACCATGCTAACTAACTACCGTTCTTCATTATCATAGGCCTTGATGGTGATGACCTTAGGTTCTAGATCTGCATTTGTGTGGCTGTTGATGATTTTTTTTTGAATGAACTGTTAGAGTCATGGGATACCTTAGGGAATCAAGAAAAAACTCCCTAAGATAACATCTAGATTTTAAAGAAGTTGGCTCTTCTCTATGTCATGAAGCAAGGGTTAGAGGAAAAATGAAACAAAGCACAAAAAGACAAAGGTGATGCACTAAAACTGATATTAAAAGACACAGAGATAGTTCTGGGAAACTAATTGAAATAGCTGAAGAGATTTTATCATGCTATACTATTTTTAGAATTATCTTGGATTATCAGAGGCTGAGAAGGTGTAAAACATAACAATATGTAGATGATAGATGCATATAGAAAACCCAAGGGAATATAGCACGATAGATCTTCAAAATTATCTTAAAACTACCAATAATGAAAGATGAAAGACAAAGAATATTGAAAGCTAAAATGTATAGAACAAGAAATATTTCTTCATAGAGAAAATAATACATAAGGCCGATATGGCACATATTACAACTTCCTTCTAAAATAGAGTCTTGTTAAGGCTATTCAATACATTAACTAATCCTAGAATCCCTTTTAGTAACTTTAGTATGTTTTCTTTTTACTACCTCCTTCTCCTCCTTTGGTTCTGGATCAAAACATTCCTTTATAGATCCCTTTGGCTCTCACTTCAATGTCTGGAATCAGATCTTCCACCGATAACATTCAATTTTCTTACAAGATCTTTCATTTTTTTGGGCAAGATCTCAACTAACTATTGGTGATATTTATGATTTCCTTTAATTTATGCAACTTGTGCTCCTTTGGTTGGTGATGATTTCATCTTTGCCACGTGGAGGTCATGTGCTTGTTTGAGGGTGTTCTTCAAAACTACACCTAAGTGACGCATGGAGGGCGTGTACTTGTTTGAGGGCGTTCTGGGATTTTCTTCAAAACTATGAACTTTTTTGAGAGATTTACTTATTTCTCTTTATTTGAAATTGTGCTTAAGAACACATGGAGATCCTATGTGTTTCAACTACACTCTTGACATTTCAACCTGCATGGGAAAAAATATCGAGTGTGATACATGTGGGCTATGCAGTGCAAGTTTGAGAACACTCCTTCTATGTTGACATCTTCCATGTTCAACTTCATATTTAGTCAAATTTAGGCTCAATCGAACAAAAATAACTAGGGTCAATGTGACAAAATATGGTGGCTAATAAAAGAGTCTTATAGAAAAATAACTCTACAATTATGGCGAATCACCAATGGACTCGCACTTTTGATCATGAAAGGATCCAACAATCCTCTTGGCCTAAAAATTTGAAATGTGGCTTACGAAATTCCACTCAAAGTTGTTACAAAGTAATCCAATATCCTAGCCATTCCACCTCTGTAGGGTAGGTTCTTCATTGCAAGGCCTGGAAATCTTGATCCAGCTCGATTATCTCCTTATGGGAAATTTTTTTGAGACTCTACACTATTGCGTGTAAACAAAACTCCAACTACACTATTAGGTTTAGGATAGCTTCCACCTCGGTAAATTGGAGCTCTCTTTTAAAGATTGAAAGACAGTCTTGTCTTATCATTTGGTGATCAAGAGTTGTTGAATTTGGTCCTTTGATAGGACTATAGACTCATCGGGGAAGGCAGAGAGGGGAAGCGTAGGCTAATTCGTTGATGCTCTACTTCCGCTCTTTGATCCCATGTTAGAGTTGGGTCAAGATATTCTAGTATTTGATATTTTCTGACAATTTACTTGATCTCATACCCTTGTAGGCTTTAAATATTTGCTAAATTTTTTCTCCTTTTAAGTAATGAATTTAAAAATTAATGCAAGACAATAAAGACAATTGTATAATAATTGATTACAAAGTTTGGAAATTACCTACGTCTCCAAGTTCTTTTGAATCATTCCACTAGTCAAAACTTGTAAATTACAATAGTACTTTCACAAGAAAACCTAATGGAAACTATTAAGAACTTGCTTAGAAAAATAACCAGACCTTCAGAAGACAAGGGTGAAAAATAACACCTGACTTCCCCTTTCCTGGCATATTCGGCAAGCTCGCTGGCACCAGCTCCATTGTTTGGAATCCTCTGGTTCTCGATCAGCCTTAGGATGCTTCGTAATGTCCTATGGCACTCAGTCAATATTCTATAATTCAAAATAATTTTGTGTGGCCCTATGGGCTGACTAGGTAGTATTAATAACTCCTAGTAACAATAATGCCTATTTAATAAAATAGGTCTTCACAACTTTATAATAAGCCTAAAAAAATAGGTCTTATAAAATAAACACTCCTCCGCTTGCTCAGGAAATATTCCTCAAGCTCTTACTTTGAGATTCCAAGTTGTGTGTGTGTCCATTACAATAGAATGGGTTCCCTATTTATAAAAAAATAGGCGATAAAATTATGTGATATTATTTTATCCTAAGGCTAATATTAGCCTATACCCGTAGAAAAATACATGGGATTAATTAGATTGCATGTTTTAATGGGATATAATCCCAAATTGGTAGATTTAGCATATTTTAATGGGTTAAATACTCATGTTGTTGGCTAAATGTGAAGGGGGAGGTTTTGCATGCTAAAAGTGGGTATATCCCACATTAGGCAGTGTTGGCTTTCGATAAGGTCTTTTAAAACCTTAGACCCCCTATATCCCACTCGATATCCGAAGAAGACCTCCATGCCTCCACCGTATGGTGTAAGTTTTTGTAAGAAACCTCAATGCTCCTACTATGTAGTGCTAAGTTTCGATATCCGACAACAAGGATCTTTTTACTCTATAACATAGCTCCTAGCTCCAAGTTGATTCCACAAAATCCAAACTTGTTTGAAGTAACTCCATCTTACGTAGAGCTATTATTGATCCAATGTCGATGATGGACAATAACGTGTCTTTTTCAAACCTCAATCCCTCCAATACATGATGCTAAGACTCTTTCAAGACCTCAAGCCTCCAATGCACGATGCTAAGTATGTTACAGACCTCAATGCCTCCAATACATGATGCTAATCCTCTTTCAAGACCTCAAGCCTCCAATGTACAATGTTAAGTCTGCTGATTAGCTACCATTAGAATGTGTGGTTGCAGTGCCTTGACACCGAATGACATTCGAGTTGATCCTTTGAGAGATCCTCTTGTTGACACACTAATATCAAGTACCACTTTGTTGCATGGTCACAATGCCTCTACACAGAATGAAGTTTTGACCTAACATCAATGCCAATGGTGATTCAACTATCATTTTACTACACAATCACAATGCCTCTACACAAAATAAATTTTTGAGTGACTCTCTCGAACTCTACTATATGCACAAATGGAAGATCAATCTCCAATATTTATATGAGTTAAATCCTGTATCCCAACTATAATAAGTACTCACAAGCTGATTAGGAGATAGGTTTGGAGCATTAATCAAATTTTCTAAGTAAGAAAATCCACTGAGTATGGTAAACCTTTCTCTCAACATTTTCTCATAGAATTTGATCCCCACACAAATACTGCATACTATTCATCAATTTAAATTATGCAATATATAATTAAAAAATTCTTGACTTACCCATGTTAAAGGACTTTCACTTTCGGATATTACGGTCCTGGGTTGAATTGTCAACTCGTAGTGAAGTAGAAACTTCCGTTGCCTTTGCAATAGGCCTTCATTCCATCTTTGGCTTGCCATTACTTTCGATGGTGATATGGATGCATTTTCCAGCAATTTTCCACCCAATACCCATTCCTCACGGCAATGAGCACAAAAATTCCTCTTCAAATCCTTTTTCGGGATGAGGAACTCTTTCGCCATTTCTCGACTCTGCGTACGAGATTGGTCTTTCTAATTTTCCTTGTTCTTGACAAAAACATCAAATTCTTCATCATTGTCCTTCTCTCCAAGCATCTAGCCCTTTGAATGATTATGAAATCCAAAAAATTCCATGGAAAGGAATTCCACATCTTCGAAAATCATAACCATACTTTTAAGCTAAAAAGTGGATCGAGAAGTTTTATTGTGCTTATGATTATGGTAAGAAACTAGAGGTGGAATCTCATTACCTCTTCGCCAAATTCTCTTACCATGTCCTACTTGTGATGACAAAGCATAATTTTCCATCTCGAGAATATTCTTGTAGGACTAGTGGGGTATTCCCTTTTCTTTGAAGCTTTTCTCCCATTAGCGTTCTTGGAGCATTCTCCAATTTCCATTCCCGCACTAGAAAAACCCAAACCTGTAAAATGAGGATGATCCTCGATCTGTATTGGGTTAGATATACCTTGGCCATTTTTACCAAGGCCTCTTCCATCAAATCCCATTTTATCTAGTAACTTTGATCCAATACCTCTAGTATGCTTTTCAAACAAACCAAAGACTTCATTACTAAATCCGAAACCGAATGGGAGGAAGAAGAAGATTCCATTGGTGAACAACTTACAATGTAGTCATCTACCATGGTCATTGCATCTGAAGTTGAAGGTATTTCCTTTCTCTGATCACCACATTGCAACCTTTCCAAGAGCTCATCCTGTGTTCAGATTTTGATTTCAAACAAGCATTCTCCTCTTCCAAGCAGTAACACATTGATCATAGGAGAGAATTATCTTCCTGGTTCTAGTGATTATAAGCTTCAATTTCCTTGAGCTTTTCCTATTTAGACATCTTGCCCATTATGCAATTGTTCCTTGTTCACATAAATTGAACCAACCGCATCAATCTTGAAGCAATCACTCTATTAATCACATTTTGAAGTAAAAATGGAGCTAAACCAGATCTGAAAATAATCATGTTTTAATCTACCTAATCTCGGACCCTTGTAGGCTTTAAATATTTGTTGACAATTTGCTCCTTTTAAGTAATCAATTTAAAAATTAATGCAGGACAATAAAGATAATTGCACAATAATTGATTATGGAGTTCAGCAATTGCCTACATCTCTCAGGTTCTTTCAAACTATTCCACTAGTCAAAACTTGTAAGTTACAATAGTACTTTCACAAGAAAACCTAATGGAAACTATTAAGAACTTGCTTAGAAGAATAACTAGACCTTCAGAACACAAGGATGAAAAATAACACCTGAATTCCCCTTTCTGGCGTATTTGGCAAGCTCGATGGCACTAGCTCCACTGTTCGGAATCCTTGATTCTTGATCAACTTTCCAGACGCTACGTAACACCCTATGGCACTCCGGTCGATATTCCAAGATTCATAATAATTTGGTGTGGCGCTATGGGCTGAATAGGTAGTATTAATAATTCCTAGTCACAATAATGCCTATTTAATAAAATAGGTCTTCACAACTTTATAATAAGCCTAAAAAATTAGGTCTTAAAAAATAAACACTCCTTCGCTTGCTCGGGCAATATTCCTCAAGCTCTTGGTTTGAGCTTCCAAGTTGTGTGTATGTCCATTACAATAGAATGGGTTCCCTATTTATACAAAAATAGGGCCCTAAAATAATGGAATATTATTTTATCCTAAGGGTAATATTAGCCTATACCCATAGAAAAATACATGGGATTAATTCGGATTGCATGTTTTAATGGGACATAATCCCAAATTGGAAGATTTTGCATATTTTAATGGGCTAAATACCCATGTTGGCAGCTAAGGGTAAGGGTGAAGGGGGGTTTTGCATGCTAAAGTGGGTATATCCCACATTAGGTGGTGTTGGCTTTAGATAAGGTTTTTTAAAACCTTAGACCCCCTTATCTCTCATGTGGATATCCATGCATGGCTTAGTTGCCCCCACCACCGCTTCACCTCCTTCTCCATGTGGAAGCTTCCATGTATGGAATTTACATGCCCCCACCACTCCATCACATGGTATAAGCATAGCATTTGGTGGTTAAGTGGATTTAGAGGATTATGTGGTTATAATAATGTTTGCACATGAATGTGTGTGTGTGTGTGTGTGTGTGTGTGTGTGTGTGTGTGTGTGTGTGTGTGGCATTTGTAAATAAGTATGGAAAATAATTACAAAGTATAATGTAACTTGGTCCATATATGACTTAGCTAATTATCTTGATGTCAAACCTTGATAGGAAAATTGATCATATTTGGTTCGTGGTGGCATGCCACATGGTGGCTTTTAGACCCACCACATCGGCGATAATACCATAGTCTACACGGCGGCGGGCTCCCCTCTGTAACAAAAGTTGAGCCTCTTGTTCCAACGAGTAGTCTTTACGGCTATTAAAGATCGAAGATCGAAAACCAATATATGAATCCTTTTTCCTTTTTCCACGTGTCACAGTGCCATTGGTCCAATATTGACCAATTGACTAGAGTTGACTTTCCTGTTGACTTAAATTTGACTAGACATATCTAGAGCTCCCAATGTCCATTTATCGCGTTCTCACAGTCGATGGAAAGATCTCGACATGATATTTTTCACTAACACCATTTAGGGATGTTTAGAGAAATTTTGAAAATGACACCTTTATCATTCGAAAGCATCGTAAATTTTTGATTAAATATTAATGATTCGGGGATCTTGGTAGTTATGAAAAATGTCGATGGTGGAGGTTGTGGTTTCCATATTTGAGAATAACCCTTGTGCATTGGATATAAATCCAAGTGCAAGGGATATATTCATTGTTGTGGTGGAAATTTGGTCACAGCAAGAGGCATATAGCTCCTGCACTAATGTTATAATTCCCCCTTTCTGGGGTTGTCCCAAATTATGGGTCAATTCCTTGATTGCATCCTCATATGATTTTAACCTTTTCTAGAGGCTGATCTTTTCTTCCTATATGGTGTGTAACTTTTCCTAGATCGTAGCCACCTCCAAATTTCTTGAATCAACCTCCTTTTGGAGGGATCCTTTCTCTTGTGAGAGTGAATTGGTCGAGGCCTCAGACGTGGCAAGTTCGGGTTCTAATGTTTTAGCTTCCTTTGAGAAGCCGAAGGAGTTCTTGTGATGGAGGTTCCTTTAATTCCTTATAGAGCTATTCGATCTCCTTTCCTTTGCCTTAAATCTTAGCTTGTTACTTAACCATGATTTATTTTTCCCAACGGAGGCTAGATTGTGCCTTTCTTAGCTGGTTGTTGAGCTTAAGGTAGTCTATCGTGACTACGATCGTAGTTTCATTCATTAACTTGACCTTATCCTAAGGTTAGAACTTTGAGAGGTCGACCATGACAATGCTAATAGAATAGTCATCGGGTTGCATCTATTCCATGGGTTTGGATACTTGGGGGACTAGCCACGTGATGGTCAAGGAGATTTGTTGATGGTCATATAATGATCACATCTACTTTGTTTCTCCTATTGACATTTCCTTCTTCTTTTACTTCACCCTTCGCTATCTTGGAATACCTTGGCGGTTTCAACTTAGCTCAAAAATATGAGGCACAAGGATAACCCCACCCATGAATGGGAACCCAAGTGGTAGACCATATGGAATTGTAAGTTTGTGGTTAAGGCATTGAAGTTACCAAAGCCAAAGAAGGGCTTGTCACCATGTGGGGGGAGAAAGTTGGGATGGTGGAGGGAGGTTGAGGCAAAAGAGAGGCTTCAAGTGGAGGGAGAGTCTAAGATGGGGTTTCTTATTGAAAGGGATACCCATTATAGGGGGAAATAGTGGTAGAGGGGGTTGAAAAGGAGCCCTAAGAGGAGGTAGAGGGGGAGGAGATGTAGGGGTCACAACCATATTTAAATATTTACATGGGGGCTCGGAATCAATTCCTCCATAGGTTCCTGTGTTGGGAAGCGATGCAATCTGCTTCTTGGGTGCCTAAACTGAAATGGAGGGAGGAGGCGGTACTTATAATTTCTATCGGTAGGTACGAGAGAACTCTCAGATTGATCTCGCAGGCCACTCTAAGGTGATTTTCATTGTGTCCTCACTTTCCATGTCGGATCCTTGTTTTGCATCCCAAAACTCCTCCCATTTCTCATCACTAGATACACCCTCAAAATTGAGGGTGATTTGTCTGATCTCCTTCCTATACTTCCAATAGGATTTAATTTTTCTCCACTCCAATATCTCTTATACAGGGCCACTCTAAGCCCTTTTTTCATGGTGAGGGTAGGATCATACATGTTCTTAACTGGATGGAATGACTCCCAATCTGGAATCGGAATGTCCTGAGATAAAAAAATGTCGGGTGATTCTTCCTTAGCATGAGACCTCCCGACTTCAAAAATTTCCCTAGACTCTTGCTTGCAGGAATGGGACCTTTTTTGAACTAGAGTCATGACCATTATCCCATCCGAGTCATATCTCCACGAGTCTTGAATTAGGGTGAAGTCATAGGAAGAAATATCTTTCGCAAGGTTATGCTCTAATTTTATTTTAATCATAGTAATTCCTCCCTTTCTCAAGGGGAGGTCAAAAATTTCCTTCTTTTTTGACCAAAGTTGAATTCAATATCCAGGAGTACTAGCTACCTGGATATCTCAAGACCCACCACCCATGTCATGAGGACCCTCGGGAGCATAAAGGATTCATATTGAAAACCATGCAACCAAATCATCAAATTCCCTACCCAAAAAAATAATCACAAGGGTAGGGGATCTGCAAGGATAGACTAGATAGATTTATTCATTTTGTTGTTGACCCCTTCTAGGTTAAGTTTGAGAAGGAGGGGATCAAAAAGAATTAAAAAATTCATATACATCTGATGAGCGGGACAGTAATACATGAGTCCAAGTAGACACTAGAATGATATTTTAGGGATCAACCTCTACATCCCATAGAGTCAGAGTCATGAATAGCTAAGGTACTGGGCATTCTAATACAAAATAAGGTGGAACAAATATGAAGAATACTTGAAGGTGGAGTTTACTAGGAACCTAGCAAGTTGCTCACAAATAGATTCCGTAATGACTTTGGTGAAGTCAAAGTGGTACACCTGCTCTTTATTTACGGACCTCATTCTAAATAAGGTTTCCATCTGCCAATCCTAGATGTTCTGTCTGAATCTTGGCCAAAAATGAATGTTAGCATGGAGCAAGCATCTTGTGAATCCACCATAAGTGACTTTAGGGGAATGGGGAATCCTATGGTTCCTAAACCACTTGAATCTGTCTACCTTAACTCCCTATTAAGAAATGAAGATTTATTCCCTGTAAGGATCCTACATGCTTTGGAGCTTGGAAATATCATAAAAACTTACCACTTTGGGTCGTAGATTAGAGCCAACATGTCCTTGACAACTTGAGGTGTAATTACCACCTTTATGTTCCTTCCCTGGATGGTATTGGTGTTAGAGTCGAAATAATTGGTTCACATCTGTATGAGCTCTGGGTATGGGTGCATGAGAGGCACCATATATTGAGTGAGTGTTGTGCTCTATATTATTGAGCCAAAAGCCTCATAATTTCCTAGGTTAAGGAACCTGGCGTAGGCTTCCTCTCTCAGAGATTTGGGCTTCTTGTTGAGAACAAGGTCGAAGACATAGTCGGAAAAGTCAAAAACTATGGAAGGGTCACTAGACCGAGACCCCACATCAAGGAACCTCAACCTTGGTTGAAGAGGGCATGGGGTGCAGGTTGTCCTACGTAAGACTTCACTTTTTGTGCGGAGCTAGAAGTTATTGGGCCGTTCTTAGGATTAGGAGATGGCTTTGATTATTTTACTTTGACACTTGGAGACTGATTGGAAGACTCTAGCATTTGAAATGAACTTATTGGATGCTCCCAACTATCTTAAATAGTCACCTTAACTTGTAGAGTAATGGCTCATATGTATATAGAGTCACATCACATAACAACCCTTTTTTAATTAATGACCCTAAGCACCGAACTCTGCACTTTTCGAGAGATTCTATATCAATTCTCAATCTTTTTTCCTCAAATATCCTAGGAGGATGTTGGATCATTAATTTTAGGAAAATTAGGAAGGTGCACTCCCTCCAAAACTTAAAAAAGAGGCAAGGGGGATCCCAAGGGACACATGTCTGAGACACTTATTGAAAGGGACAAAAACAAATGAAGAAAAAGAACGAGGAAAAGGAAAACTGTACATAAGATATAATATTTATTGAGGAGACTCACATGAGAGTTTTAAGTGAATATCATTTACAGAATTGCCAAGGGATCACCTTCCATGGTTTCAAGTTTGAAAGCATTGTGTTACTTGCATGCACTAATTTTGAAGGGTCTTATCCATAAGGGGTCAAAATTTCCATGATTTCCAGGCTTGGCATCCGTACGATGGAAAAGTGACAAGCGAGCGTGGAAATCTACAAGTAACTTTTCTTGCACCCGAACTCCCGAGGCCGTGTTGGGACAACCGGTGGGGATTAAGTGTGGGTGACTTAGATGAAGCCACAGCCGGGATTATGGCCAATTTTCTATGATAGACAAAGCTGTAGGCGAGGATGAGAATTGGCAAGGAACTTTCCTATGACTAACCATGGGAGGATCAGTGACTAAGATCTGGTAGTGTGATCTCCTGGTAGTTGAAATGACAAAGGGGAGATTTAGAGGCTATGAGCGGGTAGCGTAAATTCCCTAGTGGTTTATCCTCCTAACTAGAATTTAAGCATTTAATCTAGTTTGAAAACTTTGAATTAAATTATACTAAAATAACAATTTATACTACTACTGAAAGGGAAACTAATCTAAACAAAATACACGATTGAAATATTATAATTACAAACAACTTATTAAACTACTTTTATACTAAAACTAAACAAGTGAGATAACCCGGTGTGGTTATTCACCTGTGCAGATGTGTTAATCTAAATAAAAGACAACTAATTAATTTAATTAAAAACCTTCAATCCTACCTCAGAAGTGAGGAACAAATCATAGTTTCTCAGAAACTATCATTCCTCACAGCTTCCCTGGCAATATTGAAGGTAAGCTTAACTGAAATAAAATGATTCACTACTCTATTTGATAATAACTTTGACAATTTAAACCTGGAGTTTACTGAGCAGAGGCAAATCTAGTTTTGTTGTAGCTTGTCCCCTTAGAGTGATCTCTTTGTTCTTGCATGTTCACGTGAATCCAGAAAGAGTAGGAGTATAACAACATCAGCAAGAGAAGGCACTAGGATAGTAGTCGCTTTGAAGTAAAAATGGCACGAAGCACAAGTAGGAGAGGGATGGCGCAAGTGAACTGGCTTGGCCTATGTGATTCCTAGCAGGGTCATTGCAGCAATGATGAAACAAAATGATAAATAGTAGGTACTCAAACAATGAGTAATAGCAGCTTCAAAGAAATACAACGAAGTACAAGTAGGAGAGGGATGGCGCAAGAGAACAGAGCTTGGCCTATACGATTCCTAGTAGGATCGTTGTCGGTGTACAATGAGGCATAACTAAATATTCAGAATTCTAATCCATGCTAAAGATAAAATGATTCATAAACAAAATCTAGGACTGAGTATTGAAGACTGAAGCTCAAGAATGAAGACTCCAGACCAAAGAACCAAGACCATTTACTTGTCAAAAAGCTACATATTTATAGTATTTGCAATGACTAGAAGGCAAGTTCAAATTGAACTCCTTCACCATTAAACAAAGATAAATCACTGTTGAGGTAGCTAAAAATAAATACAAGATTTAGTGGTTGAGAAATGTGGATGAAAATTGAATTTTCACGCTTGCGTGATCTTCGGAGCATTTTGGAAAGCGTGTATAGGACCGCCGCCCTACATGAAGGTGATTCTGGACCGCCAAACCGGGTGGGGCGGTGGTTTCAGAATCAAGAGAAAAAGGCCAAGAAAAGAAGGGGAAAAGAGAAAAACAAAGCATGCAAGAGCTAAGTGGGGGATGCAGGACATTAACGCATGTTTAGAGGGCTTTTCTGGATCCCGAACACCTTGCGAGGAGACTTGTATCATCATTGGGGTTTTTGTAACCAATTTATTGATCCGAACAGTTCATAAAATTTTTGGGTACATACATATTGTCCCCTCGGATAAGCATTATAGCCATGAAGAGGAGTAAAACGTTGGGTCGACTATGGAAGTCTTGAAATGGGGAGTTAGAGGTTATACGACATGCCCATGTGCCAAAATGCCGCCATCCAGATTCCCGCTATCCGGAAAATGAAAAAGGGACTCAAGTGTAGATAGATAAAATAAATTGAAAATAAATACTAAATTGATATGAAATGAGGACTTACCATTTGTGTGGGGATAAGAACTTACCTCGCCGATGCTCAACTATGGGAAAGAACATTCAAAACAAGGTTAGAATGTCATAAATATACAAAACGAGTTCATTTTCCTATTCATTTATGTGTATCGATTTGGTAATTTTGAGCTTTGGGTCCATGGTGATCACTCTTTTCATTTTTGAGTATGATTGAATTGGAATGAGCTTGGGAATGGTATTTTGCGTTAGGCTTAGCTTTTTCTTTGTTTTTAATGCTTTTGAGAAGAACTCCTAATAAATTTGTAACTAGAGCAGTCATAATGGGCCTCAAGCGGGGGATAGGCGGGAGTTCCTTTATTTCTTAGTCTCCACTTTGTGAGGCATGTATGCTATTTTGGTATTTTGTGCTTATTGCAAGCATTTTGACCATGCCTAGTGCATGATGGTATTGTATGTAAAACATGATGCTTATATATATATATATGTATATATATATATATATATTTCGTTGTATAGAGTTGGTTTATATCGATGATTTGATTCATGTGTGTACTCTTAGATATTTAGAATTCCTGATTTTCATATGCTTTTCAGAATGTATGCAATGGATGACAAGTGATAACAAATGTTAAATAGAATGTTTTTACTTTATTTGCTTTTACGGTGTTGATATGTGATGACAAACATGTTGTAGTATTGAACTTTTGGCCTCTTTGGGCAATGTCTCGTGATTTCTTCTTTTGTTGGAAAACGTGATGAATGTATAAGCGATAAAGAGATGAACTTGCCCCAATCCCAAATCCACGCAACTAGTAAGATAGGCTCAACACCAAGAATTGGGAAGGGCACAAGTTGTATGAGTTTGATTTGAGTGGAATGATGAGAGACAGACAAAACAAGAACAAGAACCAATTTTGGACCTACATACCCACCCTACTCGAATTACTACCAAGCTTAGAAGGCCACTTAATTTTCAGTTTATCTAGACTTATATTCATAAATGGCAACTTTGGTTGACAAAATATTCTTTTGAGGATTTGATCTCTTTGGAATTTGGATGTTTGGATATTTTCTTTCTCTTAACAGAATTTGACTTGTGTTTTTAGCATACCAAGATTTGTTAGTTTGTGTGACTGGACCCCCCACACCTTGCCTCACGCCACTAGTAAGAAGCATGGGTTTGTCACCAAAGGCAAGATACAGGTGAGTAAGGGCACTTCTTTCCTTTCCCAACCTCACATCACTAGTAAGAGATGTGGGCTTATCACCAAAGGTTGATGGGGCAAAGAAGTGTGTCACATAAAATATTTTGTTTATTTGGCACGTTTGATTTCATTTGATTTTGACATTTCTGATCTATGAATTTGGGATATCATTTTGTTCCAAGAAATTTTTAGAGGGATAGATGTGACACCAAGAAGCTTCTAGAACAGACCGTAGGCAAGGACAACTTCACCTAGTAGAAAGAAAGAGCGAAGCCAAGTATGCATGTCTTGGTATGGTTTCGTAAATGTTTGTCTATCGAACTTGATGAGAAGATTTGAAAAGAATTTATGATGTTTGAAGAGATGTGATTTGAATAATTTTGCCAATATCTTTAGAAATTTGTAATAGATTACTTAAGAGTAAGTTCCTGGACTACAATATTTATGAAACGAGTGAACATGATGAACTAACTAAATTACTAATGCAATGCAACTGTAACCATGTACATATGAAAATGTAGGTGGAACTATATGTCATGATGTCTAAGGTGAAGAAAGTTGATGAATATCGAATTCTTCACCCCTAGAAGTACACAACAGAGAACCATTATCCTCAAATTTTTCATTCTCTTGACGAGGGCCTACCATTATAGGTTTGAACTTACAACCCTTTCCCAGAGGTGTATATGTCCCATTATTAAAAACATTTTTCTGAAAGAGGCGTTCGTATACCTCTTTGTCATGTTTTTGAGAGATGGCATGTGGGTGAGCATGACTATGCTGCTCGACCTTCTCTCTCATAGCAAGCATTGTGTTAATGATGAGGTCTTGCCCCATGGATAGGGAAAACTTAGCTTCAAACACGCATGGGTCGAAACCAGGCTTTAGAATAGGGTAGTGCCTAGAGATGGTTTTGATAGGCATCGTTTCAATTTTAAATTGCCCTTCTTCGTTTGTTAATTCTATCATGTTTATATCTAGATTTAGGTCATCGAAGGGAAGAGATGCTATACCAAGAAGACTACCCATTCCCTGAGGTTTGAATGGGAGAAAGATCGGCTCGTCATTCTCCAAGAGTTTCATAATTCCTGCTGTGGTTTTAGTGGAGACTATTTCCATAGAAATTGACTTATCTTTATTTGTCTTTGCCACCTCGTATATTTTTGGGTCAACAAATTCAACCTTTGGAATGTTTGGGGTGACCAGGGACTAACTCTTTTGTTAGAGGTGGCTTGTTTAATTGATTCATGGGAAGTTCATGCTCTATATGGACTCCTTTCTTTTTCTTGAGGTTTTCTAAGTGTATATCAAAGGGTCTAGGATCCCCTTGAGCGATGAAGACTTTTCCTAAGTGTAGAAATCTTATTTCTTGGAATAACGTGGAAGGGATTACCTTCATGTGGTGTATCCATGGATGACCGAGAATCATATTATAGTTGGTTTCCCGATCTATAATATAAAATTCAGTGAGGATTGTTTTGGGTCCTAAGGTGACCGGTAGTATTATAGTTCCAATTGAGGTGGCTTTAAGGCTATCATAGCCTCTTAGCGTGTTCGAGTCGTGGAACAATTTGTTTCTCCATACCCTAGCTTTTGAAGAAAAGTGAAGGGGACTATGTTAACTATTGCCCCATCGTCAATCATTGCACGCTTGACATAGTTGTTGTAAATCCAAACCTGCAAGTGCAAGGGTGGATCACATCTACATGAAATTTCGTTGTCTGTTGGCATCTTGCTTATTTTAAATACAAACTCAATATCCTTATCGCCCGCCCTAGAGGGTAGATGTCAAAGTATACATGGTTTAATTACGTTTCGGGAGGGGGGTGATGTTAATCAAATGACCAAGACCTAATTCATTGAGCAGTGCAAAGCGATGCGCGGGTGAATTTTTCAACAAATCTAGGAATGAAATATGAGAAAAGGTCTTGTTCAAATCTGATATCAAATCATAGGATCCTACCGATTTAGCAATTGTAGGAACTTCATCTCGTGTGGAGAAAATATCGGGTAGGGGTTGTGAAATATACTCCTTTGTATCGATTTGTTGCATTAATTTCACACTTAACCTCTAGCTCGACTAATCCCAAGATTTTTGTATTACCATTTGAACCTAGGTTCCCGAGAGTTGTCGGGAGTTGAGGTGTCTTGATTATTATTTTTATTATGATACCTTTGTTTTTCTGTTTGGATCTAACTTTTTATTGTTAGAATGATTTGGGAGAGGATCATTGAATATCTTAAGAGGTTCATTTTGAGTGAAAAATGATCCTACAAAAGTATTTGGTTTGGTGACACGGGATTTACCAAGAACATATCTATAAAAAGTTGTTTTTGTTCTTCTCGGAAAGTTTGTATGAATTTATTGTAGTCACGGCATGTTCTAGTTTCATGGCCTCAAATTTTGTGGAAACCAAAATACGAGTTAGGATTGTAATTGCTAGTCTATTGGTTTGGTGTATATTGTGGCCCAAATTTTTGATTAAACCATTGCCTATTAGGATTAAAATTTTACGTTTGTTGTCTTTGGTTTTGGTTCGGGTTTTGATGTCTAGTTGAGTTTTGGCTTGGACATTGTGTAGGGTTTCTCCATTGTTGTTGTTGTTGTTGTGGATGATTAAAATCCATTGCATTGATTGTTGGGGTAAAGTTGTTGTTTCATTGATCATTTATTTTTGGTGAAGCATTCACAACATTTACCTTTCTAAGCTTCCGATCAGTTACTCAATCCGTTATCACTCTACAAATTTTTATTAAGGATTTTATGTCCTTGATTGACATTCGTGATAGATAGGATAAGTTGTAGTGTTTTGGTTGGAGGTGATTAACCTTCCGTTTGCTCCATATGTCTTGCGACCACTATCATTTGCCGCTTGATCTATTGAGAGCACTCTCAAGTAATTCATTGTAAGTCCTTAGTGGAAACTTGGGACTTCTTCCTTTACTTCTCTGTTGAGAGAATGAAGGAATAAATCACATAGTTCTATTTGATCCATGTTTGGAGCACTTGCCTAAGAGTAAAGAATGTACGCGCTACCTCTGGATGAAATGTGCGATAGATTCATTGTGTTCTTACTTAATGTACAAGAATTCCCGATTCCTATTCTTAATAGTTTGTTCATGTCAAACACCTTAATGAACTCTAAAAGCGAGTTGTTTAACGAATGGATGGAAGCCTCGGGTATTCTATAATACCAATCGAGAGCGATGCCTTCTAAAGTTTTGGGAATACTTTAGCAACAACCCCATCCCAAGGAGTAGTTCTCAAATAGCAGTGGCGTAAACCTTGATATGTGCATTCGGATCTACCTCACCTTTGTATTTGGGAAAATCGGGAAGAGGTATTGGAAGCATGACACTTCGTATGGTGAAATCTAAGGGCTCTTTCAAATATTCTGAGTAAGTCCCTATCGCATATGTTTCGACCATTGATGGTGCCTACCGAGGGGGTGGTGGAATGGGTTGCTGACATGGCGTTACATATGCATTGGTAGGAGCATAAGGGAACCCCTGTGGTTGAGTAAAAATACCGGGAGAGGAGAACATATCCCCTTGTGGTGATTTGGAGTACATGTTTAAGTATAAAGGGGTATTGTCAAAAATGGATTATTTTGTACTAGACAGGAATTTAAAGGTGTTAGAAATGACAGTTCTAGTCGGCGTTTGTTGTGAATATCGAAGGGTCATGCCTAACGTGCATACTCCCGTGAGGAGGTCTACTTGGCTAGGATGGTGTGGAGGATTGGAACTTCTGTCTCGCATGAATTGGGAATTTTGTTTTACTTGAGCAAGTTCTAATCCTCTCACTTTTTCTACTAACATTGAAATGACTTCATTTGGTGAAGTCACGGTATTTTTCCTTAGCGGCATTTGTTGTATACCCCCGGTGTTGTATAGGCATGTGATATCCCATTATGAACCTGATCATTTCCCTACCAAGTTTACCTGATGGCATTCCCTATACGTAGTGGCTTGGAGGTATTTCCTTGAAAAGAGACCTGGGTTGCGTTCGTAAACTCCCTATGGGTGGTTAGATACTCCAAGAGCGTTGTTCATTCCTATCATAACGTATTGAATGTTCATCATCTAAACCTAGGTATGGATCAGCTTGTCTACTAATTTGTGGTCTAAGTAGTACCTGAGGAGACAAACTTGATTCTCCTGTGAGCATCATATTGTTTGAGCTTAAAGGATCTGTTTTCTGTGTTTGAGCGAAACTGATCCAACTCTTCTGTTTGGAAAGATGAGTTATATCTGATCCTTGGAGATGGAGTTTGTGTTGATAATTGGTTATCTAAATAGTTGTCACCCCATACCGAGAGCGAGGGCGATGACTGTCTATTCAGTTGAGCGTAGTATGCCTCAAGACCTAAGAGAGGCCTACCATATGCATCGAATCCCAACATATTCGGGGGGTATATGAATACCCGTAGAATAATGGGAAGGAGTGAAGGTGATGGTGAAAGATAATGAGGTAGTAAAGATGAAAGAGTCATTTTAATTTGAAAGAACCAGTAGAAATCTGACTCCAGACCAGAAAGTAGAAAGTTTCACGTCGAGTTCACCAATTTTGTTGGTGAAGCTGATGTGAAGGCTAATGAGGTATAGAAGGTGAAACAGTTGTTTGTTTCACATCGGGTTCACCAATTTTGTACGATGGAAAAGTGACAAGCGAGCATGGGAATCTACAAGTAACTTTTCCTTGCACCCGACCTCCCGAGGTCATGCCAGACAGCCGGTGGGGATTAAGTGCGGGTGACTTAGATGAAGCCACAGCCAGGGATTATGGCCAATTTTCTATGATAGAAAAAGCTGCAGGCGAGGATGAGAATTGGCAAGGAACTTTCCTATGGCTAACCATGGGAGGATCAATGACTAAGATCTGGTAGTGTGATCTCCTGGTAGCTGAAATGACAAAGGGGAGATTTAGAGGCTATGAGCGGGTAGCGTAAATTCCCTAGTGGTTTATCCTCCTAACTAGAATTTAAGTGTTTAATCTAGTTTGAAAACTTTGAATTAAATTATACTAAAAATAACAATTTATACTACTTGAAAGGAAACTAATCTAAACAAAATACATGATTGAAATATTATAATTACAAACAACTTATTAAACTACTTTTATACTAAAACTAAACAAGCGAGATAACCCAGTGTGGTTATTCACCTGTGCAGATGTGTGAATCTAAATAAAAGAAAGCTAATTAACTTAATTAAAACCTTCAATCCTAGAAGTGAGGAACAAATCATAGTTTCTAAGAAACTATCATTCCTCATGACTTCCTAGCAATATTGAAAGTAAGATTAAGCTGAAATAAAATGATTTGCTACTCTATTTGATAATAACTTTGACAATTTAAACCTGCAGTTTATTGAAAGCAAAGGAAAATCTAGTTTTGTTGTATCTTGTCCCCTTAGAGTGATCTCTTTGTTCTTGCATGTTCACGTGAATCCAGAAAGAGTAGGAGTATAACAACATCGAAAAAGAGAAGGTCTTTGGGATAGTAATCACTTGAAGTAAAAATGGCATGAAGCACAAGTAGGAGAGGGATGGCGTGAAGTGTCTTGGCTTGGCTATGTGAGTCTAGCAGGTCATTGCAGCAATGATGAAACAAAATTATAAATAGAAGGTACTCAAACAATGAGTAATAGCAGCTTCAAAGAAATACAATGAAGTACAAGTAGGAGAGGGATGGCACAAGAGAACAAAGCTTGGCCTATACGATTCCTAGCAGGATCGTTGTTGGTGTACAGTGAGGCATAACTAAATATTCAAAATTCTAATCCATGCTAAAGATAAAATGATTCATAAAATAAATCTAGGACTGAGTATTGAAGACTGAAGCTCAAGAATGAAGACTCCAGACCAAAGAACCAAGACCATTTACTTGTAAACAAGCTACATATTTATAGCATTTGCAATGACTAGAAGGCAAGTTCAAATTGAAATCTCTCACCATTAAACAAAGATAAATCACTATTTACTAGGTGGCTAAAACATAAATACAAGATTTAGTGGTTGAGAAATGTGGATGCAAATTGAATTTTCACGCTTGACGTAATCTTTGAAGCATTCTGGAAAGTGCATATAGGACCGCTGCCCTACACAGGGTGACGGTTATAGGACCACCGCCCTATTTAGGGCAAGCGATCATGAGACCATTTTGCCCGAGGCGAGGTGGCGGTTTCATAAGCGAAGAGCAAAAGGCCAAGAAAAGAAGGGGAAAAGATAAAAACAAAGCATGCGGGAGCTAAGCGGGGGATGCGAGATGTTAACATATGTTTAGAGGATTTTACGGATCTGGAACACCTTGCGAGGAGACATGTATCATCATTGGGGTTTAAGTAACAAATTTATGATTGTATGCATTCATACAATTTTTGGGTACGTACAACATCCCTTACATCCCATTTCAAAATCAGTATTACCGACTTAGAATTGCGGTTTGAAATATTTTGATTAAACCAAATTTTCACCACCTACCGGTGGTTGATCATAAGCCTTCACAAGTGGAATCTTGCTTCTCTTGGAGCTCTACTAGCTTAGTGAGTCTTACTTGCATCACCCCATTTTCCTCTATCTCAAATAGTTGTAATGCAAGGATTTCTAGGGAAATCAACATTACAACACTTTTCCCATAAACTATCTCATATGGCAAGGCTTTTAGGATCTATTTAGGTGTGATCTGATCATCCCATAAGGTTGTTTTGATATGTTCATGCCATAACCTCTTATGCTCATTTCCCATTCTTTTTATGAGCTTTGATATGTTTTTGTTAGTGGATTCTGCTAGACCATTTCCTTGTGGGTAATAATTGGAGGATGTTTTCAGATAGATCCCATGCTTTATAGAGAATTCAAATACTTTGGCCCCTAAAAATGCCTTAGCATTATCTGATATAATAGTGCAAGGGGGTCCAAAGTGGGTAGTGATATCTTGTAGGAGTCCTAGGATCATGTTCTCGGTGGCCTCTTTTAGTGGAACTGCCTCCACCCATCGGGTGAAGTAATCGGTTGTGGTGAGGATCCATTTGTGCCTAATGCTCAAAGTTGGGTTGACCATTCCGATGAAGTCTAGACCCCATTATGAAAATGGTTCCTCAATTAGGATGGGGTTAAGAGGTAATGCCACATTCCTCAAAACCCATATAAACTTGACAAACCTTACATCTATTTGTCTTTGTTTGATTGTCAGTAAACAAGCTTGGCCAAAAGTATCCTACTTGCAAGATTTTTATGGCTGTGGTTTGGGCAGAAAATGGCCTCTTGAGCTCCCATGGTGCAACTCACATAAGACTCTTTCAACTTCTTCATTCTCTAGGAACCTTAGCAGGATTCCATTAAAGTTCCTTTTAAAAAGGAAATCATCAATCATGGTGAAATTGGATCCATGTTTCCTATAGTACCTCCTCTTTTTAAGGGGATATGGCTTGGGTATTTCCTATCTACATGAAGTGGATCCTATCTGAGACCCAACTATCTGAGTCACTTTCTTGGATATAGAGTATCTCTTGGGCTCGTCGTTAATTAGGGGCATGGGGTCTTGTGTTAGATATTGACATAGGCCCCTTCCCTATACTAGATTTGTAGGTTTTACCTCAATGTCGTATTTGAGGATCTTAGTGATCTAGTTATCTCTTTTATCTATTATCTCACCCTTTGTTATATATTCTTTGATGCTAGAGTGTGCCACCATAACCTAGATTTTACTATGAGTGACAAGGTGCTTGAATTTATTCAGACCCTTAACTATAGCATAAGCTTGTCTTTCTACAAAGTTATACCTCGTTTCATAGTCATGGAGAGTTTTTTTGAGAAGAAGGCAATTAGATGTTCTTCTCCTTGAGACTCTCCTTATGTGTCAAGCATAAACGCTATGCTACATTTACCCTTTGTAGACATACATGATGAAATCCTTTGAGAAGTTGGGGTTGTACAGTACCAGGGGAAGATGTGATAGCCCCTTTAATTACCTCAAATGCCTAATGGCCTTCAGTGGTCCATTTGAAGTTAAGGTCCTTCTTGAGCATTAGCGTGATCGGGTGGATCATTAGGAAAAGTTTGAAATGAACTTGTTGACAAAATTGATCTTTCCTAAGAAAGATTGGACCACTTTCTTATTGACTGGTAAGGGTAGTCCCAGAATGGCTTCAACCCTTTCTAGATCAATAGAGATTCCTTCCTTTGAAACAATGTGTCCCAGGATTTTTCCTTGGGGTAATCCAAAAAACATTTCCTTGGGTTTAGAGATCCCTGAATTCTTGGCATTTCTCAAATACAACTTCCAAGGTGTCAAAATGACCCTCCACTATCTTGGTAAACACCATGAGATCATCTAGGTATATAAGAATTACCTTATTGATCAATTCTCCAAATGTAGAGTCCATGGCTCTTTGAAAGGTAGCTCTAGCATTTGTGAGTCCAAATGGCATTTTTGCGTATGCGAAGGTTCCCCATTTTTCGTGAAAGTGGTCTTATGTTGGTCCCTTTCTACAATCCATATCTGGTTATAGCCTAAAACCATCCCCAGAGAGAATCTTCCTAAGCCTGTAATTGTTGTAATATCTTCTCCATGGAGGGTAAAGGGTAGTGATCCTTTAGGGACACTCTATTTAGGTCTTTGAAATCTACATAGAGCTGAATTTCACTATTTTTCTTCCTTACTAGGACTAGGTTAGAGACCCATGTTGTGTGCTTGATAGGAAATATTATTTTGGCCTCTAGGAGTTTTCTCAGTTCCTTAGCCATGAGGGATTCTATTTTTGGGTTCATGGGCCTTTGTTTCTAGTGCACGAGCTTAGTTCCTTCTTTGAGGTTGATGGTGTGTTGGATGATATCCTTGTTGTAACCATGTAGGTTGTCATACATCCAAGCCATCACTTTGTCATACTTATGGCATAAAGCCACAAGTCTTTCCCTTTCTCTTTGAGTGACTAATCTCCCAACTTTTAGCTTCCTCTCATTAGTCACTTCTAGCTCGACATAATCCTCCTTTACCACTGCAAACTTCCTTTGATTTGAACTAGCATCATTAGAATCAAAAAGGATTTCTAGTGTTATTAACCCTTTTGGAATTTTGTTCATCTTCAACTAAATAATCTGATCTCCATAAGCTTCTTCAATCTTGGGTTGGAGTTGGTTCACAAACTGGTCAGATTGTTGGAGGAAGTGTATAATCTATTGGTCACTATTAAAAACCTACCAATGATCGATGTTATCAGGTATAGAAGGGTGGATGATCAATTTTATGGTACTTTTATTTGCTATCAAATCTTGTATTGGGTTGAATTGTGACCCGATTAAGGCCATCCTATCAGCCTCTATATTTTGGTCTCAAGGGATAACCTTGATATTAAAGGCTTCAAAATATTCAATGAGATCCCACACCCTATGTTGATAGGACCTCATTCTTGGATTTTTTGTGGTGACGGTATTCCTTACCTGTGTTACTACCAACTCTAAGTCACCAAAGAATCTCAACTATTTTATTCCTTCCTTTCATGTCATGGCCAAGCCATGTACTAAGGCCTCATACTCTACTTCACTATCGATACATGAGAAATGGAAGCGGAATTCTGGAGTATCTTATTTCTGCTTGGGGATAAAAAGCATATTCCATCTCTTAAGCCATTATTTCTTTTAGCCCCATTGAAATGTAGGGTCCATATCTAGGAATATCTTACAGGATTCCCTTCTCTTTTATCCTCTTCTTTTACCACCTTTGGAATCATGGAGTCCTTGTTAAAGATGACGTAAGTACCAAAACCATTCAAATCAAAGTTCTAAAGGGATCAGTGGGGGTAATCTTGGCTAAATGACCACCGATTTGAAGATTACCCTCCTCTCGTATATGATTCCTCTTCTCTGGTGATCATAGCATGGGAAGCCTCAAATCTTGAGACTGCTTGGTCCGTTATATGTTCCTTAGCAAGGGGTTCTGATAATACCTTCATCTTAGACCCATACTTGGTCCACAGAATCAGATGGGACCAATCAAGAGACATATAACCTCCTATTTTAGCTGTGAAATCATGAGAGAGACACAGTTTGAAGACTGGTGGAACGTCAATTACTACTATATCCTATGGAACGATTATGTTTAGGAAGGAATAAAGCTGCAACGGGAGCCCCTTTATAGCTCCTATGGTTTGGACTGATTTTCCATCCAGTTGCATGAATCCTTTCTTTAAGGGCTCATATTTAATTCCCAAGGCATCTGTAATTGCTTTGGGCATGATTGTAGTGCTTGTGAGTCTATCATGGAGTTATGCAATAATTTCCTACCTATGATAAGAGTCATAAAAATGGGTTGGGCCTTGGTTTACTTACTTCTCCTTTTGATTTAACAACACTACCTCTGTTGGGGCTTGAATCACTTTTACCTGTTCCTTCTCTTTCCGGTGGTGGTTGGGTCATCATTTGATTTAAGTGCTTCTTGGAGCAACTTCTTTTCTCTAGGATGCCCAAAAGATCCCACAAGGATGCGTTAGCTGGAACTTTCTTGAGTTGTTGAACCATGTTAATTGGTTTAGATGATGATGTCTTGGATGATGACTGGTGTTTTATTCCTTCAACCACATGATGGAGGGCATCTTGATTCTATACAGTTCTTAGAGCTAATTTTACAACCATTGGTGGTGAGACCATGATGGTTGGAGGCTCTTTTTGCATCTTGCTAGTCATACTTGGGATAGGACCATGTTTCTCTATCATCCTTTTTTTGAAGTGAGTGTTATAATTAAATTAAATATGATTGGAAGCAGTTGCCTCATTCCTAAATAAAAATTCCTCTCCCCTTCTACCTAAGAGAAAAGTGTGTCCTCTGGTACAATGTCCGCTCTGTTCCATGGACATCTCTTGAATCTGTTCAACAAAGGTTACATTTTGGACTCCAACGGTGGTAAGGTCTTGATGTGTTAACATCATAGCCTTCCCTTTCTCTTTTTTGGCTACCTTTTGTTACAAATTTCCTTGGGGACAGTCTCTTGGCATGTGGGAAATATTACAGGGGAAGCACCATGTGTTGGGATCTTCTACCAAATGGTTTTTCCCGGGTACCATTTCTCTTCTCGCTATTGGGTGGGATAGTCTGGAGTGGTGTTGGCACTAGGACGAGCTGGTTAGACAACCTGCACAAAAAAATTTCTCTGGGTATTTTGATGTTGAGAGGGATAGGTAGGCTTACCACCCTAATAGCTTTGATAATTTTGTCTTGGGTAAGTGCTCTGATTCCTTTTAAGATTTACTATCTCGTTAGAGAAGTTTTTGAGGATATTTTTGACTTCCTCCATTTCAGAGAAGAGGATGATGACACTGTAGTGGGAATTGGTTCTAGATGAGAGGATGGGTAATTATACAAGGACGTAGGGGCCTAGGTAGAGCTCAAGACTTTATCTTGCACAAGGGGAGCTATTTCGGGGTATATTGGCAAAGGGGATCTGGGGAAGCTTCGACATTTTTTTCAGGTTAGATCACAATATCATATGATTTTGGTAAATAGTCCCATCCTAATGATTAAATCATCAAAGAAATATCCAAATTAAGATCTTTTATGTTAAAAACAACAGCCATACATGCAGGTGGCCTTAGTAGAACATGAATCCTTTGCCATGTTTTGTGAAATCTAGTGTTAAAATTGGTCATAAGCTCTTGTGGAACCTTCTTGATGTTGATAAGATGTTGTAGGAGCGAGGATCTATCCCTTTCTCATTGAATATTTCTACCAATACATTTCCTAGTCACGATCCTAAGAACCGATAGAATTAAGATTTATGGATCGGTACCAATCTAGAGCCTTCCCCTTAATGAAAACAAATAGCAACCATAGCGTGACAACCTCTTCCCGATATAATGTACCAAACATATTTTCGCTACATCCTAGAGGTGTTCCTCCAGAGTTTTGAAGTCTTCTCCACTAAATTTGGTTAGAAATTTTAGCACGTTATCCAGAATAGGATTCCACACTACCAGGGGTGTGGGTAGGATGAGCAGACTCCCTTGATTCCATGAAACAAACTACCTCGGAGGTTGAGCTTGGAGGTGGGCCATTAAAATAGGTCTGAGGGTTCTAGTTGACTATAAGAAGGGCCTACCTGGTGGAGGTGTTGAGAGAGTCTGGTTTGGAGGAGACGAAGACCTCTGAATCTGTCTAC
The DNA here is from genome assembly GCA_018340775.1 of Taxus wallichiana var. yunnanensis. NCBI lineage: Eukaryota > Viridiplantae > Streptophyta > Pinopsida > Cupressales > Taxaceae > Taxus > Taxus wallichiana. The sequence goes on from CM031240.1 coordinate 695,218,179, forward strand.
CTCTTATGTTACATGGTGGAGATAATTGTAAGTATTCAAACACACCTTCTTCTCTTTTCCTCACTCTTGTTTGCATTCATCTTGTAAACTAGAGAAGACCAAACTTAGTACTGTTGAAATCAATATATTTTCAATGATGGAGTATCAAGATGTGTAGGTGTTCATGTCCCATCGGGTGTGCTAGGAAAACTATTGACGATTATCTTTATGGATGAACCATCAAAGTCATGGGATACCTTAGGGAAGTGGGATGATGCTCCTAAGATAACCTCCATATTTTAAAGAAGTTGGATCTTCTCTATGGTGTGAGGTAAGGGTTAGAGGAAAAATGAAACAAAGCACAAAACTAACAAAGGCGATGCACCAAAACTAATCTTAAAAGACACAAAGATAGATCCTGGGAAACTACTTGAAATAGTCAAAGAACATTTAGCATGGTCTACTATTTTTAGAAGTATCTTGGATTATTAGAGGTTGAGAAGGTGTAAAACATAACAATATGTAGATGATAGATGCATATAGAAAACCCAAGGGCATATAGGATGAAATAACTATAAATTATCTAAAAACTAAAAACAATGAAAGATGAAAGACAAAGAATATTGAAATCTAAAATGCACATTTATTTATAGAGAAAATAATACGTAAGGATGATATGGCAAAAATTACAACTTCCTTCTATAAAAGAGTCTTGCTAAGGCTAGACAATACAATAACTAAGCCTACAATCCCTTTTTGTAACTCTAGTATGTTTTATTATTTCTTCCCTCCTTTTCCTCCATTTCTTTTGGATCATAATATTCCTTTATAGATCCCCTTAGATTTAACTTCAATGTCCAAAATTAGATCTTCCATTGATAGCATTCAATTTTCTTACAAGATCTTTCATTTTTTGGGCAAGATCTCAACTTCCTATTGGTGATATTTATGATTACCTTTAATTCATCCAACTTGCACTCCTTTGGTTGGTGATGATTCCTTCTCTACCACATGGAGGTCATGTGCTTGTTTGAGGGAATTCTTGGTGATTTTTTCTTCAAAATTGCACCTAAGTTACACATTGAGGGCACATGCTTGTTTGAGGGTGTTCCTTCTTTCTCTTTATTTGAAATTATGCTCAGGTGACATGTGGAGATCTTGTGCATTTCTACTATACTCTTGACTTTTCAACCCTCCTGGGAAACTTTATCAAGCCTGATACATGTGGAAAATGTGGCATAAGTTTGAGAACTCTCCTTTCTCGCTTCATGCCCCGAGTGCACCAAAGGGACACGCGGATATCTTCCGTGTTGAGATTCATACTTATTTGAATTTAAGCTCAAGTAAACAAAAAGAACTAGGTCTATGGTGACAAAATATGGTGGTCAATAAAAGAGTCTTATAGAAAAATAAATCTATACAGCCCACTTGTCAAACCCATTTCAGAGTACAAATATTGAGGCCCGATCCACCATTCACAAGAACCCTTTTTATATTCTTATAATTTATAATGACTTCAATATGTAAGGGAATATTATGCATAGGATTATCTTTGGGAATCACTTGATGACTAAAGGTTATGTGATTAGTAAGATAAATCTGTGTGACCAAGGCTTAGAAGCACGTAGGATCAATATCAACTAAAACTCTTGACCCTTGTAGCATTTTACAAAGGATGTCTTTGTGAACATTAGATATTTTGAGAAGATCTAAGATTGAAATATTAGCAGTGGTATTCTCAAGTTTTTCTAAAACATCATAATGACTATCTTAAGGGGTAGGAAGAGGAGGTTCTAGGATAACGAGGTGAGCACATCATGTTTCCATGGCACACTCTCTCACTTTAATCTTAATAGTGTTGATATGTTCAATAGGTGGGTTAACACAACCAATTAGAGAATCAAAAGGATTATTGGTTTTAGAAACATAGTTGGTACTCTTGTTTTGGGAAAACGGCCTTGATTTGGATTTTCTCTACTTTATTATGCTTAGGAAATGTTCCTTTTAAATTCCCAAATTTTTATCGGAATACTTGTTAGGTCTTGGGAATCCATTTCTACATCTCCTATATATATTAGATCTTGCATGAAATGTTATAACTTCATACACTTATCAGTATTATGACGCCTAACATGATAAAAACCATAGTATTCATTTTCTTGGAACCATGTTGGTTTTGGTTCATCATCTTTGTAAGTTATAGTGTTTAGGAATTTAACCATGTTCACTTTCGCATCTAACTTTTTTAATATAGAAGACAAAGAATTTGATAAAGGGGTGAATATGTTATGTTTAAAATTAGGTGCAATAGTTCCTTTGGTAACCCCCATATATCTTGTCTAATCAATATCCTTTTTAGTCTATCCTACTAGCAGTTCATCGATTATAGTGAAGATCGGTTACTTAATGCATGTCCGTCCATGTGTATCAAGCTTATGGGGTCTTTGTAAATTCTCCATATTATGAGTTGCTAGTTTATTTTATTATCTTATTAATTTTAGTATAAACAAATACATTTTGTCAACATTCTGGAATGCCTAGTGGGACCACCCCTTTGGTGATCCCTTTTTTTTTTCTATTTTTCTTGTTTATTTTTCTTCTACTAACACTGTAATGTGATTCCCCGCTTCTTGCTTACTCATGTTGGTTTGGCCTTTGGATTGCTTTTAACTAAAGATCAAATAAAAAGGAAAATATTTATCCAGGAATTTTTTATTTTTCCTTATTTACTCCTTTCCACATTGTATTTCCCTTTCCTATGTGTGTCCTCATCAAACAATTACACTTGGATTTAGTTTAAAAAGAAATTGTCTTTTCTACATCTTGCTTACATAGTATAAGTATGGGTTAACTTGTTGTATCTCACATTCCTCACACATAAACATAACTCATGCATTTAAACATCCTCCTACCCGGTAGACTGATTGGAATTTCATCACCCAACAGGAAGCCACCTAAGACTCCCCCTGGCCATAACAATCCTTAAACCATACATATAATGCCTTCTCCTAGGTACCCCGTTATCCATCCCCTTTTCTATTTTTCACACTTTCTTAATTCAAGAACATAAATAAACTAAAAATAATTTTTCCTTGACTTTCTAAGTTTAGTTAACATAAAAATTATTCTTGTTTCATGCCCATGATTACTCATTCAGTAGCAAAAGAATGGAACAAAAATTCCATCAAATAGTTCCGCCTTGACCCAAAAGACATACTACAACAATTAATTTTTCCATACCCTTGGTTACCTCTTTCATGGGCACGCAATCCCTCTTTAGTGTCTCTCACATAGAATCCTTTTTCAAACCATTCCCTTAGGACAAAAGAATCCCTTCTATCATAAATTTTTCCATCTACACCGACCGCACCTCCTTTCGCATCAAGACCTTCTGGACCTCCAGTCATCCCTCATGGTGACTTGGATTTCTAGGATCTCCTTGATGCCAATCCGATGTCCATCCAAGACTATCTCCTCGTAATGTCAGCTCAACTTCCCCAAATGGTCCACCACTTAAATAGATTTATCCTTATTAGACTAATCATGATGCCAATCAACAATTTTTAGTAAACAAGCTTGCCTCGTCTTCTAACAATCCTCCACCCCACCAAATTGCTCAGCTAGTCATGTCCATTCCACCCAATCAATACAACCATCACCAATACCATTCCCATTTCCTCTTCGGCCACAATATCACATCCCCTATTTGAACAACATGACCCCCTCACATAAGACATGCATATCATCACTTCCCAACCTCCTCTTACGGGTGCTCTTCCTTATTCAGTTTCTAACCCCTTTTAACAACAATTTTAGGCTATCTATACTCATCAATTTCCTACCTATTTTCAGTAGTCATACAATATCCCCATGATACAACACCAAAATTCCAAACTCAACTATTAACTCACATTCATATAGAAATCCCTTAAACAAAAATTCAATCTCACCAAAAAAATTTCTAGTTACCTCGTAATTTGTGAAACCGTAACCACAACCCATTATCACTTCATCAAATGGTCCTATGCATGTTCTCATGAATAGGTTATCCAACCTTGAGGATGCCACCCTTGGGCCCAAAGTTGCATTATCATACAAATAAATCTACCATGATCCAATTCATACATCCGTACCAATTAAGTTGTATCCTCCACATTGGTAATTGCCAAAATTCACCAATTTTAACAACAAAGAGGATCCACAGCAACACCTTCGTGCATTCAGACATATGTACTACCTTATTGCACATGATTAGGACTTGATGCTCCACACCTTCCCCATGTATTTGGCTATTCCAATGTTAGAATGGTACAATAACATCCCTTAATATTCTATATTTTCCTTCACTCAGCTCGAGAAACTATTATTAGAAAAGTTTTAGGTCAATATTGCATGTAAAATAACTATCACCAATATATACGCCATTTGACAATTTAAAGACAATTCCATTGCCGACTTTCACATGGTCACATGGTAGCAAAAATTATAAACCAACTATCATTTACCCTTCGCAAACTAAACTTATCAAGCTCTTTTCATGTTCATGTGAAAAACATATATCTTCTACCCTATAAATACAATCCTTCCAAACCTTTGACAAAGACTTCACCATGTCTCACAAGCTTGAAACACGCACTCTTGAGTAGGGCCATGTAAAATTAAAATTGAAAAAACCTAAACATGAATTGACTAAAACATCTGCACATAATGATAAATATAAGGGAGTGGCCAATGTTGTGGTCATCAAATCTTCTCCTCCACCAACATCTAGCATGTGGACTTAGCAATGAGCTCCACTATTGAAACCCAACTACACTCCCCTTGGGGAATCATATGGATCTATCTTTGAAAATTTGATAATAGAAAATCTAATCACAATAGCACCTATCCTTCCAGTTGATGATTCAAGACTGAAACCTATGTGGTATCTTGAAGACCATTATTGTAAATACCCCCAAAACCAAGGTCACAACCTAGAGAAATGTCAAAATTTGAAGGATTTGGTTCAAAGGCTTATTGATTAGGGAAACCTTTGCGTAAGAAATCATAATGCTTCACCCAATCAACTCGATCGACATCTTAAAAAAAATTTCCTAAATCATACACCAACAAGCCAAGTTGCTACCACTTCCACAACCCAAACACCTAATGCTCATACTATAAAAATCATTTATTAAGAACCTAAAATTTCTCCCCTTCATTTTCAATCACATCAATCCTTTATGATAGTATTCCTACATCTACAAACCCATTAACACTTTCCCCACAACCACACCAATCATATCTACATCTACCTCAACATCCATTCCTATTACTAGGACCCCATTCACAAACATATCATTATTTCACTTAGAATTATTTATAAAACAACCATTCCCATCTACTTCTATCATTGACATTAGTTCCAAATCTACTACGTTACCTATTATATCCACTTCATTACTTACCAAATCCACTTCAACATGATTTTGCTACCTTACCTGCATCCATCCCACTCCTACCTATTATACCATCCTTAGAGTTAAAATCAGTACCTATTTCAAAGCTTTTAACCGTATCCACATTAATTATTGAAATTACATCCACACCACCTTCTTCCTCAACACCATATTTATTATTTGAATAAATTTTGAAAACACTTCAAATTCCAACAACCTCAAATGATTCTTCTACCTCATCAATGCAATCAAATTAATCTTCACTTTCCTTAGAAAAATATTGCTTCCTACGCCTATACCAACGCGTGACACAACTTCCGGATCATCTAGTGAAAATTTTTTTCGCTCCTCCTAATGAAGATCCATTACAAATAAAATATACAACCATTAATACATTACCCAAAAAATCCCTTGTACATTCCTATGATAAAATTTACATTTCCACCTCTAAACCGTCCAACCCAACAACCTCTTCATCAAGAACATTTCATCAACCCAATCTAAAACCATTGAACACTAAGATGTTAACCTATGCCAAAATTGAACCCGAACCATCAAGACATCAAGATCCTCAAACTTTATAATTTCAGAATCCATTTCTTATTCAAAGACTAGGACATTCCGTAAGGAAAAATCACCTCCTAAGGCTTTAGGTAAATCATATGTGGAAATTTTCCAAAACTTATTATGAATTTCCGTAATCATATTTCTCGCCTATTATCTCTTTTAACCTGAATAACAAGAATCCCTTGTGGTTTAATCCCAACCTTTTCTGTGCATATCACCATACCCTAGGACATAACATTAAGCATTACAAAGCATTCCAAGCCATCATCCATGGCTTCATTAAGGAAGAATACCTTCTCCCTAAGCCAAATCAATCTCTTCCTTCCACTCCAACATCTGCACCTTTGACCTCATCCATCCAAATGCTAAATTCCCTAGTTCTCCATAAATATTTGTATCCATCCCACCTCTAGGTGACCATTCTTCCAAGGATAGTCCCCCTTGTTCATCAATGTTGTTCAAGTAACCACTCGGTTTGGCCAACGTGAGCCTAAATCAACAGCCCAACCAAAATCTAAAACCTTCCTCATCCTAAGGAGTTAACCACAACATTGACACCTAAGGTTTCTATCTTAGCAACACCTAGGCCTATTGAACATAGTATAGTCAAACAAATCCACCTAGCCCCGATCAATATGTCACTCTACGAGATCATCCAAAGATTTCAAGACCATAAACATGCTCTCACTAAAGGATTAAAGTGCATTCTGAAATCTAGTGATGAGACTCAACCCTTTGCATCCCTTGTAGGATCACTCATAGCTTCTAATACTATCTCATTTGATGATGATGATGTTCTAGATATCCCGTTAGAAGAACATGATCTTTCCCTCGTTATCACGGTTAGGATTAATGACATGTTCATCTAACGGTCCATGATTGATAGTGGATCGAGCATCAATATCCTCCTCTGTCACATACTTTTGATCATCTTAAGATCCCAAAGGCATCTGTCACCCAAAAATCCCATGGTCCTTTGCACTTTTAATGATGTTGTCGGTCCCACCTTGGAAATAGTCATTATTCCTATTTGCATTGGTGAGAAGATCCTTCATGAGGTCTTCTACAACATACAATGGGAATTATAGTTCAATTTTCTCCTTAGGCAACCTTGGATCCGTGCTATGTGACATGTTCCTTTTACACTCCATCATTCCCTTAAATATGAACATGAGGGCAAGATTTTGACACTTCTTGGGGATGCTCCTCCCTTTCAGATATGCAACATGAATTATGAACACAATGATTTCCTTTTTACTAAGGATGATCCATCCACACCATCCACTAGTTGATCTATCCCTCCTTTAAAACTTCCCAACAATAATTCTCTAGATAAGGTAATGGATAAAATCACGTTAGGGAGTATAAAATTCTTACACTCAACACCTTGCATGTTCCTCATCGTCTTAGTAGACCCAAGAAGGAACCCATGTACAAACCAAATGTTGGGGATATTTTTCCTTTCGGTCCACCACATCTTTGGACCAACCTCATCTTTGGTGGTTTTAACACCCCTTCTTCTCATATCGCAGATCTTCAACATGTGAAATCTTATACCGCTGGTTTTGGATTCCTTAACAAACCATCATTTTCCCAAACATATCTCTACCTTTGTGTATGGAAGGGATTTGACATGGGGCATTATGAGCATGGGCCACATGTCCTATTCATTGATTAATGTTGCAAACCTCACAAAAAGTTTGGAATCGGTTACAGGGATAAAGTCGATGACCTTATCACACTATCTAAGATGTGCATGGACATGCCTTCTCTATCTTATCCATCCCATGATAACATGGATACATATGACACCGTGTCTATTTATTATGAATTTTTTAAGTCTCCACCATTACTTTGGGACCGGTCACCTATAATTATGGGAACCATACTAGTTCCCTTCCCCTCTACCATTCAGCCATTATAGAAGAAGACCTTTCTACTATTGACATAATTCAATGCAATGAAGATGATGCCATTCTTTCCCATGTGGAGGAAGAGGATTATTATCTTCATAAGACCTTATCATTGGACACATCCACTCTTATCAATGAAACCACCATTGACATCAATATCAGGACTCTTTAGGAGACTTGCATCCTCAAGGTGGTTTATCTCTTGATCCACACAAACTTGAGTCTTTTACCACATTTCTCTCTCATCATAGACATGATTTTGTATGGTAATATTCACACATGCCTAGTATTTATCTTTATATTGTCATCCATAATATCGTCACTTAAGCTAATGATAAACCAAAGAAAGGAGAAACTTCACCACAAGCATCCTTGAGTCACCCTCCTTATACAAGAGGAGTTGTAACGTATTATTTCTTCCGATTTCATCATCCCCATTGAATATCCCCAATGGGTTTCCAACATCGCTACAAAGTATCTAAATTGTCATGTAAACTTTTCATATGTACCAAATTTTGAGATCCTAATCTTGTTTTCCTAAATACGACTTCCCACTTCCCAACATCGATCAACTTATAGATCTCACCATAGGCCATGAGATGCTTTCCCTTATGGATGGGTTTTAAGCTACAATAAAATCCTCATCATGTTATAATACCAACATAATACTTCCTTCATCACCCTTTGGGGAGATTTTTCTACCATGTTATTCCTTTTAGTTTGAAAAATGTTAGAGTCACCTATCAAAGGGCCATGACTTATATCTTTCATGATTTCATGCATAAAATAGTGTAAGATTGTGTCGATGATATTTTGGGTAAATCTAAACATCGACACAACCATATTTCCATTCTTGAGGTCATTTTTGAGTGCCTTGTTTTCTTCTTCCTTTGCCTTAATCTAGCCAAGTGTGTATTTGGAGTGCTAACTGGAAAACTCCTTCGATTTATAATTTCCTTGGGGGCATTGAAGTTGACCTGCAAAATTAAAGTAATCATCAAAATTCGACCTCCTTCTAACTTTAGGTAAATTAGTAGTCTTAAAGGATGACTTTAATCAGCTTTTCTGTTTCATCTCACAAATTTTAGATCGATGCCAACACTTTCATCACCTCCTTAAAAATACATAGACTTTAAACTGGGAAAAATATTGCCAAAAGGTATTTGATGACCTTAAATAATACCTTTTTTCTCAAACTAGTGGTTACACCTCCCAGCGAGGGAGACTTTTTATCTATACATCTCTCCTACTAGTCATGCTTTATGGGCTATTTTAGAACATCGTGATGACCAAGGTTAGGAGTAGGTTTTTTATTACATCTATCACACCCATCATAATTGTAAGAATCACTACATTGAAGCTGAAAAGTTGTTTTGTGTGCTCTTATTTTCCACCTCTAAGCACTTTCTTCTCAATCAAAAGACCTATGTCATTAGTAGTTTTCATCTTCTTAAGAAAATACATTCTAAACCTTATCACTACAATCATATTAATTGATGGCTCATGCTCATGACTGAGTTTGACCTCGATTTTGTTTCTAAAAATCCATTAAGGCCGAGCTATCACAAACCAATTAGTTGAATCCCTTCTTCCCAATTCACATCTTCTTCATGAAAAATTCCTAGATGAATCAATCAATCACTTTCATCATGAGTATGACATCCTTAAGATGAACCTCTTCTTTAATGGTTCTAAGTGTTATAAAGGGGAGGCATCAATGTTGTTCTCATTCCTCCTTAGGATACTCCTATTCCTCTTCCCAAAAACTCAATTTTGAGTGTATAAATAATATGGTAGAATATGAAGCCCTTATCTCGAGTCTTGAAACTACCTCCTTCCTAGGTGTTCAAGTCCTTGACATATATGGAGACTCCCAACTTATCATCAAACAATTAATGGGTGATTATTAGTGTAAAATTGATAATCTTGAAAAATATTAGGACATTATTTATCTTCTCCTCGAAGCCTTTGCTTTTTACACTATCTAATATGTTCCTCGATCATCTAATCATTTTCTTGATAAGATGGAATATCATGTAGCTCGATTCCTTGGAAAATTGAGGAATCCAAGCCTTTCTTTTCGTTCATTGTAGTGATTGACCATTTCATGAGTTACCCCAAGATAATCTTGTTTAATCTAATTTTCGGATCTTTGGTACTCCCAAACATTAGATTATATATCCAAATCCATCATTTCTCTAGACCTATCCAAAAATTCTAGTAGATCATTTCTTTAGCACACTAACCACTATGTAATCCCTTGGAATTATCCTTTACAAACATGGATTTGATGGTATTCTCATTCAATGCCTTAAATCCCATTAATCTCTTTCTCCTATCTAGGATGTCCATGATGATATTTGTGGTTGACATTTCAGTGGCTTAATAATTGCTAAGCACATTCTTTGTATTTTCTATTATTGAATTTTCTCAATCATGATTATTGTGAATATGTTAAGAAGTGTGAAAATGTTAGTAGCATTCTAATCTTATTCACATTCCTAGTCAAGCTTTGTAGCTAGCTCAAGACCTTTGGCCCTTCTCATAATGGGGTTTTGATCTCATCGGTCTCATTAATCCTCAGTCTTCACAACAACATCACTCCATCATCACTGCAACTAAATATTTCACTAAGTGGGTGGAAGAAATTCCCCTCACTTCAACTAAATCTTATCCAATCATTAAATTTATCTACCAGCACATCATTTTCCTCTTTAGCGTTCCTCACAAACTCGTTAGGGAAAATGGAAATTCCTTTAAAAACAAATATCTTAAGACTCTTTGTGACTCATTTAACATCCAACTTAGCTTATATTCTCCATACTATCCTCAAGTTAACATCCAATCCAAATCCACTAATAAAACTCTTTGAAATATTATTGCAAATACTATTGACCATTGAGTAACGCAACCGACGTCTTCATCTCCCTTTTGCTTTGTGGGCTTATCGGAATAGCATTCAAATTCCATAGGACCTACCCCATTTTAACTTGTGGATGGTTCCAAATCCATCCTCCCTCTCAATTTTTTTCTTTCTGCATGTCCCTTCATGATTTCATCTCTGATTAAGACTATCACCAAGCATGTCTAACACAACTTGAATTGTTAGATGAGTGTTTCCTTCTCGCTCTTGAACACCATCATGTTTATCAAGAGTGCATCAAACATGCTTACAAAAAGAACATAAAATAACACAAATTTAATGTTGGTGACCTCATTCTGAAATAAAATTAGAATGTCACTACTCTAGAAAGGAGCCAACATGGAAATTTTTTCCCTAATTGGACTAAACCATACATTATCACACATAAGTATGGGTTGGGATCCTATCGATTGGCATCCTTGGTGGTAAAACAGAGGTGGAACCTCTTAATGCATTTCACTTATGAAAATTCTACTTTAGTGTGTCTTCTAGTGAGCTCTTAGTCATATCCTTATATCATCCTCCCATCATTATCCTCTTTTATTTTTGCATCATAGTAATTTGGAATTATGTGGCCATCTGTCATTTTCCTAAATATGACCCTAAATATGAGTACCATGGCTCTACTCATAGCATATTACTTATGTATAGGATCTCCCATCTTGGTGATAACTCCATGATCATTACATCCACCACCCTCTCATTCTCATATTAGGACGATACAAAGGGTCCGGGGTGTCTCTTATACATTTATTGTCCCCTCCTTAGTTGTCTACTTAACTATTCCTAGCTCTTCCCCATGTAAAAATAAAAATCAAAGGATGCTCCAATTGAAATCCAATGCACTCAAAAATATATTCTTCCCTCGAAGGAAAATTGTTCACGTAAAAAAAAATCAAATAAATAGACCAATCCATCAAAGGACCTCTATCATATATGTTATGTTTTTCCATCTATATTACATATGTATAAAGTATATCATACCCTCGAATGATGGATACTATTTTTATCATGGAATTGATCAACCTTACATTATTATCATCCAAAGAAATCTTCCCGCATTGATCATATTTCTTCTAGCATTTCTCTTCCCCTTTCGTAGAGATGTGGCATAGATTTAGGGAATACCACTCACAGAGAACCCTCTTCTTGTGTATAAGTTATATCTCAAACCTTTTTTTTTTTTTATATTAGGTCTATGATTTCATCCCATATTTGTCTCTTTATGATATTTTATATAACTAGGTGACGTTCGTTACATTTTAACATTATGTTTTGGTCACATGTGTCTTGCGTTATTCGGATCCCCTCTTATTTACCTCCAATGTGATTGGAGGCATCATTTCCTCATGTTTTCCTTGATATGACTTAGCATCATTCATACCCATGGGTTACTATTGTTCGATTATGTTTTATTCTAAACCCATTTTTCATCCAAACTTTTGAAAGTAGCAAACAGGGCATAATCCTCGATAATTTTATTAATATTCATGAAAATAAAAAATACAATGGAAGACTGTAATATTTATAGATATTGCACATCCGGTTACAACCATATGAGAATTTGCACATGTACAACCAAAACCATACAGATATAATACAAAAAAATAATATGTTGCAACTATGCAACAATTTATCCTACATATAGTTCAAAAAAATTACATAAAACAAATGAAATGGTTATACAAACATAACCAAATAATAATATCAAACTACCTAGTAAATGCATAATTAATCCTAGGTAAACTAAGTTTTACCTAACATTCCCCCCATTAATTTTACATTACCTCAAGGGATGAAGAGAGGAATTCTCTCGAAAAACTCAATTTTTCATGTGAAAGTGACTTTGTGAAGATATATGCTCGTTATTCAGCTATTGGACATAACTGAAGTTGTAAATTGTGTTTCAAGACATTCTCAAATATGAAATGAACTTGTACTTCTATGTGCTTTGGTCTCTTCTATCTACATATATGGTGGTAGGTTTTTCCTATGGTATTCCAAGTCCTTCCATTATGTGACGTAGCCATATCACTTCGTAGAAATCTTCACCTACAACATGATATTCAACTTCTGTTGAAGAGTGAGAAACAAAGTTTTGTTTCTTTCTTCCCCATGATATTATTCTAGATCCCATAAAGAACACAAATCCTAAAGTGAATTGTGTGTCATCAATGTTACTGTATAATATGAATCTAAATATCCAGTCAAGAAGAAGTTGTTGTTCTTCTTGTATTCTAGACCGAGATCCACTATTCCCTTGAGATATCTCAAGATTCTCCTTGTTGCTTTCCAATGAAAATTTTTGGGTACCTTTATGAATCTATATAGATATCTCACTATAAAGATGATATCTAGTCTAGTGTAGGTCATGTAAATGAGACTCCCAATCAATTGTCGATAGAGAGTTACATTTACCATAGGAGATGGATCTAAATGAGATAATTATAATCTAATCTCTATAAGTGTAGCAATAGGTGTGAAATCCATCATCCTAAATTTATCGAGTGTTGTCTTGGTATATTTCAAATGAGAAACAAAGATGTGATTATCTTTCTACCATACTTCCAATCCAAGATAATAGTGCATTAGCCTAAGATCTGTCATGTCAAATGATTAGTTAATATCTTTCTTTGTTGCATCAATCATCCTCACTGAACTACCAAGTGATGACAATATTTTTGACATAAACAACAACAATCATAATCTACCCCCTTGGTTTTTGAGGCATAGATTGGGATCGTATGGATTTCTAAAAAATCCATGTTGTACGAGATGCTCATCAGTTTTGATGTACCATGCCCAGGGTGTTTTGTTTAAGGCCATATAGAGATTTCCTGAGTTTGCATACCTTTTTTCTTGACTGTGTACAACATATCCCTTAGGTTAAGTGATGTATACTTCTTCTTATAAGTCTTTTTTCATAAAGGAACTTTTTACTTCCATATGATGGAATTTGAAACCAAACTGTGCAGTTAGAGAATTAATTATCCTAATTGTTTTGATCTTAGTTGTGGGAAAAAATCTTTCCTGGTAGTCAATGCCTTCTTTTTTTGTCTACCCCTTTACTACTAGTCTTTCTTTATACTTTTCTATGGTCCCATATACTTTGTAATTTGTTTTGAATATCCATCTACAACCAATGGGTGTCTTCCCTGGTGGATGATCGATAAGCTGCCAAGTGTTGTTTTTCATCACTAATTTATATGCAACATCTATGGAAATTTTCCAAGATTTTTTGTAGGGATTCTTTGGACTATAGAGGGCTCATAGGATCAATAAATATACCCATAAAACTTCTTCTCATGCTTTACTACAAGTCCTTGGTCCAAAGTGGTAGATGTATCGGTGGAACATCCAATCTTGCATCTCATAGCATGTTAGTAAACAAATTGGGCATATGTTAAACTTCTCCCATGTGTCATGGTTCTATCTGATCATCAACATCATCCTATTCATCACTTTCATCATCTGCTGGGAACATCGGATTCTTATTTTACTACGGTGAAAATATAGATAGGTGATTCTTGAGGAGTCTCCGCTTCCTTCTTCTAAAAAACCTAAATGTTTCTGTTAGTGTAGACTTTCCTAGTCTTCAAATCCATTAATCTATACCCAATATTTTCTTCACTATACCCAATGAAGATGATTTTCTATGACTTCATATCCAATTATTTTCACTTCGCTTGGGTGTTTGCATACTTTCTTTACATCCAAATACTCTAAGGTGTGCAAAAATGGCTTCCTTTTTTACCATGCTTCTTGTGGCATTACTCTATCAAGAGAAACTCTGGGAACTCTATTAATAAATATACAACCTGTCTTTATTGCTTCTTCCTAGAATTTCCTCGCTAGTCCGAGTAATCGATCATGCTATGCACCATTTCCATGATAGTATGATTTCTTCTCTAAAAAAACACAAGTCTATTACAAGTGTGTGTGAAGGAGGAATTTTTGACAAATCTTGGGAGCTTGTAGGTAGGCTTTGAACTCGAACTCATCACCTGGTGAACTCCCCCCCTCGATCTAAGTGGAGGGTTCTGATGTGATGAGTAGTTTCATTCTCAACAACCACTTTGAACTTCTTGAACTTTTCAAAAGCTTCACTTTTCTTGCAAAGACCAAAATTGACATTTTTTCCAATAGTAATCAACAAAAAGAATGAAGTAATGAAATCCAGAATGACTCGGTTGCATCGGACCACAAATATCGGTATGAACTAGATCAAGCTTACCATGAGCTTGATAAGTACTCTTTTGGAATGAAGCTCTGTATTGTTTACTTGCAATGCAATGAGGACACTTATATGTATCCTTCTAGAGAGATGGTAATCCTTTTACCATATTGTGTCGTGAAGTGTTTTGAGGTACTTGAAACCGATATGACCAAGTCTCTGATGTCACAATTGTGTAGAGGTAGAGTTTATAGCCACAAGTTCCTGATTATCTCTTTCGAAGAAAATAAGTTGGAACATACATACCACATTGGAGGCTTTTACAATGATTTTTGAGCCTCGTGATTTGTCTTGAATTAAACACATTTTCTTTCTAGAATAACTATCAAAGTCAATTTTCAAATTGTGATCTATGAGTTGACTGACTGATAGCATATTCTTTGTTAACCCAAGGACATATATTACATCTCGATAGTTTACAATTACATGAATCAAGAGGAAGAGAAATCATCCCAATCCCCTGTAGTGTCCATAAAGAATCATCACCTAATGAAACATGATTTTTCGAAGGAGTGTCCCTCATCGAAGTAAACCAAAATATTTTTCCTATCATGTGTTGAGTGGCTCCCAAATCAAAATACCACACATCACTAGATGACATGGAGGGTTCACTTGATCTATTAGTGTACAAGTATTCTTCGAGTATCTAAATGTTCTTCTTTCTCAACAATATTTCCTTATCGATGGGGTTTTATTTTCTAGTTCCCCTTTATCTTCCCTTGATTGTAGTTATAATGTCCTTGTGAGATTGCTAGTGTTGAGGTCAACTATTTATTGATGAACCTTTCTTATAAGTATTGAACAAATGATATTTTAACTCATGTCCTTTTTACGAGATAGGATAATTCTTCTTTTGTTGCTTGTCCCCTTGCTGATCCTAATTTGATGTTGAGAATTTTGATAGGAATTAGGTTTTCATTTTCATTTTCCTTTCCATTTCTAATGAGAATAAAGTGCTTGCTCCTCTTCATCATCTTTATTGTACATTATTTCCTCTTGTTATTGTAGGTTTACCAACTTTTCAAAACTTATTGTGCGATCTAACAAGTTCATTGTTGTCACAAAAATGTCCTATGAAGAAGGGAGTGCTCTTAGAATAATGGGAATGAGAGCATCATCAGTGACCTCCTCTCCTAGGGTTAGAAGTGAAGTCCTCAAATATACAAATCTTCACAAGAAAGCTTCTATTTTAATTTCTTTTTTGAATTTTAGTGTGTGTAACTAACTCTACAAATTCAATATGAAATTCTTATTTTTGGCCTCATACACTATGCTCAAATCATTCCACACTTATTTGATTTTTTTGGCATCTTGAATGTGGGGTTACACATCATTAGACACTACAAAAAATATTATAATCTTAGCCTTTTAATGGGATCTATCAAATTGTCTTTTTTTTGTTATATCGAGCTTTTTGATCTGGTTACAGTACCATTCACAACAGTCCAAATCTCTTCAAACTCAAGTTGTGTCTTGATTTTTGTCTTCCATGCTACATAGTTATTTCCTCTTAGTAGTTGTGAATCTAGAAGAAATAAATTGGGGGAATTGGTGCCCATTTTTTAGAATCAACTGACAAAGGGTAAGGCTCTTATCACTCTAGGTATACGGTCTCCCAATCTATATACCATTAGTTTGATATACCGAACCTTTCTATACACACGCACTTCCAATATACCCATCAATACATGGAATAAGTATTAATGTAAATGAAATAATACAATAAGGGGTATCAAGATAGTAATGAAAGGGTTCGTGTGAGTATTGACACCGACTCAAAGAAATATCCTCTTACGCATGTGTAACTTTGCTATGTACTCAACTAATTTCTCGGTCTGGATTTAAGTCGAGTAATAATTCACGAGACCAATGGGAGGGATCAAAGTTTCTACATTATGTCCTTATTATTCCCCATCAATTTAAAGGTTCGATACCCGGATGACATTGTTGTAGCTATATTAGGATTTAAGTCTAGTATTAGTCATGACAACTTACTCGTAAGCTCTTCCGAGAGGCACTTTGTTTATACCGAACGTTGTGAATAAGATTTGGAGATCTCATGAGTGATACAAAACCAAATTTTTAATTATTTTTCAGTACAAAACTCTACCTATTTTAGATCAGTTACAATGTTTTTGTAGTTTAATATGGAAACCTACAAATTAGTATAATACACTGAAATATACAATTACATCTGAAATTCTGAAAAAATTGAATGATAGGTAAAAACATTTTGTTTTGTGGGGCCATGGTGGCCTCAGAGAGTTCAATCTGAGATCTACGAGCAAAAACTATTAAAAATAACTCAAAATGAATTTTTAATCACCCCTCCTTTGGAAAATGTTTCTTAGAATCAAAAAAATAAGCTACGTGGGATAATTCTTTTTGCCTATTTTAGGGTTTTCTCTTCTATTTTTGGCTAGTGATTTAGCTATGAATAAGGAATTTAGCTGGGATTTTGGCCACTAAATGTGGCGGTTTTCTACAATAGTGCCACTAAATTCCAATATATTAAAATTTTTGACTCGGGTGGGGGTCGCACCTAGCTCTTCACACCTATAACTCTTTACCACTAACCAACACGGCTGGCTATGCACATTGAACTTTTAGGTGAATTAATTTGTATTTAAATAAGAGCATTTTGACTAAACTTATCAACAAAGACATTGCATCTTCTTGTTGTCCACGTGGTTACTACTTTCTCGAAGGATGGATTAGAGTTTTCTCTTTTGTAGGATATGAAATGCCTTGTTTATTCTCATTGATTGTTTTTTATTTGATTTTGTTTTATATGTTTTTCGTAGGATCACCGTGTGCTCAAAAGATGGTGTTAAAATGGATGCTTGGTGGAAAGGGACAAACCATATGTGTGAGAGATCTTGGATCGATCGATGGTAATGGTACATTCACATCTAGATCATGTTGGAACATAATGATTAAGTGGTCAGTCAACCATTAATGTATATGGGTCTGTTGTTATAGGATCACAGCACCCCTGGATGCAGATCAGGCTTCTAGGTTGATCACTCTAGCATCCAGTGTGATTACACAACATGGAAACCTCTCTCCAAGTGTGGGACTTGTGAAACTGAGAGAGGAATCTCCAGATTAGAGGCTGGTTCCTCAAACTCCTTTGATTTAGATCTATATTTACACAACTACAGAGGTTCAAATCCTAATCCTACTCTAAATGCAAGGAGATAGGGATAGAAGTGCAAAAATTGAAACTAACTAAAGATGGTGATGCACCAAAAGGAGTGGTGAAACAATTTTGTCATGAAAATAGACACAAACCAAAGATAGCAACATAAACCATACACAGGCTGATAAGATATAATTTAGGATCTGAAATGAAGTAAATAATACAAACAAAGGACTGAAACCCATTCACAAAGCTTGCATTATCATTTCCAATGTAAAAACCACTGCATTACAAACTCGAGATAGGTAAAAAACTGTTACTGAGTCTTTGAAGAGGTCTCGATTCTTACAACAATCACTTCTTTGGAGGTGAAAGAAGAAGATTCTCTCTACCCCAAGAAAAATGTTCCCCTTGGTAATGAGCCAAATCGGGTTTACATTGCATGGGTCGAGCCCGGAGAGAGAAAATGTACAAAATGTGGGACCCATTCCTTGTTGATTGTAGATGCATTAAAATGGCATGGGAGACCTTACAAACCCATACCCTATCATTTTGACCGAATTACAGGAGAATGCGACCCATTCTGCGTTAAATTTGGTCGTTGAAATGTCACTTCTGGCCATGAACACACGTCAAAGCTGTTTCTTAAATTTCTCTCTCTAGACTACACCAAAATTCAAGATTAACCCCAGAATCATGTAGATAATTTTATAATCTTTCCAATGATGTAAATAACGTGCAAATCTGAGTCTACGGAGCTCGAAGATTTAGGGAACAAAACAGGCAAAAATGAGTTTCAAAATTTTTTCCGCGCTTCTCGCCACTGGATGACACGTGTCAAGTGCTGATTGGATGCGTAATTCTCTCTCCTTCACTTACCCATGAGTTTTCCTTGAAATTTGACCTTTTTAATTTTTTGGAAAATTTTCCACTTTTCCTCGCGCCCCGCCACCTGGGACACGTGGCATGCATTGATTGGTCGACAGGGGCATAGGGAAGACCTTTTCTTTTAGCTTTTCGGCCAAAACTTGGCCAAATTTTCCAAATCCTCCCGAGCTCCGTGCTTCCCTTCTCCTTAGGACATGTGTCCTCTTTTTATTGGCTCGGGCCAACGCTTCAAACCTTGCCCTTTGAAATTTTGGACGTTTTCCCTTGTGACACGTGGCGTTATCTGATTCGTCCTTGGGCCTACCGGATTTTCACATCCCTCGCGTCTCTTTGGCTTGGATGTCCCAAACTGTCTGGGACAATTTCCTCCGATCCGCCCAAAATGGGCTTCCTTGTCCCTCTTTTGGCCGATGACACGTGGCATAATTTTATTAGTTCTCGGCTCCTTCGGCTCTCCGCGTCCACCACGTACTCACGGCCCAACTTGTCCCCAAGTGCTACTGGGCCACTGGAGGCTTTTCGGCGGTTCGCGCCCGATGTCCCAACTGTCCCAAGTGCTTCTGGACCAAGACTTAGCCAATTTTCATGATTTTTCTGGCCCAATCTTGTTTTTTGTAACTTTTTCACCCTTTTTAGAACTTGCTCCTTTCTTTTGGGACGGAGAGTTAGAAAAAATCTGAGGGGACCCTAGAAACATGATTTTTTTCCCTGAATCAATCTATTTACCTAGGACTTGAGTATTCTGATGCATGTTATCAAATTTACCCTGGGGGTGAATTTTGGATAACAATTTGGCGACTCAGTGGGGTTACACGCCTCGCTAGGTAGAAGATACCGATTGCAGCAAGCGATCAGTTGGGCATGGAGTCATCAAATATTCTATTTAGAACCCCTAACTGACTCAGAATGTGCAAGGAGGAAGATGGAATATCACCTGATGGGAGCAAGGGCTGTAAAACATCTCCATGGACAACAAGTTGTGCCAAAGCACTTAGGGAAAACAAAACTAACCTACAACAAAACAATGTGCACAAGCACTTGGAGGAATGAAAATATAATCTAATATTTATAAGGTAGTGAACTTCCCCTAGAAGCAATGCTTGAGATACATTCCATTGACTAGAATCTGCATTCTTCACCATCCAATGAGGCCGGTTAGAAAACATTGTTGTTCTTGCACTTTGTGACCATGTATGGGCCACTCCAAATGGCATCAAATTTTGAATGCCTTCCCGGTTTTGCTCTATCCACATCCCATTTCAAAACTAGATCTCCAACTTGAAAAGATCTATCCTTGGCCTTCCTATCAAAGGTCTTCTTGATTAATGCTTGATCCTTTTCCATTTCTTGGGATGCCTGATTTCTGATCTCTTACAGCTCCATCAACTCCACATACCTCACCTTCATGGGCTTAAACTCTAGTAACTCCAATTTTGTTTCATGAGTTCCAATGTTGGCAACTCAAGTGACATGGGCAAGATTTCCTCTCTTCCATAGAAAAGTTTGAATGGAGAGTTACCTGTGGATCTCTTGGGAGTTATCCTATCAGCCCATAAGGTTGATTTTAGTTTAGTATGCCAAGACCTATGATTCTCGTCAAGAGTCATCCTAATGATTCTCAACAAGTTCTTGTTTGTAGACTCGGCTTGGCCATTACCCTGAGGGTAATAGTTTGATGAAGTGCTTAGGTAAATACCGTTCTTCATAGCCCACTCAGTCACCTTAGATCCAATGAATGCCAATGCATTATCAGAGATTATTGTAGCAGGTACACAAAATCTGGTTGTTATCCCCTCATAAAAGTCTAAGATGCTAGACTCATTTGCCTCTTTGAGTGCTACTGATTTTATCCATTTGGTGTAGTCCTTGGCTGTCAAAATCCATTTGTGCCCTTGGCTTGAATTGGGATTAATGACTCAATGAAGTCCAAACCCCATTCCATGAATGGCTGGTCAACTGAGATTGGATGAAATGGAAGGGCAGCAAGTCTCTCTTTTCCTGTGAAGAATGCACAATTCTTACACCTCTTAATCCATGCATAGCAATCACTGAAGATTTTAGGCCAATAATAACCAGCCTTCATGATTTTTAGAGCTGTCACTCTTGGTGCAAAATGACCACCATGGTCCACCATGGAACTCTTCCAACACCCTTTGAATCTGATTTGTGCTAATGCACCTCAAAGAAGACTCCATTCACATCTTTCTTGTACAAGACTCCATCAACAATGGCATACGGGACAGCCTGCAATCTGAAGTGTCTCCTTTGGGTCTTGTTCATCTCCGGAGGGCATAGGCCTATGCCTAGGAAGTGTATAATGCCTTGGGTCCAGCAAGGAGTGGGGGCAGCATTGTCTTCTTCTTGATTGCCACTTGGCTCATGGCTGTCCTGGACTATCAAAACAACCTCTTCTTCATTGCATACTTCTTTTTGCTTCCCCAAAACCAGCTGCTCACACAATCCTTTCCCTCTTACCAGCTTGGTGATCTTGATCTCAATGTCATACTCCATGACATGGGTGATCCAACCTACCCTTTTCTCATTCAAATCCTTGTTGAGGAGGAAGTCCTTAACCCCAGCATGTGAGACCAGCAACTGGACCTTGTTGTTTGAGACTAAATGCTTGAATTTCTTCAAGCTTCTGATTACTGCCAGTACATGCTTCTCAATAAAAGAGTACCTCACCTCATAGTCATCTAGGCTTTGGCTGAAGAAAGTAATTGGCTGCTCATCATTATCCTTGTTCTGCTGCACCAAAATGGCAGAAATAGTGTCATTACCTCCAAATGCATAGAGGATGAAATCCTTGGAGAAGTCGGGTTGATGAGAGTTGGTGCTTGAGAGATGGCTTCTTTGATTGCTTCAAAACTCTCCTTGCCTTCTGCTGTCCACTTGAAATCCATGCTCTTCTTTAACATTTTGGTGATGGGCTTGACAAGGGCTGCAAAATCGAGACAAAACTCCGAACAAAGTTTATCCTTCCCAAGAAACTCGAAGGGCTTTCTTGTGGCTTAGCAATGGTAGTAATCTTATGGCTTCAACCCATTCGGATCAATTGCTAATCCTTCCTTGGAGACAATATGGCCAAGGAGCTTTCCTTCATGTGTAAGAAAGATGCACTTCTTGGGATTCAAAGACACTCCAAATCTCCCGCACTCGTGAAGATTTGCCTCAAATGGTAGAGGTGGTCTGCTACATTTTTGGAAAAAATAGTGATGTCATCAAGGTAAATCAGCACCACATTGTTAATCAAACCTTTGAATGCCATGTCCATTTCCCTTTGGAAGGTAGCACCAAAGCATTGGACAGCCTAAATGGCATTTTCCTATATGCAAAAGTTTCCCATTTGGTTGTGAAGGCTATCTTGAACTGGTCCTCTTCCTTCACCATAATCTGATTATAGCCTGAGTAGCCATCAAGTAGTGAAAACCTCTCGGAGCTAGCCACAACTTGCAAGATTTGCTCCATGGAAGGGAGTGGGTAATGGTCCTTGAGAGAGGCTCTATTCAAGTCTCTGAAGTCAACACACAATCTGATCTCTCCACTCTTCTTTCTGACTGGAACTAAGTTGGCAACCCAACTAGAATGCTTGATTGGGAATATGATCCTTGACTCAATCAGCTTGTCCAATTATTTTCTCATGAGAGGCTCCATGTGTGGATTGACTAGTCTTTGTTTCTACCTGATAGGCTTAGTATTTGGATCCAATTCGATGGTATGCTGAGCTAAGTTGGGATTGAAACCTTTCAAGTCTTCATAGCTCCAAGAAAACATGTCAAGGAACTCTTGACATAGTTATATGAACTCATACCTTTCTTGTTCAGTTGTCATCCTTCCAATTTGCAATGGTTTGTTCTCTTCTACCAAGATGGATACTGAATCCTCTCTCTTGACCTGAATGTTTGCTTTCTCCTTTCTTAACTGATCATTTGGGTTAAAAATGGACTCCAAAGTGATAAGTCCCTTGGGCAGCTTGTTAGTTCTCAGCTGTACTACCTAGTCACCATACTGTTGTTCCAACTTTTCTTGATTCTTGGCTGAGAACTCAGCTTCTTCTTGCAAGAAATGGATGATTTGCTAGTCATTCTCAAACACTTGCCAACTAACATTGTTATCTAGCACTGAAGGCCTCACAATCACATGGATGTTTGGCTATACCCTATCTTGTTGAATGCTTTCCACAATGTCAAAGGCTGCCCCTACTAATGCAAGCCTATCAGCAGCTTGATTCTCTTTCCTAGGAATGGATTTGATGCCAAAACCCTCAAAATCTTCCATGAGGTCCCACACCCTGTTCTTGTAGCACCTGAGAAGATCATTCTTGGCAGCATGTTGTCCCTTGACCTGACTTACAATCAATTCATTGTCCCCAAAGACTTGCAAGTTCTTTATTTTCTTCTTTATTGCCCAATGCATCCCTTGCACTAAGGCTTCATATTCAGCAATGTTATTGGAGCATGTAAACTGAAATCTGAAAGCTGAATAGTACCTTATTCCTTGAGGTGAAACAAGCATGGCTCCACCTCCTACACCTTGTCTACTCCTTGATCCATCAAAAAACAGCTGCCATACCTCATTTTCATCTTTGTGGTTTGGCTTGGTGATGCTAGGAATAGGCTGATTTTCTTCGTGTATGTAATAGACCCTAGCTCGATTCTTCTACTTCTTGATAAGGATCAAATGCATGTATCTTACTTGCCCATTCATCAAGGGTTAGATCCAGGATGCTTCAACCTTGGTGTCGACCTCATCGGTGCTTGGGTGATCTTCTTGATCAAATTTGAGCAATTGGCATTGATCGACTTGGAGTGTAACGCTCAATGTGGAAGTTTGTAATAGGTTCAGACCTAATTGTAGCCTTAGTTCCATACCTCATTCTGAATAGCATGTGTGACCAATCAGTAGACAAATATCCCCCAATCTTGGCTGTGAAGTCCCTTGACAAGCATAGGGCAAAGAGTGGTGGAAGGTCTATGACTGATACATCTTGTAAAACAACAACATTTGGACATGCATGCAAGGTAAGACTCAAGTTTCTAATCACTCCAACTATTGCTATTATTGTCCCATCTAGCTGCACTACCCCTTTGGATATGGTTTCATACTGGAGCCCTAGCTGATCAACTATTTGTTTAGGCATTACCGAGCTACTTGCCCCGGAGTCTATCATGCAATTGTGCACTAGCTGATTTCCAATGATCAATGAAACATAGAAAGGAGGGGGTTTCAACATTTTACCTTGTTGTCCTCCATGATTTCCCTCAAGCTGGGCAGCATTTGTAAGCACTTTGTCTTGCATCTGAACTTGCTGATTCAAAGTTGGCTAGTCCTTCATGGCAGCTTGTAGCAAATCTCTTTGGCCTGGGATAGATAGGGATTCCCACATTGATATATTGACGTTTGTCTTCTTCATCTGATCAATGATACTGAATGGAGATGAAGTATCCCTCTGCTATCCCTTGGTTTGCACATTCACTCCTTGCACGTGGGCAGTAATAACTGGTATTTGAGTTGGCCTAGGGGCTGTTCTTGGCTGCCCTTGTGCATTTACAACCGGATTTTGTTTTGCCAACCACTTGTGGAACCATGGGAAGTTGTGGATTGGTTGGGGCTAATGGTTGTTCTTCACCCAAATTACTCCTTTTTGACCTTGTGTTGGATGTAACACATTGAGAAAGCTGTTTGGTTCATGCCACAAAAATCTTCTGCTTGCCAGTTTACCAATGTGGTGTCATTTGGGGCTGATTGCTGTTGGAATGTTTCTTGTTGTTGACTGTTTCCTTGACTACCCTCACCCTCCACACCAGTAGTTGTCACCATTAGTGCTTGATTCAAAGCACCATTGAAGCACATGGATTGGTTATGAGGCTCATTGCATGGAAAGCACCAATCATACTCCTGGGAAATGTTGTTTTGTGTTGGCACTAATGCTTTAGAGGCAGATATGACATTTGGATTGTAGGGATGAAATGGTCTATTGGCGGGGAGGCCTTGTTTGATTCATATTTATAGCTGGATTAGGTGTTCTTTTGGTTGGTATGGCTGCCTATTAGGCTGAGCTTGAGGTTGATAAGAAGGTCTAAAACCTTGGGCTTATTACCTAGGTTTTGTAATTGTTTCATGACTTCTTGAAGCTCATTTGGGGCACTTGGAGATGAAGTGGAAGCTTCATTTGAACTCGATTTCTAGGAGTGGGAGAAGGAGCCAAATTAGGTGCTTGGTGGTGTTTGGACTCTCTAAACTTGGAAACAAAGTGGCATGGGAGGTCTAGGGGCAAGTTTTCCGGCTTGGATCAAACAATTTTCAGCCCTAATGGCAATGCTATAAGCCATAGGGATGGTTATGCCTCCCATGGACTGAATTAACATAGAAATATCAGAATTTAGAGCTTTGAGATAGTAGAGAAAGGCACCTTTCTTTGTTGGAATGTTTCTTCCAAGTTTTTGAAATCTGAAGTTGAAATCGGTCAGTTTGCTCATTGGGAGCTCTCTTGATGGTTATCACTGCTCCAAAAGAGACAAGTTGTCTCCTTCTCTCCAAATTGCTCATGAAGTGCTATACATAGCTGATTCCAGTTTGTGATAGAACTAGCTCCAAGGCTCCTAAACCATTGCAATGCTTTACCCTTGAATGAAGATGCAAGTAACTTGACAGCCACTTACATCTCATTGATTTCATGGATTGCACAAAGGTTAGCAATATCTTTAATATGATCACCTGGAGTAGTCTGATTTTCTCCAGTGAAGTAGGGAATGTTCTTCAAGGCTGCTATAGGGATTGGATGTTGTGCATTGAGGGCAAGTGGGATGCTACTTGTGAAGTTGACGTAGGGGTTGTTTTGTGCCATTCTAATCGGTCTTAAAACCCTTGTTGACTGAATGAAAGGCCTACTAGGTGGAGGAGTTGAGAGAGTTCTGTTTGGTGGAGATGGAGACCTTTGAGTCCTTCTTCCTCTTTGCCTTCTTCTTGGAGATAATTGTAGGTATTCAAACAACACTTCTTCTTCTCCAACTCTTGACCTTGTGGTGATTCTTCTCATGAGTTTTCAGGCCTGCACTGCTGAAACCAATTGATTTTACCGCTTGGAATCGCCAGATATGCAAATAATAGCTCTTTTCAAGAAAGAAAACTGCAGCAGATGGACATCAACCTTGCTGCAATAAAAACGAGACCTCTAGGGTCCCACTGGGCATGCCAAAACTATTTTTGTAGATCAAAGCACCTAGATGCGATCGGGCTTCTAGGTTGATCACTCTAGCATCCAGTGTGATTACACAACATGGAAACCTCTCTCCAAGTGTGGGACTTGTGAAACTGAGAGAGGAATCTCTAGATTAGAGGCTGGTTCCTCAAACTCCTCTGATTTAGATCTATATTTACACAACTACAGAGGTTCAAATCCTAATCCTACTCTAAATGTAAGGAGACAGGGGATAAAGTGCAAAAATTGAAACTAACTAAAGATGGTGATGCACCAAAAGGAGTGGTGAAACAATTTTGTCATACAAATAGACATAAACCAAAGATAGCAACATAAAACATACACAGTGATAAGATATAATTTAGGATCTGAAATGAAGCAAATAATACAAACAAAGGTGAAACCCATTCACAAAGCTTGCATTATCATTTCCAATGTCAAAACCATTGCATTACAACCTCGAGAGGTAAAAATCTGTTACTGATCTTTGAAGAGGTTCGATTCTTACAACAATCACTTGTTGGAGGTGAAAGAAGAAGATTCCTCTCGCCCAAAAATGTTCCCCTAGTAATGAGCCAAATCGCTTTTACATTACATGGGTCGAGCCAAGAGAGAGAAAATGTAGAAAACGTGGGAGCCCATTCCTCATTGACTACAGATGCATTAAAATGGCATGGGAGATCTTACAAACCCATAACCTATCATTTTTGACCGAATTACGAGGAGAATGCGACCCATTCTATGTTAAATTTAGTCGCTGAAATGTCACTTACGGCCATGAACACGCGTTAGAGCTGTTTCTTAACTTTCTCTCTCTAGACTAAACCAAAATTCAAGATTAACACTAGAATCATGTAGAGAATTTTATAAGCTTTCCAATGAAAGAACATGCAAATCCGAGCTCTGGATCGAAAGATATGGCAATTTGAAGATTTAGGGCACAAAACAGGAAAAAATGAGTTTCGAAATATTTTCCCGCGCTCTGCCACCTAGATGACACGTGTCAAGCGCTGATTGGATGCGTAATTATCTCTCCTTTGCTTACCCGTGGGTTTTCCCTTATAATTTGACCTTTTTATTTTTTTGGAAAATTTTCCACTTTCCCCGTGCCCCCGCCACCGGGACACGTGGCATGCATTAATGGTCGACGCGGGGGGGGAAGACCTTTGCTTTTATCTTTTCGGCCAAAACTTGGCCAAATTTTCTAAATCCTCCCAAGTTCCATGCTTCCTTGCTCCTTAGGACACGTGTCCTCTTTTTATTCGCCGGGCAAACACTTCAAACCTTGCCCTTTGAAATTTTGGACGTTTTCCCTTGTGACACGTGGCGTTATCTGATTCGTCCTCGGGCCTGCCGGCTTTTCGTGTCCCTCGTCTCTTTGCCTCGGCTGTCCCAAACTTTATGGGACAATTTCCGATCGATCCGCCCCGAAATGGGCTTCCTTGTCCCTCTTTCGGCCGATGACACGTGGCGTAATTTTATTGGCTCTCGGCTCCTTCGGCTCTCTCCGCATCCGCCACGTACTCACGGCCCAACTGTCCCAAGTGCTACCTAGGCCGCCTGGAGGCTTTTCGGCCGGTTCGCGCCCGACGTCCCAACTGTCCCAAGTGCTACTAGACCAAGACTTAACCAATTTTCATGATTTTTTCTAGCCCAAGCTTGTTTTTTGTAAATTTTTTCACCCTTTTTAGAACTTACTCCTTTCTTCTTGGACAGGAGAGTTAGAAAAAATCGAGGGGACCCTAGAAACATGATTTTTGTCTGAATCAATCTATTTGCCTAGGACTTGAGTATTCTGATGCATGTTATCAAATTTACCTTGGGGGTGAATTTTGGATAACAGTCCATCACTAATATAAAGGTTAATATTTAATAATATGAGATATTTATATTTCTATTATTAAATATGCTAACCTAGGTATATACTTTAGGTTAAATATTTAATATCATGAAATGATTATATTTCTAATATTAAATATTATAAACCTAGGTGTATGTGTCAACCATTTTAGGTTGAAAAGGTGGGTCGAGAGACATACCCGATCACCTTATATAAAAAGGACTTTAGGTCCTCATTTAATATATTTGGGAAATATATCAAATGTGTGCAAATCAAGTGATTTGGTTTTACCCTTGGTAAATAGGGTTTCAAAGGAGGAGGTGATCTTACTGGATGTAAAATAAGTTCTCTGAAGTAAAAGGTTATTTTTAAAGAAGTTTTTACCCTATTGGGGTTTTCCACTATAAATAATGTGTCACCTGTGTTATTTATTTCATGTAAGTATTTCTTTATTTAATTATGTTATGATGTAATCTTTATTTAAATATTTATTGTAACATTATGTAATATGTAAGTTGATTAAATTCGTATTTATTAGAATCCTCAAATTATAACAAATGAGGATGGGTGTTCACTACCAATGAAAATACAAAGCTTGGATTTGATCTACATTCAATGGCCTAATAGACCATTCATTTTTCCTTGGTGTAGGTACGTTGATCAAGGAAGGAGGCTCGATGCAACTCATTGGTTGAGAGTGGAAGACTCATTAAAATGTTGAAGGAACTTAGTGATCAATATCAACCTGACTAGATTCCACCTTATTTTGTGTTTGGACACAACTCAATTTAGAAGAAACTCTTAGGAACTATGATATGATAACACAACACAACTCAAATCATTCAATAACTAGCTCGACTTGTATGTGTAATGATTCAACTCTGACAAGACTCAGTTTGGGTGAAAAACATGACTAATGCAAAAATAACTTGACCTTTAGCTTGGTCTCGTGGAGAGCTTGGTGGTGTGAGGGTTCTATTAGAACCCAATACTATATATTCAACTCATATAGCTTAGCTTAACCAGGGCTCAGAGATCTCTGTTAGACCTCTAAATTTGATAATCCTCCAAATGCAAAGCAAATATTAAATTGAACCTCTAAATTTAGAGATGAAAGCCTTGGAGAATTAACAAGAGGTTATGGGGATGCAGGGCCATTTTGGGAAGTTCTTTGGAGGCAACAAAGGATCTCCTAGAGAATAGATTATTCTCCAAAAACATTCTTCCTCCTATAACCTCTCTCCAACCTTTCTCTGCTCACAAGTCCAGATCTCCCAACTCTAGTACCAAACGAAAGTAGAAAAAAAGGGTGGAAGCCTGATACTTGTTTTAATATTCAGGAAAATAAAAATACAACGGAAGGTTGTAATATTAATAGATATTACACACCGGTTACAACCATATGAGAAGTTGCACATGTGCAACTAGAAACCATACTGATATAATACAAACAAATAATATGTTGCAACTATGCAACAAACTATCCTACGTATAGTTCAAATAAACTTAGATAAAACAAAATAAATGGTTATACAAATATAATCAAATAATAATATCAAACTACCTAGTAAATGCATAATTAATCCTATGTAAACTAAGTTTTATCTAACAAGTTATTCATCTCTCCTTTGTTATATTTCAACCTCATCCTTCTGTATCTATTTACCTACTCGTGTGTACACCCATAATTGATCATAACTATTTTATCGTTATTAAAGCTCCTTCATTACATTTAAAATTTATCATCACATTTCAATATAAACTATGACATCATCATTAAACACAACATCACATCCAACATCATAGTCTAACAATCCAAGTAAAAGTAAATCATTTCATCTTATACTTTTACCATCATCATCAAATATAAGTAAAACATGAAATCAATCCTAATCAACACCACATATCAACATCATCATCAACGTCATAAATAAAATAATTAACATTATAAAATGCACATATGCTAAATCAAGACAATATCATAGATATGTATATATATATATATATACATACATATACATACATACATACATACATATATATATATATATATATGTATGTATGTATGTATGTATGTATCATCAAAATAACGTGTATCAATACATCATTTCCCTCTAAAGAGGATCTCTCAAAGTAGAGATATTGGTAAAACTAGAAACATGAATGTTAGATAGCATAATATCCTAGCCCTATGACAGTCCCTTAATGTGTCTATCAACCTCGATCTCGCTTAGCCCTCTCCTCGATGTGCCTAAGCCACACTCACTGTCTTGCTACCATATGGATGAGCTCCACCTTCCACTCTCCTCTATAGATGCTCCCAATATGTAGTGCCTTGGAAACTTATTGTTCACGATACCATCATAATAATTATCCTCTGCGAATAAGGATTTGTATCTATAAATTGAAATCATACCAAGAGGTGTCATATCTCCTCCTCCTGTGATGCTTCATGTACTCCACCCATAGCCTCAAAACTAGTATTATAGCAAGATATCTAAAACTTACCCTATAGGCCTCTCTCTACCAATGGTACCCCCCTATTCTATATAACTACATCCCTCTCTTGGACCGTAGTGTCTCTCTCCATCCTCATCCGGTATAAATCGATGTGAAGTTGTGCTAACTCTATGGTCCTTCTAGCTCTTAAATGTCCACCTCCTGAGCTACATCTCTACCAATATCCATCTCTTATACCTCCTCTCCTCCCTCTAAAACAAACCTCGATACCCGGATGGTGGTCATCTAATCACAAAATCCCACTGTGACTCCTATGTTATCATCATCATCCCATGGTGAAGCATCCTCATCTAATGGATCTCATCAAAATAGGGATCGGCAGATCCTTGTCTATCTCTTCCCACCTATACAAAATAGGATAATGAGGTATATTTAGGATGACCCAAAAATTTCAGCACACTCAATCAAAATTAATGGCCTAGATCATCTCCAGCCATCCACCCTAATCCCACCATGTCCGACTCATCCTAGAACACTTTTCATCTACCGTAGGCCATGCAGAAAGTCCCTAGATGACTACCATCTAATATGATCAGTATATAACTCTAAAACTGATCAACATACCAATCTACTTCTTTATCACCTTGTCTTTATGATCCTAGTCCACCCTTCATCTTAAAAATCCCACCACTAGTTCTATATGGTCTCTTGTGACCCATGGAAGCCATGGTGGCAGAATGAAAATGATGGGATTGCTGGACCAATAGTGAAGCAAGAAGCCTATGACCAACCCGACCTCCATCCTACCTTTTATAGTGATAGCTCATGGTACACATGAGCTAGCAAGGTAGTTACAAAAGAGAACACTCTCTCGGTGCTCAATTATATCTCGCCACCATACCAACCAATGCCCATGAAAATTGAGCTCCACTCGAGTCCGAAAAACATAAGAAGACACTATCATCATCACAAAATAGATGAACCGGGTGTGAGGTACACTTGCCTCGTACCTTATCTAATATGAAAATTCCCTAAAGAAAACCTAATGTGAGGTGCATCAACTTTGAATAACCATGAAAAAATCTATCCTACTATCGGATGTGATGGGAACTATCTACTCTCCCTATATAGGTAATCTTAGAATCCTATACACATCCTCCAAAGGGTGATGGTCATCTCCCCTATCTTGAACCAAAAGGTCCCTCAATCTGTCAGGTCCCATCTATCCACTAAAGTGATCATAAATTCCACATCTCATGATATCCTCTCGATAATGCCTAAACCCACCTAACCCCACTACAACCAAGTGATCCCACTCAACATCTGTAACATCTCCTCTAATCTTCTCGTACATGGTAAACACCCGGTATCTCAAATATAGGTCTCTCTCGGCTCGCAATCACAAACAAAACATGTAAATATTAAACAAAAATACAAAATCCATTAGATTTCATTAAAAATCCAATTTAATCCTAAACATAGCCAATCTAACCCTAGTTAATGCCGACCTAGGTCGTGGATGTGTTTTAGGGTCAATTGTTGTGCCTTAGGGCCCAGTCAATGTCGACCACTGGGTTGCCACCAACCACCCCTAACGTCATCCACTTTTTCTAAAAATGAAAAATATATATATATATATATATAAAATCAAACTAAAAACAAAATTTATTTTTGTTAGTCACCATCCTCCATACTCTATGGAATTTCCTTTCAGCTCCTACTATGATATCCATTTCTCAATTTTATCTTTAATCGCTATGATCTCTCTCGTCAATTTTGCATGTGAAAATGAGCATTGTTGGCTAACCCCGTGCTTATAAAGCAATGAAACCTAGTCATCGCCGACTCCCTTGGGTTTGTTGATTGATTGACCTTAGTCATATTGTCGATCTTGTTATCCTACGCTTTGGCTTCCCCGATCCATTTTTGACCTCTTTGTAGACACCAAATTTGTGTCTTACGACACCCTGTGCCCCGCATCTCATTTCGCAACCTAACCTCACCACCTAAACCTTGCACAATTATTTATTAATTACCTTATAATTAATAAATCCACATTTTCAAACCTGCCACCTCATTTCGCCACCTCATCATGACCTAGCCCTAATCCTAAACTAACCTAATTAAGACCTATAACTTGGTCTACATCCGGACCCATGACTAATTACCCTCACCCGCACCAAAACCAACCTAATAATGACTTGACCAAGCCCACAACTAATCCCTCGGGAGAAAAGGAGGGAAATTTGTCTATTTTATTAAAAATAGCCCACTTTGAATTAACCGACATCGGTTCCTACTCGACCGCCGTCGGTTACGTAACCACATCGGTTCCCTGTAAATGACCTCCCCCAACCAAAAACAAAGGATGGGAACTCATTTGGAAAAAGGATCCGAAATTCACTTGGCAGAGTGGAGACAAGTGAAGAAAAGAGAAGAGCATCGAGCCAAAGACTGCAACTGAGCCACTAGATTGCTGTCACCCCCGTTCAAGCATTGGAAAAGACTGAGGATAGCTTCATCAGCTCATTTTCTAATACCAGATCATCCCAATTGAGCCTTGCTGTCACTACCACATTCCTTGGACCTGAATCTTCATCAAGAATGAGTAAGTAGTGTCTTGTATGTTTCTAAGCACCATTTCTTGATCCTTTTGATTGATAGTAATTATAAGTTCACTCCTAGATCTACCACCCGCCAAAGACTCCCGCACTTAACCTTCATCCATACATCCTTGTATTGCCCGGAAGACAGCTTTTTTATCACTCTCGAGTCTTCCCCGTCATCTCACTATTCCCCTCAGCCATCCACCAGTCTTAAAAACCCCACAATCACCCTGCAACCAACCTCTATCCAGAAGTGCCTAGATTACTGACCCTACCGGTGTCGGTTATCCCCTACCGGCAGCGGTTCTCTAACCGCGGTCGGTTATCCAGTGACCGGCATCGGTCACTGTGACTTATACCCAAAACCTTCCTCTCACCTATTTGTCTCCTAACAACCTCAGATCTAGTCTAGTTTATCCCTGTAACTTGAGCTAAACGTATCAACGACCATTGACCAAACAAACAACGTGACGTTTTATTATTGGTAGTTTAGTCTCTATTGCTTTGTAACGAGGTACCTAAATCGTGATTTTGCAATAGCTTCTTTATTATCATTTGTGTTAATTCATATTAAAAGGGGAACTGACCACCTTTGAAAGGAAGTCTAATATTTCCTGGGCCCAAGGCAGTTCCCTCATTTATTGTCTAACTAAAATCTGGTGGTCTTGTATTCTTACTTGCAGGTAGTCCTTCCCAGACAAAAAGGAGTTCTTCGCAATCGATCTGATCTCTCTATGGTACGCACACACCCTCTCAACATTCAATGTATTCCTCCTAGCCCTAACCCTTATTTGTTTCTCAAAAGAATGAAAGGATAGAAGCAACTCTATTCTAGAATGGAAACATTCTGTGTGAAACATTTTGGCACGCCCGGTGGGACCCATTTTGGGTTTCTTTCTTTCTTGCTTGCTTTCATATAGGGAGCACACTTGCTATTTTATTCTTCTAAAATATTCACAAGATATTTGGTTATTTTGGTAAAATAATTTGTCTTGCTTTCACATCTTTGCATTAGTGAAAGTCATCTTCTTTGCTTCATCGAATATCATTTTTGATTTGGGTTTAAAACACGTGCATCACATTCTTGCTTGTTGTTTTCAATTCTAGTGAATGTAGATTAAGTAACAAGTCATACATTGGGGTGATATCCATGGTATTGAAAAAAATTAATCTTACTTTCACTGCACAACACATACCAAATCACATCATAATTAACACAACAGCTCAAACATCCCCCTTTTCGCGGTATTCCTCCACCCGATTGAGGTAACCTTATAAGCCAAAACAAACTTGACATTTCCCCTAGGTCTTTTGTTTAGGATTGACATCATCTTGCATCTAAGGCATAAGCCCACAATAATTAAAACTAATCCTAGGGTTAGTCTCTTGATTTGCTTGTGCATCTTGCTTGTTTTTAGTTCTGTTTCTCTGTCATACATTGTTTCTGTGATCACTTTAGAATAGTTTGGTAGGTATACTAAGCATCGTTAACCCCAAATCAGAAACTTCTTATAGCTTCTTACACTGGTCCTATTCTACCGACATCGGTTAACTTACCGACGCTGGCTATAGTCTGACCGACATCGGTTACCTGACCGATATCGGTTACTGTCTTTCACAGTTCCCAAAACCAGCAACCTACCAATTCCAACATTTTGTTGTTGCTTCTATTCCTGATAGATTACATCCCTACTATGTACCCTTGTCCATGGTTGTTATCACTCGGAAACAAGCTGCAGCCATGGTTTCACATGCCTGCTCCGTGCCTTTGCCTGAATCACCCCCTTCACATCCTGTGGGGAATCCTACGGACACCAGCGAGGTTCCCAAAATCCCTGTAGGAGATAAGGAATTTGTGAAATTTTTGGATGCTAATCCTAGAATCGATAAAGACTATTTGTCTCATGCCCCTGACCATACACCCGATGGTCAACTCATTATTGGCATGCCTATTAGTATAGCTGCTCACTTAGCTCCTTCCCCACCTAATAACTCCACCTTACCTTCTTCATCCTTAGCCCCATCTCCCAACTCGGGCGGCTTGGGGTTCATACGGCACTGATTGGCTTTCCTTTGGTTAACTGGGCCCCACATATCATTACCGCCGACTACTCCTACCATGTCTCTCTCAAGACTGCTCCTTTCATGACTTACTCTCTACCACCTATCCACACAAGCTTTCCTTCTCAAGCTCCGCCCACCTTTTCATTTCCACACACGTATCCGGTGACTTCAACATCTTATATAGAACATCCCTATTCGGTCGCCTCAACATATTCGTCCTCAATACCTTATCAACATTTAACCCCACCATTGTCTAGTGGTGGCCCTTGCCCAATCCTCCTCCGTTTACGGCAACCGCACCATCATCTCATCCAACCACTAATTTAATCAAACAAATGATGGACAAGATGCAAAATATGGAGCTTCTATTTCGGAAGCCGTAGGACTTCGACATACGAGCAAGTTTGTCAAGAGCCTATTCATCCTTCTGTCCCCCTTCATTCATATCCTCCTCAATGGGAATTACCAAAATTTACTCATTTTAATAGTAAGGAGGATCCTCAACAACACTTGCGATCATTTAGACATGCCTGCTATCTGATTACTCATGACGATGCCTTACTACTCCGCACCTTTCCCATGTCCTTATCAGGACCCGCCTGGAGTGGTACAGTGCTTTAACCTAGCACTCGATCTTCTCTTTTAACCAATTAGCCCAATCTTTCTTGGATCATTTCTCCATTAACATTGCTAAGAAAGTATCTATCACCAACCTCTATGCTATGCCATCGACAATTTAAAGATGAATCTATTAAAGATTTCATTGGATGATGGTGGGGCCTTATCAACCAACTTACTTATACCTTGCCTCAGCCGAACTTATCGAACTCTTTACGCACATTTCTCTTACCCTCCAAATTCAAAATTTCCGCACCTTTGATGAGGCCTTTACTATGGCTCGAAAACTAGAGATTCGAGCCTTAGAGGAAGAGAAATTGCGGTTATGCAACAAAACCCTAATTTCGAACCCAAGACTCCACCAACAAACCTAACACCACCAATTCTCAAGCATCGACTACTTGAAATAAAAAGGAGTTGTACACGTGGTGATGGTCAAATCCCAAGCACCATCTAATACCCCACCAAAACCACCTATAAGTATAAAGTCGAACCCATCAATTACACTCCTTGGGAGAAACTTATGGTGTCATTTTGGAAAAATTACTCAAAGCAGAGCTATCACCTTACCTCTGTTAAACCTCACTCCGGGTTTGATTCCACCCACGCTATACCTTCTTGGTACAAAACAAAACGACTTTGTAACTTCCATCGTGTGAAGGGACACAATCATGAAAACTGCAAGATGTTGAAAAACATAGTGCAGGAAATGGTTGATGCAAGGGATATAACCCTCGATAATCCTAACGCCCCTGTTAACCGAAATTTGAAAATCTTCAACAAACCATTCCCAAACCACTCTTCTAACAGTAACATAAACCAAGATATCTTAGCCGAGGAGAGTGTTCATGAAATCCATGTGGTCTTCAACTCCCACCAAAAGCTCCCATCGAGGAAATTCTGAATCGAGCCTCTTCACTAACGCAGGGATCCAAACCCCTCCACCCTCATCAAGACAAAATGATAATCTTACCATTCCTTTACCCATAAAGGAATTAACTACCTAGAGTTCTCTTCTCACAGATGAGCCTTCTTACACCACATCCCTACAAGACTGTGAGCGGATGTTATCTAACTTATCTATTTCCCAAACATCTCCTTCTACCACTCTTGTTGTACAAGAGGAAGGCTCGCCACTTTTTCTGTCATCCTTAGATGAGAAACCCCTCGAACCAACATCACCAAATTCTTTAATCATGATGGATCCTCTCAAACATGCCCTCCTACCTATTAGTTCTTCATCGCCTAAATATTTTCAGCGACCGGTTGACCTCTTAATGCCCATTGATACAGTGCCTCATTTACCCCCTGTATCACACCCACAGTGGACCGGAATCACAACCCACCTTTCTTCCATACAAAAGTTCCTATTCACACGTGAGTATTGTCACCCTCGAAGATAGACGAGTCCATGGGAACGTTTGAGTACACCATACTCTACTCAAATGTAGATGACCGATCCAGACACCTCTACCATATACCCAAAATGTTTACAAAAGCTCAAAATGCCTATAACCTCATCTTCACCCCCTCATCTCTACCAAATACCTCATCCACCTCTATTAACCTAACAAAACCTTTCCCTATGCTTGGGACATTACCAATACCTAGCTGACACACCCACCTAAATGGTTAGATTTATCCAAAAATAAAGTCGTCCATCCACCTAAGAGACAAACCAATCCCATAAAGCCTAAGTCCAATCTATGCCCTCTATCATAACTAAAACCCTCGCCATCACACCTACCTTCTATATTAGAACCTCACCCCTCCACCTTGCCTCAATACATCATACCTCCCTTGTGTTTTCTTTAAAATGACTCGCATCTTCTACACCCATACAAAGATCCATGGGTGTATCAACACCGTCACCCCAAGTATCCTGTCCACCTATCAACCCTAAACAAACTCCATCATCAAAGGATTTGTTTTTTGTCACTCCTCTTTCTCCATGGTTGTTTTCTGCTACCACATCATCTGACCAGCTAAGCATAACTTCTACATCGAAGAAGCCAAGTTTAGTTAAATCCAATTATCAAAACCCCTTGTCTAAGCCACCACCCATATGAATCAACCATACCCAATCATTACCGAAACCCACCCAGTCAATAGCCTCATCTTCCTCTGACTTTGACCCGCTCAAAGGATCTTACGCCAAAATCCTTGATATGTTGGTGGAGAATGCGACCATTTCCCTACCCTCACTTAGACCCTATGATCCATCTAAGCCTCGACCTATAGGTTACGATGAGTCTAAAATATGTGCTTACCATCACACACCGGGACATGATGTAGAAGGATGCAAAGCTTTAAAAGTCATACTTCGTCACCACCTCTCTCGGATAGAAAGGTTAAGAAAGACAACTTACGAAGGGAAAAACCTTTAGCTTCAATCCCTCTCCTATACCACTTGTCCCCTCCTCACCAAGATATATAATCATTCACTCGCAACACCACCTCTCGAAAATATTGACTTATACCTGCCATATTCCTCTCTGTGTTCACGAGATCAACATGATTAGTATTACTACTCGAGGCAGAAAAACAATGGGAAAGCTAAAGAAAGCACACCTGTGGCCTCTCTTTCTCAGTCCACCATCCCGATCGCACCACCACCTAAAGTGGTTATCTGTGGACCTGCCTACCCCGTCTCTGATGGAGTTACCCCCTGAACCATGATCAAACAACTTCACCAATCACCTATAAAAATGACACTGTATGATCTCATTCAAACCTCTGAATCTCATCGCCAAGCTCTCGTTGAAATCCTTCAAGGGATAGAGGTCTTACCTAATGAAACCTTTCCGTTACCACCATCTTAACACCCAACCACGTTGCCTCTCTCACCAAACAATCTACCACTTACGTCCTTATGCAACAAACCGCTACTGTCAGTTTCTCCAAAGACGAAATTGTTGACTTTGGTGCAGAAGATCCTGACCCCGCTCTTTTCATCTCAGCTTATGTTTGGGACATCTGGGTATGGTGTGTTATGATTGATCGGGCACTAGCTTAAACATCATCTCTTCCAAATCCTTCCAACAAATGAATATCCCTTCTAGTTGTATGTGTGCCAACCACACCATGCTACTTGCGGTCATTCAATGATGCTATTACTTCTACCTTAGGCATCGTGATCCTTAACATTCGTGTAGGGCCACGTACTTTACCTGAAATCTTCTATGTCCTTGAGGGAGAATTCTAATACAACATGTTGTTAGGCTGCCCTTGGATCTGGGCTATGGGATGCATTCCCTCCACCTTACATAGATGCATAAAATTTGAGTATGAGGGGAAGTCCTACACCGTAAAAGCTGACCCTCCCCCCTTCAAAACCTGCAATATGTTATATTTCCCTAATGATGTGCTTGTACCAGTTAAGACACCCATTCATCCAACCCAACCATCTATTTCGACCACATCTCAACCATCCACCTCAATCGCACCTACACCTTCAACCAATGAAACTATCGCCGTAAATACCACTTCCTTTCCCATGCACAACATCCCCACCTCGGATCCCTTAGTAGATGTTTTTCAACACCTTACGTTTGGGGAGTATCACCTATATAACATTAGCACTTTCCATACCCCACGAGACTGTGCATGCATGTGCATCCTACCTACGACCGTCGTGTGGGGAAGTAATCTCTACGGACCACCTAATTGTCGCACCAACCTAACATATGGGGTGTCGATACATCCTCTATTACCCCTAAACCCCCTTGGTGTGGTTCCCTTTCAATCTAATTTTCAATATCTAACTAATCATCGTTTCACTCTCACCTTTCTAACGCGTTATGCTTAGAAGGGCTTTGGTTTTGGTATTTATGAACAAGGTCGACATATAATCATTTATGTGACTACACGCAAAACATAAAGATCGTAGTGGTCTTGGATTTTCTAAAACACTTACACCAAAGAAACCTTGTGTCAGTTGTATCCGGGAGGACGATGAAGTCACCCCTTCGGAACCATCATCACCCATTTTTCCATCGTCACCCACAGAGTCGATAGACCCTGAATCTATCCCTCCTAAATTTTTTTTTCATAAACGCTATCTTCCTGGGTCCTCTCACTTATCAACATGATAATGAGGACCCAAATTCTCTTCCCCTTCTATATCTAGACATGATCAAAGAGGATTCGCCTTAAATTAATGTTGTTGAGTGCCAAAATGACGACTCCATCCTCGGCTTACCTTAGTGCGGATGACTCTTATATTCAACACGCTTTACCATCTCGAAACTCAAACCATGTTGAATGAGTCGACTATAGAAATCAACATCAACACAGAGGATGATCCTCACATTGTGAAGATCGGACAATCTCTTAATGCATCAGAACAAACTACCTTTACTACCTTTCTCCATGCCCGCAACCAAGCTTTCGCTTGGTCCTACTTGACATGCCAGAATTGATCCCGACATTGAGTCCATAACATTACCCTGAAACCCGATTCCAAACCAGTTAAACAGAAATTGAGAAAAATGCATCCACGCATTACCCTCTTGGTCAAAGAAGAGCTTCAATGACTCCTTTTTGTTTCCTTCATCTTACCTATTGACTATCCTCAATGGATTTCTAACATCGTACCTATTACTAAAGCAACGGGGGGACTTCGGATATGTACGGATTTCTAGGACCTTAACCTCACTTGCCCAAAGGATGACTTCCCCCTACCAAGTATTGATCAACTTGTTGATCTCACTGCGGGCCATGAGATGCTTTCTCTCATGGATGGCTTCTCGGGATACAATCAAATTTTGGTAGCCCCGGCCGATCAACATAAAACCACCTTCATAACTCCTTGGGGAACCTTCTACTATCGTGTCATGCCATTCGGCCTTAAGAATGCTGGTGTGACCTATCAGTGGGCTATGACTTACATTTTTCATGACATTATGCACACTATCCTTGAGGATTATGTCGATGATCTTCTTGGCAAATCTAAACATCGCAGTGAACATCTCGATGTTTTAACCATTATTTTCGATCACCTATTACAATATTGTGTTCATCTTCAACCAAAGAAATGTGTCTTTGGTGTCCTTTCGGGAAAACTCCTTGGTTTTATTGTCTCTTTGTGTGGCATCGAGGTCGATCTAGCTAAAGTCAAAGCTATCCTAGAAATTCCCCACCTACTAACCTCAAACAATTGAGTAGTTTACAAGGAAAATCCAATCTATCCAAAGCATTTCATCTCACAACTCTCGAATCGATGTCAACCTTTCATCATCTCCTTAAAAAGACATTGTCTTTCAATGGAGCAAAGAGTGCCACGAAGCCTTTGAGGCTCTTAAAGTCTATCTCTTGCAGCCACCTATGCTTATCCCACCTCAAGATGATCCCTTTCTACCTTTACCTCTCTGCCACCGACCATGTTGTAGGACCCATGCTCGCACATCGTGACTCCGAGCATCGAGAACAAGCCATTTATTACATAAGTCATACTCACGGTGGATTACGAGACTAGGTATACACATGTAGAAAAGTTGTGCCTAGCCCTATCATTCGTGGCCACCAAAACTACCCGAAACACATCACAACATGGACCCCATCCATTATATGTACGCCAAACCTCATCTAAACCAACGCATCACCCGATGGCTTATGCTCCTCGCTGACCTCGACCTTGAGTTTGTACACCAGAAATCGATCAAAGGAAAAACTATCGCAGACCAACTCACGGAAGCCCCTTTACCTGGGGAGCAGTTTACTAATTTTACTTTCCCTGACAAACTTATTGCCACTCTTTCACTCAGTGAGGAGTCATATTCAATGAACGCTCTTCTTCGATGGATCCAAATGCCAAAGACGGTGGAGGGGCCGAAGTTGTTCTCATTCCTCTGGATGCTGAACCTATGCCTCTTTCATTCCGGCTCGATTTCCCCTGTACTAATAATATAGCGGAATACGAGGCCCTTGTTTTGGGTCTCCATGTTGTGTTACACTTAGGTGTCAAATCTATTAACATTTTTGGTGACTTTCAACTGGTTATCAATCAAGTTATGGGCATCTACCAATGTAAAAATGAGGAACTTCAAAAGTATAAACATTACGTGGATTCACTTTTGACCTTATTTACTCATTATTCTATCCAAACCATTCCCCACTCTACTAATAAATTTGTGGATACTATGGCTTGCTTAGCCTCACAAATTCCTACCTCACCAACCGACTCTGACATATTTGTCTTGGTCCAACAACTCTTTGCCCCATCTTACTCAGCCCCGGATGTTTGTATGGTAAATAATATGTTTCTGTTGAATCGCAGGAT
This sequence comes from Taxus wallichiana var. yunnanensis, assembly GCA_018340775.1. Taxonomy (NCBI): domain Eukaryota; kingdom Viridiplantae; phylum Streptophyta; class Pinopsida; order Cupressales; family Taxaceae; genus Taxus; species Taxus wallichiana. The sequence goes on from CM031240.1 coordinate 695,260,332, forward strand.
ACTTGGTATCACCAATTTCACGACTACCTTACAACCTCTGTTCTCCCACCTGACCTTACAAGTAACGAAAAATGTGCTTTTCTTAAAAGTGTTTCTCATTATGTCATCATGGGGGGACTCCTCTATAAACGTGGCTTTGATGGCATCCTCCTTCGATGTCTAACCGGTGCGGAGGTTACCTATACCATCCAACAAGTCCATGACGGCATTTGTGGTGGACATTTTAGTGGCCTTACCGTGGCCAAACGGATCCTTCGCCTAGGCTATTATTGGCCTACTCTTAATAATGACTACTACGAATATGTTAAGCATTGTGTTATGTGTCAACAACATGCCAACCTTCAACATACTCCTAGCCATCCACTACAGGTCACACGAGATCTTTGGCCTTTCTCACAATGGGGTTTAGACCTTATTGGTGAGATTCACCCGCCCTCTTCGCAATTTCACCGTTGGATAATCACAGCAACCGAATATTACACTAAATGGGTGGAGGCCATTCCACTCATTTCAACCAAAAAAGAAAAAATCGTAGAATTCATTAACCATCACATTATTGTTGTTTTGGTGTTCCTCATCGCACGATAAGATAATGGAAAATCTTTCATAAACAAGTTATTACAAGACCTTTGTGAAAATTTTGGTATCAAACTTAGCTTCTCATCACCTCACTATCCACAAGAAAATGGTCAGCCGAATCTTCTAACAAAACCTAACTAAAATTCTCATGAAATTCATTAATGATTCGGAAAAATTGGCATGATCACATCCCCTTTTCCCTTTGGGCTTATCATACCAGCATTCATACCTCCACTAATTCCACACCATTTTCTTTGGTATATGGTACTCGATGTTGTCTTGCCTCTCGAAATGCAAATACCTCCCTAAGAATATCTCTTCAAGATATTCTCACCAATGATAATTTCCGCCAAGCAATTAGCCCAATTGGAGCTTCTTGACGAGTGTCGCTCTTACGACTCTTGACCACCTTCAAATCTATCAAAAGCACATCAAGCGTGCTTATGATAAGTGACTTCATGAGCGTACCTTCAAGGTTAGTGATCTTGTCCTCAAAGAGAATCAACATGTATCCAAACTAGAAAAGAGCAAACGTGGAAAATTTGCTCCTAATTGGTTTGGGCCTTACATTATCACTCATACTTATGGATCAAGCACTTACCGTTTAGCTTCGCTTAATGGTAAACGAGCTCGAACCCCTTGATGCCTTACATCTTCAGCCATTCTCCTGTTGAATTTAGTGTTATATCACTTCTTATCTACCTTGCACTCGTCCCTTGAGCTCGTTACCACCTCATACACTTTAGTTCCATGCATCTAAAAATAGAATCAAGCATACATGGTTTGGTCATCACCTCCTCTTAAATATGCCTTCCCCTTTTAGTTTGGTCCATGACTTAAAAGTATCAAAATAACACATTCTCAATTATATGCTTATGGGATATTCTTGAGTCAAAATTCCTACAAAACTAGATGCTTCATGCGTAATGGACATCTAGACCTCTAAGTTATACATAGATTGCTCCTCGAAGGACAGCTATGTGTAAAACTATTTCTACTATTATAAATAGACTACTCCCCAGAAGGACATCTATACACAAAATCGCATCTCTCTACTATAAATAGATCCTCCTCAAGGACAACTATACAAAGTCAGCCTTTATCGAATCTTCTCGCATTGATCGGCTTTGTGAAGACCTCAAGAACAACAAAATACATATCCCATGAAGACTTCCCGCATCGATCAGTCTATATCCAGAAAAGTAAAAAGTAGTATTCCAAAGCACTTTTGAGTCATGGACTTGTCTATTTAGGTTTGGTTCTCTTTTGTCAGAATAATCACCTTATAACAAGTTCTCTGCACCCCAACTATATCAGCCACCTCACCTCACCATTCGTCAAAACAACAAAACTCAAGGGACGTGACGTATATCTGATATATTGTGATTATACAACTCTTTTCACCTATCAACTTCTCGCATATGCAAGGTACCAAGGGATTCAAGCTCATCCTACGTTAATATGTGGTTTGTTTAGCTCTTCTCAACTATGGGACACTTTTGCCTCTTTTACTTGAATCTAGGATTATGTGTTGACCTTAATCATGACACAACTCCCTACTACTTGGGTAAGCTAACTTTCGCTTCACCTATACCTACACCAACATCGCCAATTCTTTACCAACACCAACAACATTACCCTACAAATATCAATATTTTTACCAACCAAAAATTTCCTAACCACAACCAAATTGCCTGAATTCATCTCTCCCTGGTCCTAAGGGAGAACTACATCGGTCTGAGGCCCCTCCTTGCTTTGAGCAATGGGCTATATAGGTAGCACTTAGGAGACATGGGGTCTCCCAAGGTTAGCTCGACCATCCCCTACCATAACCTATCATGTGTTGTAAATATAAATATTTTTGTGTATTTCTATTTGATAACATTCATCTTTATCCTTTTTCAAAACAAAACATTCAAAACACAACCATTCTTATTATTATCATAACTCAAATCAACATACATATTTAGTTTTATTTAGATGTTAAACAAATACATCTTCTCTATCATCGACGTGCAGGTCGGCATCCTTATTTATTCTTATACCCCTATGAAATTCACTTAGACCCTTGTGCCTCCTCCCGAATCAGGTGGTGATCGTGATCGTCGACGCCACTCACTTGGCCTCTCCATCCTCAAAGGTGCCACTGCTATTGGTTCCTCCCACTAATCTGCCAACATCTCCTATAACATACGAATATGCCTCTCACGTGGAGGAATCTTGCCTATAATCTCTCCACTCGTGAATCGTGAAACCTCTAACAATCCGTTGTCTCATTCACCCACATTTGAAGTTGGTGCACTAAATCCCGCAGTGGTCTCTCTCCGCTGTAATCACATCTATGTCGGGATAATGGCCCTCTCACGTACACCTCGCACTCTACTACCCACCATAATCTATAAGCCTATGTCTCTCCCGCATCCATTACCCTACGATTGGCTGCTATCTCTTCTAGCCTTTCAAGGTGTCACCGGGAGGTGAGAATGCTGCCTTGACATCAATCCTCATGTATGGTCTATAAGCCATGGGTATATCTGAACAAATCCAAATTATCGCCATACGCGATCTAGAGGAATCCTCTCATACTCACCGGCTCCTATGCCCCGCGATCTACCTCAATCGCTCTACACCCCTCAACTCCTCAGCTATGTTCTCTGTCACCATATAGTTCCCGTAAGGCCTCCAATGAATATCCACAATCATCACCATCTCCCATACCTTCCTATAATACTCGATGTCATCTATCACGGCCTGGGATCTCGCCTCTTGTTCTGTCTAGACCCATCGTCTGAATCCCAACCTCTGCACTCTTGTCTCTCTTTCCTAGATTGGTTGGCCTATTGGTCGCACACACACAATGTGCTCATAGGCCCAACAATGTAATAAGTATGCACAATCTAGTGTCGTCCTGTGATTTCGCTTGCAGGCCCATAAACCCCTGTATAGCTCCGCCAGATATGTGGGTGCCCATGTGAAAGTCACGCTCCTTTCTATCATTTCCCAAATAATACACATCAATGCTTTTGGAAATCTTCCCCCATCTGCCATCGGTAATGCATAATACCCCACTGCTATCATTAATACCACTGCCAACCTTGTTTCCTCAGGGTGTGTTGCATACATTGTACCATAAGTGAATGTCAAACCTCACTATGTCAAATCTCGTGCAGCTGAACCAAATACTATTTTTATCGCTCCCGCACGCCAGCGGTAGGCACGCCGATACACTAGTCTTCCTATAATTGGGAGCCTCAAAATTCTAAACACATCTTCCAACGTCACTGTCATCTCCCCTGTTGGCAAATAGAAGGTATTCTTTTCTGGATTCCACCTCTCAATCAATGCCTGCAACATAGCATGATTGCGTGTGATTCGTGAATAATAGCGGATTCCACTTAACCCCACATGGTTTATCAATACCCATTCAGCTAGTGTTACATCCACTCGGACTCGTGATAACAAAGCTGGCACACTATCATTCATCCTCAACACCTGCCTCTGCCTGCATACATCAAATCAACAAACAAACCATTCAATAAATCAAATCCCCAAGTATTTTTTCTCACATTCTAGAATTTCATACAGTAACCGATATCGGTTATACATAACCGATACCGGATTGCCTAACCAATACCAAGTTATCTCGTAAATGATACAGCCATCAACATCAAACATATACACCTCGCTTAAAAACATCCCATACGATAATTATTTTGCTCATTTACTCCTCTCTACACCTACAAACATACGTGAAACCCCTACTTACCAACTCCATAACACTCACCCCATCCCAAACCCTTACCTATCACCTTTTCTTTCTCATCTCTATCCATTTACCTTCTCTCATCCTATTCATAAAACACGCAAGACTTAAATTACAACCAAACAGTTTACCTCTTGGGACGCAGCAGCTGCTTGCGGTGGAACCTGTCTTTCCTCTCGTCTCTCGCCTACTTTGGATGCTTCTCCTTGTCCATCCATGTTCACCACCCTCTTCAATATAACTTGCCTTTTCGCTTCTTAATCTCAGCCCACAATCACTTTACCTATCTCTTTCCTCCTTATCATTCAATTCTTCTCATGCAATTATCTCAGTATCAATTGTCAAACAGCATCGCATCCTCGCATTTAACTTATTGCATGCCTCTAAAAATAAGAACTCAAGTTGTCTCCCAAGATTTTCTATTTTTAGAAAAGCTTGTTTTAGAATAACCGATATCGTTACCTAACCGGTATCGGTCATATATCTACCGGCATCGGTTAGCTAGCTAACCGATATCGGTTATATGTCTCCTTTTGCTTAAACCTAGGCCTTTTCTTCATTTTTTACAAATTTTTGGTGGTGCCCACCTCTTTTCCTACATAACGACATCATTATCAATATTTGTCATCAAAATCCCATCAACACACACACACACATCATATATATATATATATATAAATATATATATATATATATATATATCATCACAATTTCATCAACATCATCTATCTACATTAAATTTCAATAATCATCGACAAAATACATGTGACATTTTAACATCAAACCCATCAGTATACACACCATGTGGATCAACCTCATCATCTATATACATTAAATTTCAAAAACCATCGACAAAACACATAAGACATTTTTATACACACCATGTGGATCAAACTCATCATCTATATACATTAAATTTCAAAAACCATCGACAAAACACATAAGACATTTTTATACACACCATGTGGATCAAAATCATCATCTCTATATATCAATGTCAAAATATACAATTTGCCTCCCGCATGAGGCCTCTATGATCTAAAAATAATACAAAGCATGGCATGCAAGCCGCTATCCCTGTCAAAATCTCGACTCGGCTCGCAGGCCGGTCTCTCATGTCAAAAATATACTCGGCTCGCAGGCCGGTATCAACTATACAACATGTACTTGGCTCGCAGGCCGGTATCTACAACAAAAATGAATAAATAAATAAATCATATGTAGGCACGCAGGCCTCTATATACATATTTGGTTCGTGAGACCGGTTTCTATATCTAATATCAAAACCCATCTCCACTCCGGGATGTCTCGGCTCTCCATCACCTCGGCCTATCTCCCCGCTGGTCCTCGTGCTGCTCTCACTCCTCCTCCCCGTAATGCACTCCACCTTTGTGGTTGTGCCTCCCGAGATCTCTCGGCTCCGGGATATCTCAGCTCTGTGCACCGCATACGGATAATAATTATCCCCTAGTACCATCAAGGACATCCTAATAATATCGGGCCTCCGCTCTAGCCTCCATATAGCGGGCCCGTGTCACCATGGCTACTGGGGCTGGTCCCCCGACTCCTAATAATAGTACGGCCCCTATCTCGCGCAAGTACACCTGTGTGCATGTACTGTGGCGGTGCTGCTCGTGCTGTCTCGGTGCATACGGGTTGTGCTCGAGCTCGTGCAAGGCTAATCGACCTGAACACCCCAACTCGTGCCTACGCAGTGCAGCAAGCTACCCTATAATAATCGCACTTGTCCTAAGAGCTGGTCCTCTCTCGCTATAAGCCACCAAACTGGGTGCATATGCGGGTGCAGTGTTTCTAGCTACTACTCTCTCCCCTACCCACCAAACCAAAAAGGCCCCTATCACTCCAAAGATCATCCATCGTATCATCCACCGCCTCTCGCTACCCAATCTAGGTCAACGGGATGCGGTGCAGCAAGTAGTGGCACCTCTACATCATCCCTCCCAGTATTTATGGGAAGGGAGGTGGCTCATCCTATCGAAAGCCCAACTACCGCCGTTGTACACTCTCTAGGGGTATCCGCCATACTCTCTCGGGCCTCTCGTCTAGCTATCCAGAAACTATACTTGGATCCAACACATTTGTGCTCATGGCTCCTCCTCGGGCCGATGGCCTCTGTAGGGCCTCCATATAATGTCCAGGTGGTCAAGCCCTCTAAAGCATATGATGGTAGTAGGCCACATCCTTCCTCTGCGAGCACCGCTCGTGGATGGCCCACGACCCCAACCACCTCTAAAATCCATACCTATATACACCATGGCCCGGCTGTGTTGGGGGCAGACTCTGTCAGTCATATACGATGATGATGTGCTCGTATGCCCAAAAAAGTGTAACAAAAATGTCGAGCAAATACCGAATCGCCTCATACGGCGATAACCCCACAACTCTCTATATAGCTGCATCAGATACACTGGTGCCCAGGCATAGCATGTATGCTCCTCTACCATCTCGTGCAACACTCCCATCAAATCCCATGGGAAGCGGCCTCCCTCTGAGTCCGGAGGGAAAAGCAGGTGATACCTATCATCATCAACACGGCAAGCCGTGTCTCCTGTCGATGTGCGTGATACATGTCGCCATAGGCAATGTCTCCTATTTTCTACCCATTTACCCACCCAAACGACCTATAAACCTACCCAACCTACCATCTTAGCCTAACTAGCCTACCTACCCACTCCATTTAATCAATTACTTTCATTCATTCATTATTTTATTCACATTTCAAGATTCCTACCCAAAACCCACATCTAAGTTAAACTCATCAAATTCACAAAGGTAAGAGCTCAGAGCCTACCGGGTATGACTACACATCATTATGGTGGGATAGGTGGTGGTGGTCCACCTGGTCCAAAGACCTCCTGCTCCCTCCCGGGCGTGCCATGGCTCCAACTCTTCCTCAATTTGGGTTCTCCACCAATCAAACTCCGCCTCCCGATCACCGGGTCTACCAACCACTCACTCCTCCACCAAATAATGCCACCTTAGCCCACAAACTCACAAAATCACTTCACACCTCATACACCTAAATTTGGGCACTCAAATTCACAAAGTGACAATAACAAGCCGTATTTTTCTTTTTATAGGTTTTTAACTATAACCGATACCTGTTATTTTGCACCCTAGAAAACCGGTATCGGTCTTCTAACCAATATCGGTTACACATAACCGATATCGGTTACCTACTTCCTTCACCTAACTCCCACCCTTATCCACCAATCTCAACTTTTCCCCATCATCTACCCCTAGCTTTGCTGACTAGCCTTATTTTGACCTCAATCAAGCCCGACCCAAGGCCACAACCAACCAATTCGGCCCGACCCAAGGCGCACCAACCATTTGGCTCGACCCAAGGCCGCAACTAACCAATCAGGCCTAACCCACGGCCTCAACCACTCAATTTGGCCCGACCAAGGCCACAACCAACCATTTAACTCGACCCAAGGCCGCAACCAACCAATCAGGCCCGACCCAAGGCCGCACCCAACCAATCAAGCTGACCCAAGGCCACAACCAACCAATCCGGCCCGACCCAAGGCCGCAACCAACCAATCAGCCCGACCCCAGCCATAACTAACCAACCAATCGGGCCCGATCTAAGGCACAACCAACCAATCAAGCCCGACCCACGACGCGAACTCAACTAATCCGCCCGACCCAAGGCGCAACCAACCAATCAGGCCCGACCCACAACTGCAACCACCAATCTAATCTCGGCCCCGACCCACCCAAGGCCGCACCCAACCAATCAAACCCGACCCAAGGCCCTCACTAATCAATCGGCCCGACCAAGGCCACACCAATTAAGTACTCGCCCAAAACCCGCAACTTAAAATTTTATCCACCCATCATGTAACTTTTTGTTCAAATAAGCTCACTTGTTCGTGTTTTAGCATGATTAGGATACTTGACTTGATCTCGACCAACTTTGCCTATACCGAGACCGTGACGTTTATCTCAACCAAACCAACCATTTGGTCGCCGAACATGCCTAAACATTCCTGTACCTTACCCGTTATATCCCCTGGAGCTACTTCCTATGCCTTGGATACCAGGATTATATCAACCTTGTTTGGATAAACTATCGACCTTTGCCTATGTATTGCTTGTTTGCTCTTCAAATCATGTACCCTAGTCGTACTACTACATTTCAACGTGTGTCTGCTTCCTTGCACTTACCCCACCATCTTACCATCATCTCAACACCATTCACCCTTTATCAACCCTATCCCTGATTTCACGTCACCTCAATCTATGATAGATTTGAGGGGGATTACCTATACCCTTAATAGAGTAACCACTTCTTATTATTTCGGTGTAACTTTACAAGACAAGCTACACGACAACAAGGGCTAATGTAGACACCAAATTTTTGTCTTATGACACCCCGTGCCCCGCATCTCATTTCACAACCTAACCTCACCACCTAAACCTTCAGACAATTATTTATTAATTACCTTATAATTAATAAATCCACATTTTCAAACCTGCCACCTCATTTCTCGCCACCTCATCGTGACCTAGCCCTAATCCTAAACTAACCTAATTAAGACCTATAACTTGGTATACATCCAAACCCATGACTAATTACCCTCACCCACACCAAAACCAACCTAATAATGACTTGACCAAGCCCACAACTAATACCTCAGAGAAAAGGAGGGAAAGTTGGCTATTTTACTAAAAATAGCCCACTTTGACTTAACCGACATCGGTTCCTACTCGACCGCCATCGGTTCCCTGTAAATGACCTCCCCCAACCAAAAACAAAGGATGGGGAACTCATTTGGAAAAAGGATCCGAACTTCACTTGGCAGAGCGGAGATAAGTGAAGAAAAGAGAAGAGCATTGAGCCAAAGACTACAACTGAGCCACTGGATTGCTATCACCCCCATTCAAGCATTGGAAAAGACCGAGGATAGCTTCATCAGCTCATTTTCCAATACCAGATCATCCAAACTAAGCCTTGCTATCACTACCACATTCCTTGGACCTGAATCTTCATCAAGAATGAGTAAGTAGTGTCTTGTATGTTTCTAAGCACCATTTCTTGAGCCTTTTGATTGATAGTAATTATAAGTTCACTCCTAGATCTACCACCTGCCAGTACCCTGCACTTAAACTTCATCCATATATCCTTGTATTGCTTAGAAGATAGTTTTATCACACTTTGAGTCTTCCCCATCATCTCATTATTCCCTCAACCATTCACCAGCGGTCTTAAAACCCCACAATCACCCCGCAACCAACCTCCATCCGTAGTGCCTAGATTATCGACCCTACCGGTGTCGGTTATCCCCTACCAAAGATGGTTCTCTAACCATGGTCGGTTATCTAGTGACCGGCATCGGTCACTGTGACTTATACCCAAAACCTTCCTCTCACCTATTTGTCTCATAACAACCTCGGATCTAGTCCTGGTTTATCCTCGTAACTCGAGCCAAACGTATCAATGACCATTGATCAAACAAATAATGTGACATTTTATTATTGGTAGTTTAGTCTCTATTGCTTTGTAATGAGGTACCTAAATCGTGATTTCACAATAGCTTCTTTATTATCATTTGTGTTAATTCGTATTAAAATGGGAACTAACCACCTTCGAAAGGAAGTCTAATATTTTCTGGGCCCAAGGTAGTTCCCTCATTTATTGTCTAACTAAAATGTGGTGGTCTTGTATTCTTACTTGCAGTAGTCCTTCCGAGAAAAAAGGAGTTCTTCATAATCGATATGATCTCTCTCTATGGTACGCACACACCCTCTCAACATTCAATGTATTCCTCCTAGCCCTAACCCTTATCTGCTTTCTCAAAAGAATGAAAGGATAGAAGCAACTCTATTCCTAGGAATGGAAACATTCTGTGTGTGAAACACTCTTCTTTAGAATTCTTAAAAGTCCACCTTTATGGCCATACTTATTCCCTCTTCGAGATTTTTTTACAATCCTATCCAATTTTCACACAAAGTCCACCTCATGGCCATACTTCTCTCCCCCTTGGGACATCATTTTTGCTACTCACCTTTTTGGCCTTCTCTCATGTCATGTGCTAGGGAACCATTATTTTCATCCTCGTCCCTTGCAGATGCATAGTTTTTCACTCGATTCCTCATGTACGAAGGATTTTGCATGATTTTCACATTTATTTGTGCATACTTTGATGCTTTCCTATGACCCCATGATCATTCTGGCTTGCATCCATTTGAGATCTTTCCCATTGGATTCTCTCCTTTTTGCAATGATTTTCGGCCTACTCACTAACTTGTCAGAGAATTTTTGCCTTTCTCCTTCAAGACCGCAATTATCCCTCTACCCATGTGATATCAGAATTACCGCCATATTTTTTATTTTTATTGCGATCCTTTTTTTCTTGGGGAATCTTACGTTACACTATAATTTTACCCATCTTTTTCACCCACCTACCATTTATCATCTACCTTTTTAAAATATGCATCCATTTCCTCTAGTGTTATTGATCCCCTATTTGAGGGGTAGCTCATCATCAACCTTTTGTCAATATTCATTATACTCCTCTTCTCTCACTAATTTTGTCTCATGGCTTGCTAGTGAAAAGTAACAAAAATGGGTAAATGTAGACACCTAAATTTGGTATCTCTACCCTTGTCTTCCTTCACGTGCATATTTTTCTATGGTCCTATCTAGGTCCCCCTTTAATTAAATCCATCCTCGTTAATATTTATTAAAATTCCCACTTATTATCCTATCATCATTAATCCTTATTAATTCACATTAATTAATTAATTAATTAATATCTATACACCTAACTTACCCAGTGGGAAAATTCTAAGAGTCCCTCTTAAAAAAGCCTTAGAAAATATTTGGTGAATATTAGTAAAACCACTTTCGCATGTATAGAAAATTACAGGAAAATTTGTTTCATGCGGTAGGAAATTTTTTAACATGATTGTGGGAATGGTTCGGCCTTATCCATTAGCCTTATGATGTGCCATGTGGCGAAATATTTATATCAAGTTTAATAGGGTGACCAACATCAACCTTTATGCTACTGTGTAACAACAATAAATGTGCTACTAACCGTAAACATGCAGAATACTCGGTCGGTAGCATGCAGGATGCTACTAGATGAAAACATGAAAATGCTACCAGTTTGGCAAAGATGTAAAATGCTACTAGTTGGTAGCATGAAGGATGCTATAGAATGCTACCATCTGGTAACATTTTGCATGTTACTTGGTCTATAGCATATAGAAAGCTATCACGGTGACATCATGCAAAATCATACCTACTAAGTAACATGCAAGATTCTACCAATTGCGGTAGTAGCATTATGCATGTTACCTATCCAAGAAGATAAGCATACCGAATGATGTCATCTCCGATAAGCATCCTACATGCTATCTTGGTGGTAGCATTCTCGCATACTACCTCTCTGCAAAGCATCTAGAATGCTATCATCCAAGAGCATGTAGAATGCTTCCAACGGTAGCATTCTCCATGCTACTAACCAAGAACATTAAATATGCTTCGCTTGGTAGCACATTTAATGCTACCTATGGTAGCATATAAGTTGTTATCAATCGGCTTATTAAAATTTCTATGAATACACAAAGCTTGTCAATTTCACTCCAAACAACAAAGAGAAGCTAGTGTATATGAGGAAAATCCTAAAGACAAAACTTGAATGCCAAAGGAAAAAAAGGAAGAATCTAGAACTCCAAAGGACAACTACAACTAGGATTTAGGAATTTTATAATAGATTGAAAAATGCCAAGAATAAAGAACACTTCCAGAGAGCCCACACAAGAGCACAAATAACAACAAAAATATAAATAAGTTTTTGTTAAAGATCCTCGTATTTCCTCAACTATACACATTTCTATAGGATCCTAATGTGTTTTCCCAATGGATCAAAGTGGCCAGTTCCACGGGGTTAGTGTATATGCCCCAATTTTAGAGTCACCACTAAACACTTAGAAATCTTCTACTCAAGTACAACACTTCCACTTTAACATTTCATTATACACTCCCATCTCATGAAAATTCATTTTGAACTATACCGATGACATTTAAGGTCTCACAAGACTACCACACAAATATGGGGATCTTATCATGATGAAGGTTATTTTATAAGATGAAGAATACAAGTATTTGGAGTCTAATTTTCAATTATCTATTGATGCAATTGTAGCTGCTACTACTTTTAATTTAATTTTATGTTTTACAACATTACATTTTCATTATTTTAACTTTAAACAAGTTTGATTAGATTTAAAATTCACTACTAAAAAAATGCTTCATCTTATTGTTTTTATTGACAATTACAACTTCCCAAAAACCTTCAAAAAGAGAGATTCAACTCAAGTATGTTAGTCACCCATTTCTCTAGGGCGTTATGTAATTATTCTAGAGAAAATTATTTTACAAGGTAGATATACAGATATTCCATGGTGGGAATTATCGTACATAGTTCACACCTTATGTGAGAAAACGTTTGACCGGTGTAGCTTCTTATCCTCCATGATAAGATCTGATTTGGAAAATATTCATTTGAATGATAATGGTACCATTAGCTCAACAAATTTTATTCTAGGTTTATATTTTTAATCTCTCTATAACTTATGTGACACCTCTCCTTAGATAGTAATGCATTAAAATATAAAGTCTTTTCTATTAACACTAACAGTTGAAGAGAAAGAGGTGAGTCCCAATTTTTGATTAGATGGTTTTTAATTATTATTTTTTATTGTAATATTTATCTTTTAAAATTAATATTTGAAATTAATTAACAGTTTACTATTAAATTATCACAGAAAATGGCAACTAAGGCTACATCATGAAGGGAAGCTGATATCAAAGGTCATTTCCCACCAGGTTCAGGAGATTTTGTTACTATTTCTGATGATCAACAAAAATAGAGGAGGACACCCCTCCACATTCTGCTAAAAAGATGAGGAGTTCCATAAACCCTCAAACTCAATCATCCAAAATACCATAGACATTAATCACAAGTATTTTAATTTATGATGTATATATGTTTCAAAATGTTTGAAAATAAATGTAATTGAGTTTTTAAAACTATTATGTGTTTAAAATTTTCTTGTAATTTATATTACTTTTTTGTAGAAACTACCAAGAAAACAGATCATATCATCGGGATCAAATGCAAGAGGTATAAATATATTTAATAAGTCACTTGGTTTCCCAGTGTTTGAATCTATTATTTTTTATATTTTTGTTGATATAAAATTCAACAGTCTAATAAATCTTTAATTCTTAATTATATTTTAGATCACACCTACCAATATTTTTAGTCTACTCCTCCACAACCACCACATCAATAGAAACATGCTTCATTTGCACCTCAGCAACAATCCTCTCAAAAAATTAATTTTTATAATCTTATATGAATTTATTTATTTTTCATTGCTATTATGTTTGAATTTTGAATTTTGTCATATTATTTACAAAATTACAATTCAATGTCTCAGGCCTCTAGTTTCATGTCCACTACAAATGCAGATGCCACCTCCACCACCCCCACCAAAAATATGAGGACCAAGTTCCCTAGAAATAATATTTCATTCGCTCATCCAGCTTCAAGTAGGGGAACCCTTAATTTTGATTATGAATTTCCAACATTTTCATTTGGAAATCTCATAATGGACAAGGTGTTTTGGTGTTGAACAATATTGATTTGGATGAGGAGTATCTTGGGATTAGAAGTAGAATTTAGGTCATGTAACATTCAATCCCCAAGATATGATTCATGCATCAAGGAATTCTTCTTCAATAAGAGAGGATAGATATAGAAACCATCTCCAAGATAGTCGACACGACCTCAACCGATGACCAAAAACTACTTTTTCAGTTGGTGTTCTTTTGGCTAATAATAATGAAGCCAATATTGATATTATTTCAAAGGAGGTTGAAGAATTAAAATTGTGGGAGTTTAGGGATAAATTTATGATTAAAGAAATAAATTCATGATATAAAAATCACAACCAAAGACATATATTGTATTCTTCACATCAGAATGAGCCAAGAAAGATTGATATTTTGTTGAATCAGGTTATGTCTGGTTTTGTATCATTTGAAAATAATTATGATGATGAAGTGTTGAATATTATGTTGAACAAAATTGAGAATTTAAATGTAGAAGCAAAAGCATACCACAATATGTGGTTGAGAGATAAGGGCCTTGTAGTTATTGTAAATGCAAACGAGATAAGGCATTGATAATTCTTACTAAATTTTCAAGTATTATTTTCATTTTTTGAAATTTTACTAATAGTTTTTCTCTTTTCAAATGTAGTCAAAGTATGAAAATTTGAAAAATGAGGCTAGTGTGCTTGATTTGCATTTACAAAGTGCCAGAAAAGTTTAAAGGAAACAATTGAATTGAAATAGAAGCTTGTTATCTTAAACAAGAAAAATAATACCTTGAGAAGAATAATAAAGGAAAATGGAATGGATCCAAAGATACTATGAAGAAGAAAATAAAACAGGAACCAACATTACTATCTACTGGTGATGTGTGAATCCAGATAGAGATTATTTTGAATATTGAAGTTGTTGCAAAGGATTTGGTTCATTCAGGTGTTGTAAAAGAAAGTTATTTAGTGCAGAGAAAGAATCACATAGAGAAGAATCTTCTCAAGGATGAAGTTGTAGAAAACATTGTGAAATTATAATTATTGTTGAAGAATCTTTTTATAAAACTATTTCAAATTATATGACAATATTGAAAGTTTCAAACTTTAATCAATGTGGATTGTGGCATTTTACTTTTACTTTTGTTATATTGTGCAAAAGCTATTCAAACTGATTCTGAATGTGACTATTATTCTTATTGTATTTGATATATTTATTACATGGTACATTACTGATTATTATCATTTTCAAATACTTTTTGACAGAATAGTGAACTACAAGTAGCATTTATATTTCAAAGAACAAAAACTAAAATTATCTAAAAATATTGGCAACTAAAAAATTATATGGTGTTTTATATGTACTATATTCATGTGTAAGACTGAAAAACAATTGAAAATTCTCCAATAATGGAATTATATTTTTTCATTTTAAAGAAAATAGAACAATAAGTATGACACATTTAAAAATCTAAATAGTAAACACATTGCAACATTGAAAATATTATTAAAAATGAACAAACGTATAACAAAAATAACAATATACATAATTATAATCGAATCTTGATATGAAATTTTATTTCTTAAATAAAAATGTATAGTCATTCTTCTTTATTCAATATCAGCTAGATCAAATGCAAAATTATCTTGAAAACTTTGTTTCCTAACACTTTTATCTAATCTTTAGCTACAATTTTTAGTCACAGTTTCATTAATATTTGCAGTCCCTATTAGTATTATTGATCCCTCTCCTCTCTGTAAGAGAATTCCATACAACCATTACCCATTCATAAGGAAAGGTATCCACATCATATTTTGAAATGTACAATCTCAATTAAGTCTCAATATTTTTATCAATCATGTTTTGATATTTTGATTTTATAAATGTTAATGTGTTGAAAAATTGTTTCGTCTCAACTCATCCCAATATCATTGTTTGACATAGTTCATACAATCGAAATACTCACTTATGCTTTCACGAAGGATGGAACTAGGATACAAATTTTTCCATAGAAGTGTAATTTTTCCCTTCTCTGTTGGCTCTTCTAGTAATTCAAATTGTTCCTTCATTACTGTCTGAAATCAGCTGATTACAATGCAAGAGTTTCCTTTTGAAGAATACCATTAATCTGAAATCCATTACATTCAATTGATTGTCCAAAATGTTTAATTATAGTACCCATGTGTCTTTTAAATGAATCAGCTACAACTCCTCCTATAGGATTCCAAAATTTAGGATTGACAACTCCCATGGCCTCAAGAAGCTCTCCTTTTTTAAAATGATCTCTGATCTCATTGGATAAGAATTGTGAGATTTTCTTAAAAAATTCCTTATTTTAGATATAATAACATCATATAAATTACGTGTAATAGGAACTTCTTCAATCTCTGCTCCAACAATATCCACTTTTTTTTGAATGTGTGCATTTTAATCTCCTTCCTATTAACAAATATACACAGATGACCAAATATATTGAATATGAAGTAGTTGTTAGGATCTTTTAAATCTATCAGAGCTTTCCAATGACTAAATACATTTCCTTTAAAGTAGTCATCAAAGTTATATAACATATCTATAGTATGACACACCCTTTTCTCCTGAACCTAATGAAGTCCGCTATATATATGGATCGTTCTTGTGAAAGTTTTTTATTCAATTCATCTCATGAAACTTCGAAAGAATCCCTTAAAGTGTTTATAATGTTTCAAAGTCTGTAAGGTGGTAAAGTAAATCTTTTTCCTGTCAACTTGCCTATGGTTCTTATACATAAAACTAGTTAAAGATGGATATTCCTCAAAAAATTTGTGTGTAGGCTCATACATATAAATCCATCTAGTATCAACATCTTTAAGAAGTTTCTTACCATATGTGACCCCAAGTGAAAACTTCTAAAACTTTAGAAATATTTTCAGACTACTTGACATATAGGCATGCACTTCACAAATAAGCTCTTCAAATTTCTCAACACATTCAAATGTGCTTACTATCCTATATGCAAGATTCATCCTATGAGCCATGCAATGAATAAGAATCATGTAAGGAGCAATAAATGTTTAGAGACGCACACATAGACCATTTATGTGACCCTGCATCATTGATGCACCATTAGCACCAACAAAAATCAGCTTTGTGGCTATAGAATAATTATCCATTCTTGTTATGTCCTTCAAATTAGATATCACCAATTTGGAAAGATTTTCAGCATTGCATTTTTCTTGCATTTTATGAACTAATAGTAGATAGAAATGAGGTGTCCTAGTGTGGTTCTGGAATGTATATACATGCATGCAAACCCAAAAAGTATTGTTAATAATCTGTAACCTCATCAATTGAAAGGGAGATGAAACTTACATTCTTGACATTTTCTTTTAGATCTTCTTGTTCAATCATCGCAAGACATCTCACCATTTCCCAAGAACTACATTCTGACCAATGTGAATTTGTAAGGTTTGGAAACACATTGAACTTGAACAATTTTTTATATTTTGAAAAATCTGAAATTAGTTTGCCCATTTTCAAAATAAATAATATGGTTGAAAACTAGGAGGTTTTTTCCTTCATATTTTCATTTGCAACTTTTCCAAAATTTACATTTATGGTTCCTCCTTTCTCTCCTGATTTTTTGAGTGTGTTTCATCTTATTGTCATACTCCTTATATCTTACATGCATGCACTCTTTTATAGTTTTCCATCTATGAGTCTTCATTATTTTTCCATCATTTTCAGTGACTATGTAATATAATTTTCCACAATGTTTCTCTATAGTGTCCAATTTAAGTTGCATTCTATGTTCTTTACCCAATTTCCAAGTACAAATAGTACATCTACATTATTTGGGAGTATCACTACCATTATCTGGTTGTATAAGCTCAATAAATGGGTATTTTTCTTCCCAATCTACTTAAAACAACCTTCTAATTGTCCAGGATGTTTTCTTCTTTCTCCCAAACTTATTTTTTTGAAGGTTTATGTCATTATCATCTTCTGCTGGAATCTTTTCATTTGAAAATTCATATATTAAATGTATTTGGAATTCAGGACAATCTTCAAGCTCTGGCATGTCTAGGTCAATAAAATATTCATCTACTGAAATAATTGTTTCCTTAGGTTTATGTTTTGGTTTACTGTTTCATTCTAAATAAAATTAACAGAAGGGGTTTTTGTTTTCAAAACCGATTTTTTTTTACTGTTACAAAGTTATTAAAAAATTTAAACTGTATGACGAAAAAGAGGGAAAAGGTTATGATAATCTGTTACAACTTACCAGTACCCATGTTAATGTTTCCAATGGAAGTAACTTGGGTCTTCATTTTTTTTGTGGGGCTAAAAAATTTTCTATGCTACCTTTTCTTTTTTGTTTTTATGCCTTTTGTTGATTGTTCAGAGAATCCATTGTACCTATCCATGAAAATATTTAAATTAGATAAATGTAATCAACATCTAAATAGTTCTAAAATTTGTAAATGTAATCAAAATCATATTGGATGCTACTGACTGATAGCATACTATATGATGTCAGCACAGTAGCATGTAGTATGCTACTAGCCAAGAGCAAGCATGTCTACATGGTATTGGTTGACATCATGTAGTATGTTCATCGGGTAGCATTCCGCATGCCTTCTTGGGTGGTAGCATACCGCATGCTACCGATTAGTAACATTCTACATGATGTCGACTAGTAGTATGTAGTATGTTGCTGACCGGTAGCATGTTGCATGCTATCGGTCGGCAACATATTGCATGCTATCAGTTGACATTGTGTAGAATACTACCAGCCGGTATCATGGAGCATGCTATCGGCTAATACCATCCTTCATGCTACCAACCAACATCATGAAGATGCCAGACACTATGCTACCTACATGCTACAAAACAAACTAAAGTACCTTAAAATTAGAAAGGAAATATTTTCCTCTGGTGACTAGTCCTCCAATTTCGAAAGTAGAAAGCCTAAATGAAATATTTGGTAATCACAAATTTATGGAAGGTGAGGTTCCAAAATTAGATGTTTAGAACTATGATTATGAATAATCATATAAGGAATTATAAATAATTAAATAATCATTTAATCATAAGCTAAATTTCGATGGGGCCTCCAAAGGAAACCCGTAAAACCTAGTTGTGGAGGGTCTTTCATGATTTTTAAGGTAGATTCATTATGGGGTAACATTGCAATCTTGGTATTCAAATGAATCACATTGCTGAAGTGGAGGTTGTTTATTAGGGGGCCTTTATAGCTTATCAAAATGGATTTATAATATTGGAAGTGGAAGGAGACTCACTAAACATTATTAACAAAATTACTAGTAAATGTACTACTTCTACATCTATCTAAAACTCTATAACTAGATAAAAGAAATGTCTAACTTGTTTGAAACTATCAGTTTTAAACATACCTATAGAGAAGAAAAATCTATCACCATCTATTTTCCTAACAATGGGGTTATTTATCATGAGACAAAATTAATCCATGATGAAGAACCTTTAGAAACAAAGTGCAAGCACACCTCCAAAAAGATCAACATGGACACATCACAGTTGGGTAATAATGACAAGTCAAGGGATGGGAAGGCAATAATGTATAAGAGCCATTTGCATCATGTGAATTTATGGTGGGATGATGTGAAGCTTGGGGCTTGGATATGCTCATGTCACTTAAGGGCCTTTATTTAAGTCTATTCTTGAATAACACCGACATTCTTGGGATTGTTCGCATCATTCCGAATTATCTCGAAGTTAATTTTTTTGTGAACTAGTACTCTAATTTCCAAATGGGGGTGATCTTAAGAGAACTGAGCCTTTTTATATGGATGGGGTTAAACTTGAAGCCATCGAAGTGTTCAAGAGAAAGGGTTTCTCACCTTTCCTCAAAATATTTGAAGGTCATTATGAAAACCTAAGTAAGGACTTTGCCAGAGCTTGGAAGACAACCAAAAAGGGGGCAGTTGTGGGACTGGAAAGTTGTTCATATCAAGGTTATTTTGGAGTCTAATGTGAAAGTGATGGGTGTTCTTGCTAATAGTAGGGAGGTTTATAAGCCTAAAAAGGAAGCCACAAGCAAGATGAAGCTCTTCTTGCAAGGTAATGAAAAATTATCACTCACTTTACCGGTTTTCTCCGCTCTACTTTACCCAATCCTTTTGATGATGTGGCTTTATCCCTTATTTAGTTTCTTACCCTAGAAGGCTTTCATAAGTGTATCTATGCCTAGCATCTACCTATTCTTAATTATTTCCACCATGGCCATAGTTTCGGTTTTTCGTATTTTCATTGCTCCGCTCTCTAAGTGCGTCCATCGCTTGATTTAAAAACAATAGAGACTTTTTCCCCTTTCACCAAGGTTTTATCCTTTCCCTAGTTAAAATATATTCTCTTTACATTGATAAATCAAGTACCCTCACGAAATATCTTGAGGCTTATGCTAAGGAAGAAGACTCGGAGACTAAGGAGGAGGATTCTAGCGAAGATATGAAGCCTCGGGAAGGAGATTCGTCGGGGAATGCTAAGGATTTAGTGGAAATTGATGTTGTTTAGAATCTTAGAGATCTAAAATTGAAGAATCTTCCTATTGGGTCTAAAAAAAAAAGGTGAATCAAGCATGCTAGAAAATAAGGTGCCTGTGAATGTCTAATTGGAGTAGTAGATGGAAGCTTTGGGAAAAGCAAGTCTAGAGAAAGGGGATAATCATTTGGCCAAGATGACCATGGATATTAAAGAGATGAAGGGTGATAAGTGACTTACTAAGAGTTCGGTTAAGTTCTTCATTAATGACTAGCACAAAATGAGAATGCATGTTGAAGATGTTACAAAATCAATAATTGGGGAGAGCTAGAAATTATGAAAGCCAATCATTGTAGCAACCTCTCTAATGAGGTGGATCACATCAGATATATTTTACATAGATATGTGGAACAAAGTGTTATCACCATGAAATCCAATCTACAACATCTTCAGACCCTTTGTCATTTGGTCAATACTTGTAGGCTCGTGGATGAGCAAGGAAATTCAAAGAAAAGAAAAGGGCAAGCTACTGGATGTGACCTAACATCATTGGGGGTCAACATTGAGTCTCTATCAAAGGAATGGGTGAAGTTGCTAGATGGTCTAGAAAAGGCCAAAAAATATTTTTTTCATGGATGGTTATTATTATAATTTCTTTCTTTTAATTATGTTGTTAGTTAGTCTGTGGTTTTATCGTTATTGTTATTTCTTTTTTTTGTTGTGTTTTAATCTAGTCTATTTGCTCATGGAGGAGCTCGGATGTAATAGTCAATTTTTTCTCTCTTTTGAAAGCTATGTAATGTCTTATCTTCTCTTTTTGGAGCTTTGACTTGTATGGGGTAGGGCCCCTCAACCTTGTTTCACCTATAAAAAAATTTAACTAGAATATATATATGAGGTGAATTTGACATATTTTAATTTCATTATAAGGGAAATACTAATGATAAAAATAATTTTTGGTGGAAACTCTTTGGCAAATCGACCCTAATATTAACTTGCACTCGGAAAATTTTGGTGACCTACTCCCTATTCATACCCAAAAAATTCACCAATTTCAAATTTTAAAAACCAAAATATTCGTGAATTAACGAATGTTCGCCACTAAATTTTTCATTGAGTTACTTACAATAATCAACTTGCTATTTAGGATGATTTTATCCTAAATATAAATCTTATCTTCTAACTACCCATTCCTATCTTCTAACTACCCATGATTCATCCTTAAATATCCTAATCCCTTACATAAGCTTTAAAGCAATTTTTCACTCATTAAAAACATGAAACCCCAACCTAAAGAAAAAAATCCACCCCATTCGGAAAAATTTCCCCATGGTCAGTGGCGACCCAGCCTAGTCTTCATCAACCCTATTAAACTAAGTTATCTCTTTCTGTAATCATCAGATGCAAGCAAATTTCAAAGCATTCTTGTGACTTATGATTGAATCTCATACCGGATATTCCTACAATAGTTTGAAACATCCTAAACCTCTTTTGGACGTGATTCCATCACTCATGATCATCCTTCATGATATTTATCATCATATTTGTGTTTTGTATGTGATATTTATCATATTATCTTTGTATTTCTTACATCTAACATTTTTTTAGGTTCATATCAGCTTCTACAACACTCAAAGTTTTGTTATTGACCTTCTTTTCTAGCCTCTTCACTTGCAAGTCTCCCATTTCATCCTTTTTTACCTCGGCCTAATCTAACTCTGCTACAGATCCATTGTTGACCCTTTCATATTTTCATCGGACTGTCCTTCGAAACTATGATTTCAACCTCTAGATCCCTTTTCTATGTCCACCTTCATTTTGTTCCCAACTCAGCTTACCAAGACCATCATTTTGTTCCTCTATGCTTCAAATGCATCCTACATGTACCTTGGTCACCATTGACTGAGCCTAGTTTATCATCTAGCCTCCTTACTCCTATTTTCTCGCTACTTTCTAGAGCTTTCTTCTTCATTCTGTCTTATGCGGCAGTGACCCATAACATCCCAGGCTTTCGTAGTTACCAAATTACATTCAAATCATTACAGTCTACATATTCAATTTACATTCCAAATCCACCGCCTAGGTCACCGTCGACATGCATTTGCATAGTCTTGGCCACCGTTGACCCAAACTAGGTAACATTTAATTTATATTTCTTTAAGTCAAATCAGATTTAGATAAATAATATTCATTTCTCATACTGTAATATTTATGTTTATGCATACTATTTGTTATTCCATCCTTTACTTCTCCCTTTCTAAACAAATTGGCATTGACATCCACAAAGGGAAGGTCACACTTCTTGGAGCTGGATTATTTTGGGAAACCCATGCATATCCCATCTAATCAATCTCCTTTTCATTCTATCCAAATTACAGTTCATTGGCTCTAGCAAATATCAATTACTTAAGACCCATCCATCCACGTGTATCACACTTCTAAGGTACTATAAGCCCCGCATATTATGATTTATTAGTTTCTTTTAGTTTCTTGTTAATTTGAGTACGAACGAAGAAACTTGGTCAACATTGCAATATGATGTTTTAGGTTTTTCTTTTCTTGGCATATTCATAGGATCTTTATGGATATATAAACCTAAACTCTCCAATCGACGAGAAAGAGCTTGGATTTTTTGTTTTATTACAACATCATATTTTTGTGTCTCTTCGTGATTCTCACAAGGAGGAGGTTTGTCATGATTTTTATGTTATTCATGATCTTTAAAATGAATTTTTACCATGGGGATGTGATAACCACCATTATTTTGAGAAGGAACTTCTTATTCATTTCACTTTGGTCAAAATTAGAAGCAAGTCTTAGGTTTAGGATTTCATCAATATTATGAAGGGGTGCTCTACTTATTCCTCTCCATGAAACATGATTATTAGGATATTATGGTTGAATTTAGGTGGTATTTTATCCCCTAATTCTATGAAACACATAAGGATTTCATTCTCATTTTGTAATAGGAAATTATCCATGTGGGCGGGATTAAATTAAAAATCATTCTAAGGAGAATTCCCCTCATCACCACTATGGTCAACCATGTTGTTATCTTCAAAAAGAGGGTTTAAATTGTCATTAAAAAAATGGTTTGACCCTAATATTTAATGCCCCATCCTTGTGATAGGAGGCATAATGGGAAAGGTTTCACTAAGGTTGATTAAAATGGACCCTAGGAAAAACCAAGTAGCGTGATGATGTCAAATCATCACAAAGAATGTAAAATAACGAATGGCAAAGAATCCAAAGAATCAAGGAAATATGAATCAAGGATACTAAAGAATAAAGAATGACCCAAATATAGGGTACTATATAGTATGAAGTATCTAGGACAAATCAATCAAGTACAAGACCAAGATCCAATCACAAGAATAAATACTCCCTACATTCTCAAAGATAAGTTTGGTGTAATAATGACAACACACAATGTCAATACTTAGATCAATTTTGGGATAAACAATACCTAAGTACTAAGATGGTGTTGATATGATTTCCAAACAAGGTATACTTAAACAAGTTTAGACACAAACAAATTCCAAGTCTTGAAAATGGAAGTTACAAATGCGAGTAACGCAACAACACAATTTAGACACATTAATCAAGCTTTGTAGAAAAAGCAAGATATTAGTATCAAAATGATATTGACATGATGTGAACAACATAATGAAAAAACTTTTCAAAACTCAAGGCAATTTTGGAATAAAAATAAGGTCTAAGTATATCAAGAAGTTGATAGTTATGTGAACAGTATAATAGTACAACTTAGAGACTTAAATCAAGTTTCACAAAGGAAACAATATGTAAGTATAAAAATTATATTGATATGATGTTAACATCATAACAACTCAATAATAAGTCAATGATGAGACAACCTAACTACAATGAAAGAGTCTTGATGTGGGTATCAAGAAAAGGGCCTACCAAACCATGAAGATGTACAAGAACACTTTCAACACTTACATTATTTCCATGAGATGGTCATGTAAGTAGAAGACAAAAATGTTGAACAAGATTATTTCTGGTGGTACCACATATATATGGTTTCTTTTTTCCTAAATGAGAAACAATAAAAAGGAGTGCACCAAGTGGTGATGAAAATACTTAGCGTAACTTTGGTAGAGTTTCTCCTTGTCTTAGGACAAGGTTTAAAATAAGATAGAGTGATGTCTTGTAAGTTTCAGAATGAATAAATGCAGCTCAAAATTGAATGAAATCTCCTCTTTTTGAAAAATGAGGTTTTGACTCCAAATAAGTTTTTTCTTTATGAGATATCTTTAGAACATGATGAATAAAGTCAAGTTGGCCCTAATGTAAAATGTTTTCCTAATATTTTTTATCAACACTCACCAATACTTTCCTAGGAGAGGTATGCATTATAGTAAATTAGAAAATGGAACATTACCCCACATCCAAATTATGAACGAGGCCTCATATGGGAAACATGAAGCATTCCTCATGAATTTTTGTTCTCGTCAAGTGGGTAGTGGGGCACTTCCTTTTGTCTACCAATTCTCTCAAGGTGTGGACTAATTTGGGGTTCCTGTGGTAATCCTCATAATGAGTTTTATGGCTTATGCCAAGATACTTCCCATAGTTTAAAGTGGATGAGCCATAGTTCCTAACCGAACTCGTAAATATAGTGTTTTGAATAATGGTGTTTATTTTTCTTTGAACTTAATTTGGTTTAGCACACCATGGAAACCTGCAACAAACTGTATTAGAATTTGTTTAGATCCTTTTTCTTTGACAAGATACTTAGTTCTTGCACTCAAAGATTAGTAATTTTCCAAGAAAATCATAATATTTGAAAGAGGATCAAAGGTTGTTTCGATTCTCAAGATCATCCAAGGATACAAGAGAAGAGCATACACAACAATTAACCCAACTATATAGAAAAAAAAACTTGAAATCAAAGAACCATAGAAATGCTTGATAAATTTTTCATTCCCTTAAATAAAAATGAAAGATTAAGTTTCCAAATTAACCAAATGTTAGAGAAATAATACTAAATTTACTCTTTATTCTCAAGATCATCAAGGACAAGACAAGATCATACACAAAATTTATCCTAACTCAAGTAAAGCATAAAAGCAAAACATTCATTAAAACATGACAACATGTTAGAAATATGATTTAAAATGTAAAAAACTATAGAACAAAGTTATAAAACCTATAAAAAAATAACAAACACAAAAAATTACAATCTAAAAACCTTGAAAACTAATCTAGAAATTGACACAGTAGTACTAAGCGCAAGCCTATATAACAAAGAAGTGTGTGAATTCCGATAAGTAACACAAGGATAATAGCACTAGAGCAAGGCATCTCACGCTAATGTAGGTTTAATTCTAGTAACATTGGTCTATGATAGAAATACAGAATAGTGCAACACTAGCACATGCCAAGAGTCGGTAGCACAAGGTTAATAGTGGTAACACAAGCCTAACAGAAAGGAGTAAATTTCAGTCACACTAGCAAAAGCTCAAGCAACACTATCGCAAGCCCGCTAGTAGTAGCACATAGGTATTAGTAGTAGTGTAGGGTTCTTCTCACTAGTGCAAGACTCTTGTATAACATCAAAACATGGGATTTTAAAAAAAAGTTAAAAATCTCAAATATTTGCCAATTAGCTTCAATTTTGGTAGCACCTCACCTCCTTCATTCCTGCAAAGAACACTAAAACCAAGAAAACTTAACTAATCTAGTTAAGAAACTCAAGATTTATCTAAAAATGCTAAAAAGAGGGTTAATAACCAAAATTGAAATTAAACTACAAAAATTAAAATTAATGCAAAGGACATTGGATTATGTCCCACTGGGCATGCCAAATGTATGTATCTTAAACTTGCTATGATATTTAAATGAAACTAGCACCTAGTAGTTTCAAATAAAAGCTCAATCTACCATTAACATCATGATAAGAGCATAAAGAAAATATCTATTATAGTGTGTAAACATGAATGAACATCTAATGCTAAGACATTCCTACTCTTATATGATTGCTATCAAAGTATGAGCCTATTTAGATTCATAAGCAATCTAATTTGTGTTATATCTAGATGAGCAAAGGATCTCACTAAAATTTCTATGAAGCCATGTTAGATCTTTCCTTACTACTCAAATGTGAGAGAATGGATACAAATATGAAGTAGTTATTCTAACAATGAAGAAGGATCTTATCATATGCCTAACATGAAGATATGGTGTAGTGTAATACCAAGGTGTAAGTGTGAAAGGATGTAGGAGGCCATTTAGATAGCTTTCCAATTTCAGAAAAAAAAATTACAAACTAGTGCATGTGGGATAAAGAATAGAGTAGATTTAGAAAAGATAAGCTTTTATTAGAAGAATTTACAAGTGATTAACAACTCATGAGAGTTGGAGATGATTTAATTAATCAATTAGGATTAATTAATAAGACAATATTATATCGTAAAGTTATTTGGAGTGGATTTAGAGGGAAATTGGTAGGATTTAGATGATTTCATAGGGGAATGTAACCAATAAGAAGGTTTATTGATAAAATACAAGGTTATAAAGGCTTAATTAACTAATAATAATTAATTTGTTTATTTCAAGAGGATTATTACTAACAAAGTGTCATTAATTAGCATCCGGAATAGGGTAAAGGATAGTTAACTAATGAAGTGTCATTAATTGACTGAAATGGAGGGAAATGCTAGTTAATTAGTGGGAAATCACTAATTATAATATAAATGATGGGAAAGAGAGTAAATAGTCCAATCTTAGTATTAAAACTACATAAGAAAATTTTAATTATCTACAGGTATGGAGATGGCTATTGAGAAAACGTGTCTTACTTTTTGGCCCTTGTTCTTAGCTGAATTAGCTCATCAAGTTGATTAGGTGGATAGGTCTACCTTCGTGGAATTAAGGAGAGTAGAAATTTGGTACTACTTCACTCAATCAGTGATTAATTTCTATAAGAAAAAGGAACCAAATGTCCTTTAGCTACCTTTTATGGATTTATTCTCCCGATCTATTGTACTCTCCCCACTTCCATGCTAGGGAAAATTATGCATGGATTAGAATTCAAGGCATATTATCGAATATTTTCCGTGGTTGGGTCAAGTTCCCAATAAATTATCCCGAGAGTTTTGAGGTTGGGTATGCATCGGTGGAGAAAATTGAAGTCATAGACATATCATCCGATTCTAAAGCTTGAGTGGGTGGGGTATATGTTGTTTTTTATGTTATATCTACATAGATGTAAATATTTTAATGATGTAATCGATCATATACCATTTGTTACATAAAGAATTTTTTTGTAAGTTGATATATTTTATCGAACAAATATGTAAATGAATAGATACCTAAATCTGATTACAATGTAGGAGTAAATGAATGAAAAATGAAGTACAAAATTTGACCCAAGTAAAATAAGCTAAAACATATGAAACCCTAGTTACAAATAGGAGATAGGAGAACTTAGTTGTTTCAAATATAATTCTACATTATGCTAAAGTGATGAATTATTGAACAGGAGGAGGAATTTCCACACCAAAACCTATAGAATTGTGTGAGCATAAGATCTACCTAGAATGGGGTGCTTGGAATGGGTCGTGGTCTCCAAGAAGCAATTCAGACCTATTATGGGTGTGTGTGACTACTCAAAACCTCATAAAATATTCTCTTGAGGGTTATGAGGTGTTTGTTGACCTTCACTTTCTATCACTAGTATGTCACACAATGATCACCGATGTCATTAATAACCTGTAATAAAGAAGTGACCTGTAAAACCCTCAAAAGTGCATCAAATCCAAAAAAAAAATAATGCAAATGAGGGGTCAAATTATCCTCAGCTGTCAAATGAGTGATCTTACAACTAAGCATTGTACTACATTTTAGACCTAATGTAGTTCTATGTGTGTGTGTGTGAAGAGATTGTGCCCTAGGTGGCTCTTATGTGCGTCACACTTAATAGAGGAAATAAATAGATGTAGAAAATGTAGATAGATGTGTGCATGAAAGAATGAACTTCCCCTCCTATGAAGTGTATGCAAAATAATGCAGTCCCTTTCCTTATGTGGATGCTAGATGGATGTTTGAATGCTCTTGATAATGCCTTTGGATGCAACCTTAGGTAGTGATAGCTAATGCTTAGTGCTTGGTCCTTTATGATTGCCACATAACTTTACATTTATATAATTCCCTTGATTTAATTTTGTAATTAACCCCGAAAAGGTCAACTACCAAAAATATAAGATTCCAAATGGCTAGAAAGGACCCAAAATATTTGTATAAAATTACAAAGAGATTAGGGGGACCCAGATGGGATGGGGTTAGTTGTGCCGCTAGCATCCTAGCTAGGTGTTAGTGTCCAAACATAGAAAAATAAAGGGTCGGAGGTCATACTAGTA
The DNA here is from genome assembly GCA_018340775.1 of Taxus wallichiana var. yunnanensis. Lineage (NCBI taxonomy): Eukaryota > Viridiplantae > Streptophyta > Pinopsida > Cupressales > Taxaceae > Taxus > Taxus wallichiana. Next base: position 695,289,205 of record CM031240.1, read on the forward strand.
AGGACAAAGTGTATAAGATAAAAAGTGGCAACAGAGAGAAAGAGAAGATGGCCAAAGACATGGGTTAACTAGTACTTTTCTTACTTAGGAATCATATGGATAGTAGTATGTGATCGGGACTAAATAAATACCCAAAGTGTGTGTTTTTTTCTACATTTTCCTTATCGATGTCCCGTAAAAGCCACTATGTGAATTTTAAAAAAGTGATAAATTGAGGAAAATGTGTAATTTCCCCCTAGTCATAGGCATTTAGGAAGGGTCGGGGTTTCTAGGCACTACTGTTTGGGTCTTTGTGCTAGTGTTTGTGTTGTGCATCGACAACCTAAGTTAGATTCAGAGCCCTATCTAATACGATGGTTATGTCATAGTGATACTAAAATATGTTTTGTGATGATTGTGAACTACTATATTGGGTGACTCGATTCATGTAAATGATGGCCCCTTTGTTTGGGTGTATGCAATGTCACTAGGGAGTATGTAGCCTAAAGGAGGACCAATCGCCATGTTGAAAGTGTACCTTGGGGGGAGGGAGTGTACCGGTAGATACCAAGGAACACAAAAACAAAATGGCTATGAGATAAGTTTTAGTATAACCACGATAAACACACATGTAAAAGAAAATGTTTAAGCTAGTAAACAAGAAGACAATATGTAAGCTAACACAAGAATATAATATACAAGAAGACAATGTAGAACATGAAATAGGTTTCAAGCATGGGACATCAATCATGATGTCTCATGGCACACAAGACCAATAAATCTAGAAGGCATAGCAGTGTGCACAAGACAAAAGGCAAAGTCTACAAACAATGATAGATAATGGAAGACATGAGAAAATCTGTAGCAAGCAATGTATCAAACAACCATGGAATAAAATAGACCTATAAAGAAAATGTTGCACATGAAGCACCCATTAGCATGTTAAAAAGATAGTATGTCAAAGTGTGTATATGCCGATATAGTAGTGTGATATGGAAAATTAAATAATAACATATTAGTGTGTATGAAAGTGGATTCCCTAGGAGCCATTGTGGGAATGGTATGAGGTACTACACAAAGAATCCATATTGCATGTAAACATATGTGTAAATCTTGCAATCAAAACTAGAAGGAAAGTGAATGTGCATGTGTGTATGATAAAATATAATGACATACAAAATATCCGACTATCTTGTGTAATAGAGTGTACATGTAATGAGTAAATGTAAGAAAGACTAAATGCGACCAAGATATGAAATATGTTGTGGATGAGACAAAATGGAATGTAGTGTGAGTGTGATAGGATCCACGTGTACCCCAATTGAATGGGGATGACTATACATATGATGAGGTTAATTTATAAAGGCGCCCGTAATAGTCAAGAATGAATAGTAGAAAAATATTGCATCATCAAGAAATGGTTCAAATGTGTGTGCTAGAAATATATGATCGTGAGAGCGTAAAGCATAGAGTGAATGAGTAAATTTTTGAGCGTGGTGAGGTTCATTTTATATTGAAACCCTTAGCACTCGATTCTAAACCATGGAACTAGAGTGCGTCATAAGGAAATGAATGCATAGTGTAGAAGTAGATGCGAAAAATATGTATCATGAATGTACAAAGTGAATAGTGCACATAATATGCGATAGATGATGTGAGAAAGAGGTGTAAATAATGAACAATGTGTGAAAAATGTAATGTAAAGTGTGTATTTTAGTTTGTATTATGTAATGTACCGTGTAGTGTGTATTGTATGTAGTGTGTAGTGTGTGAGGTTCATGTGTATAATATTCCCTAAACAATCAAGTGTGAACAAAATCGTGAGAGTGCGTCATTAGGTAATGAGTTTGTTTTATGCATAGTATCTCTTAATGTGCATAACATTAAGTGGGTTCTTTAGTGTTTTACCCAAAAGAGTGAAAAATCATAGACACCGCTGCTCACTTGTCAAGTAATAACATAAGGACCAAGCCATTTCTACTTGAATTTACCTTTAATATTAGGTTCAACGGTCACATTTTTTTGGGTTTCTTTTAACACCGATCAACCACATTGAATGCATGATGTTCAATTTTGTGATTGTATTCTGGGTGATGTGGGACTTATATGCAAAAATATGTTCAAGTTCTTCAAACGGTGAGATTATAAAATTCCAACTCATGTAATCATTTTCTATGACATTCATTGTCTTTAAGTATGCCTTTGAGTTAAATAAGTAATGAGGGTATCTTGATTTCTAGTGGGATGACCACCTCAGTACCGTAGACTATTGAAAAATGAGTGGCATGAGTAGGCATACACACACTAGTATGGTAGGCCTAAATAGAATAGTTGATTATGCCACCATCACCATTAGTAGCAATAGTCTAGCATAGGATTTTGACAATATTTTTATTGGTGTCCTAAACTTGGCCATTTCCCTTTGGGTAATAAGGAGTAGAAAATTATTATTTAATTTTGAATTTCGCACAAATATTTTTAACATCCTTATTTTTTAACAAAGATACATTACCCGTGATAATGGGAGATGAAATGCCAAAGCATGTAATGATATGAATAGTGATGAATCCTCAAATGTCAAGATTATTTAAAGTACGTTGTGGTGTTGCTTTTACCCATTTAGTAAAATATTATGTGGTAGAAATAATAAACTTATGGCCCTCATCCAATTCATGATTTATCATGCAAATAAGATCAAAACTCCATAGAGAGAATAACCATGTCGAAGTAATCGGTTAGAGATCATATGTAGGTGAATGATAAATATTGTTGTGCATTTGGAATTTATCACAACGTGTAGTGTATTCTAGGAAATCTTACTCCATAGTAGGCTAATAATATCCCTGAAGTAAGAGCTTTTGTGACATAGATTTTCTAGAGAAATGGCCTCTACACATGTTTTCATGCATCCGGGAGATATCGGTGGGGATATCGGTGAGTCCTAGACATCTTATCATACGGTGTCAAGCACACATTTAAATAATTCTACTCCTTTGATGACATAGAGGGTGTCCTCACATTGGAAATGATGAGCTTCATGTAAATTGGAGTGAACCATTTGGGGTTATCATGACTACGTATGATGACACAAGTTGTTAGAGGTAGAGTAAAACTGGAAGGATGTTACAAGTGCTAAATGATGAACATGGATTGCTCATCGCTGATGTCTTGACAGATAAGTAATTTTTCACTAGCCATAAAATCTACATGACAATTGTCCCTATAGGGAATAACAACAATAGATTCGAATCATACATTTCTAAAATATCTTTGAAAAACATATTATATGGAATTAAGTTGTCTTATTTTGTGTGATATATATCATTGACTTGATTAATAACAAGTTGTGAATCACCGCATATGAAAATATTTCAAATAAGGATATTTGACATAGTGATAAGGCCAAGAATGAGGGATTCATACTCATATATATTATTAGTACAGGAAAATGCTAAGTGGTATAAAAAGGGGAGAGGATCACCATGTGGAATGAGGAAGACTATCCCAGCCCCAACAATAGAGTGACAAAGAGACCTATTAAAATAAATGGTCCAAGTAATCAAATGGATGGTGTTAGTGAAATCATTGTGAAATGAATTGAGATAAGATATGTATCGTGAAGAGGTGATTCAACTAGTTGATCCACAAAGACTTGGCCTTTAATTTCTTTATGTGGGATGAATTTGAAGTCAATTTGGGTAAGTAGCATGACCTAGTATGCTAGACATCCTAAGATATGTGTTTGTGATAAGAGGTATCGTAATGGGTCTACTTTAGTAATGATGTGTACTTGATTGTTAAGAAGGTAATGGTGCAATTTATCTTCTACAAAGACATGTCTCGAGACATAGTTTTCTAACATAACTATAGTTACATTCATAAGAGAGTAACATTTGTCTGATATAATATATTTACCTTTCACATTGAGAATCATCATGTGTGTGAGGGCCCCTAAGTCATGAAATGTGGTAGAGATATATAACAAGAAATTTTGGTCACCATGGGTGGGACTAAGACAAGTGGATTTAAAAGATATTATTTTATGGCATCAAATGCTTGTTGGCAGTTATCATCCCAGATGAACTTAGTATCCTTCTTCATCAAGCACATAAATGGTTGGGTTTTATCAGTGAGCTGCACAATAAACCATTGAATAGCTTTAATTTTCCCTTGTAATGAGTGTAATTGATGTAAATTTTGGGGTGGAGGCATGTCAACAATTTCCTTGATTTTATTGGGGTCTATTTCAATACCACATTGTGAGATAATGTATCTAAGGAGCTTTCCAATTGTGACTCCAAAAACACACTTTTTGGATTTAAACGTACTTTATACTACAATAGTCATTCAAAAAGTGTGTGAAGGTCTCGAGCATGTGTAGAATGGTGTCGTGATTTAGAAATTATGTCTTCAACAAATTTCATGAATATTGTGGATATAATCATTAAAAGTGTGCATCATTGCATATTGATAGTGTACCCAAAAAAATTAAGTTCAAAGGGCATGACCGTGTAGGAAAAAAATTCCCCATGACATAGTAAAATAATTTTTTTCTTGATCCTATAGATTGAATTTTATTTGGTTATAACCAACAAAACCATTAATGAAGGAAATAATATCGTACCCATTGGTGGATTCAAAAATGGCATCGATGTGTGGTAAAAGGTAACTAGCATTGGAATTTTTTTGTTTAGATCACAAAATTCCATTCAATAACGTACTCAACCATATTTTTCATGATAAGTACAATATTAGATACCCATTTGGGATAATCGATAGCACAAATAAACCCATCATCAATGAGGCATTGTATTTCTACTTTAATGAGGAGGGCAACCTTTGTGTGTATTTTACAAATTTTTCTATTGAATAGGTTTTACGTTGGGGTTGAGAACGATGTTATGCATGGCTATGGATGGATCAATTCTAGGAATATCATTATAGTCCCATGTGAAAACGTCTAAAAATTCCAAAATATTTTTTTTATATCTTGTTGTTCATTGGGTGTGAGATAATTGAATAATAGAATGATCCACAGGTTATAAAAAGTGCCAAGGTTGTATTGCATGGTATCCTCATTGAGAAGAGCAGAGTGAATTTATAAGTTAATAGGAATTGTATTGGGAGGATCGACATTTTCAATAAGTGTATAAGACTCTCCAAAGTAAGTGGTAGCATTAAGAAGCGATGGAGAACGTTTTTCTTATGATGAAAGGAAGGAAGTGATCATAAACTCCCATGTATTCTAGAAGGGATTCATCAGTAGAAAAAGTATCTAAGTTATCCCAAGCAATAGAAGTAGAATCACTAATGAGGTCTGGATATACCAAAGGAAGTAAAGAAGTATCCAACACATTATAAGCTTCCGAAGAAGGTATAAACAAAAGACAATATCCTAAACCAAGTTTTCTATATTAAGTAGGGATAGCCCATACACTATGATTCCTTGTCCTTATTGGCTTAGGCAATTACTAAAGAAACCATAAAGAAATAAATATTGATATCTAGGACCATTTTTAGAAAAATATGGAGCAGATGAACTAGGATTATTAGGAGCATGCTCAATAGAATTGTAAAATGTGAAGGGTAATGGATCTTTCAGAATGTCATGGACAAATCCCACCCAATAATAATTTTATAATTAAGATTGTTGGGAGTTACATGACATGGAATAGGAAATGTACATGGTCCAATAGGGACAAGGATTATGATAGTACATAAGACATGCTTGGGTTTATTGTCAAATCCACAAATAGAGATAGAAGAAGGATCCAATGAGGATTTAGATAGACCCAATTGATGGAGAAAAGAAATATTAAAAATATTGAGTCCTAAGACATTATGAATAAAAGCACACTTTAGCTCGATATTATTGATATAAACTTGAATATACATGGGGATCATGTTATAACATTTCCTAAGAAGGCAACTTATAAGATGTAAAAGTTATTTGATATTCATTTAGAGATAAATTAGACATAAACTTATTATACACATACTATGGTGAGGTATGAGGATGGATGTAAGTATTTTCTAAATAAGACTCGATACAATTAGGATGGTCTTGCAAAAAACAATGGATGGAGACTTCTATGGTAATAATCCCCTAAGAAAGAATGAGAGAAGGTGGATTTGAGCTACGGAGTTCACCAAATGATTTAAAAATATTTAAATGAATACATTCCTAAATTTGATTTCAATTTAGTAGTGAATTAATTAAAAATGAGCTACACAATTTGACCTAAGAAAATAAGCTAAAAAAATGAAACTGGGTTATAAAGAGGATATAGGAGAACTTAGTTTATTTGAAAATAATCCTTAATGTGGTGAAGTGAAAAATGATGAATAGGAGGGGAAATGCTAAATCGAAACCCAAAAATTATGTGACAAGAATATTTTCCTAGACTAGGGCTCCTGGAATAGGTTAGGGGGTACATGCCTGGTGTTTGCACTGCTCGGGTTCCCGTGACTGCTTAGAACCTCATAAACTATTATTTCGAGGGTCGTGAGGAGTTTATTGTCCTTTTTGCCTATCTATAGTATGTCACACAATGATCATCAATTTCATTGATAAATTTCAATAAATAAGTGAACTGGAAAACCTCAAAAGTGTATCAAATCCTAAAAATAAAATAATGCAAATGAGGGGTCAAAATGTCCTCATTTGTAAAATGAGTGATCTTACGACGATTGTGACTACATTTTAGACCCAATGTTGTTCTATGTGTGTGTGAAGAGATTGTGACCTATGTGGCTCTTTTGTGCATCACACTTGATAGTGACCAATAGATAGATGTAGAAAATATAAATAGATGTGTGCATGAAAGAATGAACTTTCCTCCTATGAAGTGTATGTAGAATAATGTAATCCCTTTCACTGTGTGTGTTATCCAATTTTTGAGTTTATTAATAAAATGGGATAACCAATCAAAAATTTCATAAAGAACCTATTTATGGCCCATTCTTTATCAAAGGTTTGCTTTCTAAATTCCTTACTTGCTTTCGAATCAGTTTTAACAATTTTTTTATTTCAAGTTAACCCCATCCTAAATTAATTTGGATAAATCATTTGAAATGGACTTAGCCATTTAAATATGCTTGGGAAGTTCAAACTCCAATCAAATTTCTACACCAAAAATAAATTGAAAAATTCCTTAAGGACATGTGGAAACATCCCGACACATTCCATATCCAATTAATTCAATGGACTTCAAGTCCGTGGAATGAACCTAGTTTCATAAAGGCTTGTGTCCGAGTAAGGTCAAGGTTCAAGGGGTCATGCAGAATAAGATAAATGGTCAAGTCAAAGAAGCACATCACCATTCCAACTCTCCTCAATGGTTTAGGGCTACGTGGACCTCAAATCCTCGAACCGAGCCATAATGGATAATTTTTTCAGTTCGAGAAACAACTTAAAAGTTTGAAACATCAAAGGACATGCTATGGGTTTGGAGGTGGAAACATGACAAGGATAAAAATGGTGAGGAAAATACACATGCCACCATTCTAACAAGAAATTCTCTCAGTGATCATCAAGTCCACAGAATAATCCATTTTTAATAAGGGGGTCAGTCCGGTTGTCTGAAGGTCAAAGCACTATACGTGGCAACATTTATATAGAACAAACGATGAAGTCTTCACAGATAGAATTCACAATGCTAAGGTGGAACTAGTGAAAGGAAAACATGAAAGAAAGAGAGATCTCGACACATGGCATATGTGGAGATTTCTCATTGTATCATGTTTTGTGGTTGTCGATCAAGGTACAAGAATATTTTGGCATTGAGACATGCATGGAGATTTCCCATTGGTTTGTACTTTCGATGGATAATAGAGGTTTCATAAGGCCCAAACCTACAACCAATGAAAGGTTAACATGTGAAAAAGAAAATAAATACAAATGTAGACAAACACAATCCCCAAAGCTAATCGAATTTCACCATGTGTCACTCTCATGTTCATCCCGACATATAAATTTTTAGATGGCCATAAATTTTTCTCTGTAGTTCCAAATCACGTAAAATAGGTCTCATTGGAAAGGTATCCTTGAGCCCTTCAATTTGGCATCAATTTATTCATAAATTGATGGATTTTGGTGGTCAAAAAAGAGGAAAATAGTTTGGCCATTAATGCACACATCTAGTTGGCCCAACCACTCGATTTCTTCAGATTTGGTATCCTTCCTTCTTCTACAAGCTAAAACACACACGAGGAAGCAAATATGGTAATATCGTAGATTTACAAGCATTGGTTTATTATTTTTAGTATGCAATTTGAGTGGTTTATAGATATTTCTCCACCCTTATCTATAAATCTAAAATGTTGTTACATCATGAAAATTGCAATTATTTTCATAAAATAGATCTTGAAGTTTAAAAGAAAGGAAAAACTTTGTGCTTCCATTTTTACCATCAACGAATATTAAAGATATATGTTACAAACTTTGTGTTGTGGATATATATTTTTCATTTGAAGTATTGTTCTTACTTTCAATGCACTAAATGGTTCTTTTCTTTAATATCTAATTTATTGAATCTACAAAAAGTTATTACTACTTGATCACGTGTGATTGTCTTTTGATCTATATTTTCTTAAGTGAAAGCACGTTCCTGTCTAGTCTCTTCTTATTCTTCTAAAATTAATCTTTTCTTTTTTCTTATTCTCTCTTTACACACCATCATTTCTAACAAGAAAAATCTACTGGGATGAGATCCCAACCTCGAATGGTTATATTAGTGTAGATATTGTAAATATTATGTGGTGTTTATTAGATTAGTAATAAATAGGGTGCCTCCCCTTTATTTGAGGAGGGAATTTTTCCCACATATTGTGGTTGAACCTCATATTTTTTATTTGACAAAATATCCAACCAATAGTTATTAGTGACTCACTGGGAATATAAAAGTAAGACAAATCCTGATATATTATTGGAAAATCTATATTTTCTTTGTTCTATTGTTTCTTTCTGGAGTCAAGTTGGAAATAAGGGTATACACTCAAGCTATTCGAGCCAAAGGTGGAGTTGATCCTTTGTTCGATTTTTTATAACATAATTTTAATATTACACCGAAAGGTGTTCCTCTCGACATGCTAATAGTTCTATCATGAGAATGCGTTTAATCATGCTACATAAGATTTAAACACATCTACTACTTGTACATAAATAAATTTTATGGATGCAAAACATATAAAACCTTTTCTCCATTGGGGTCTAGCTATTGGTCCTCTAGTGGAGTTCGGGAGTGGATCATGAAGATGTATCTATTCATTTTTTCATCAATACGCTCTAGTGGTACTATAATAGAATATTTTTATCACCTTCTACCTACATGTATCACCAACTAGGCTACTATGAGAACACAATTTAAATCCATATTCAAACCCATAGAATATTCAAATACCTTGTTATCACAACTAACCCGATATGAAGAAAAATCAGTGATCCTATGCACGATTTTGTAGTGAAGTTTAATAAGTTGTACCATAAATGTCAACATGTGTAGTTCTTATTCTCAAAAATCAAAACTACTTCTTTATCAATGTACAAATTCCTCAAGTAATTTTCTTGCTTAGAATATCTAAAATTCTGACTTGGTTGTTATACCAACTACCACTTAAATTAAATATGATCTTATCATGGCCAGTGGAGATCTTAAGATGCTCTTCCAAGGCTAAGAATCTGAATACCTCTCAAGGTACCATTGATCTTATGATGTAGATAATTTCTAATGATGTATTGAATCTAGAAAAGTAGATGTCTCAACATGAATCAAATACTCCTTGTAGGGATATCCCTAAGATGAACTTTATCCATAACAACATGATGCTCACGTGAAAGATAGGAATTATTTTCCAACCACATATCTTACATTATCCATTGAAGCTCATCCTGTTAATCTAGCTACTTGTTGAGGTAGGTTAAGAAGAAGAAGAATTAAATGATGATGCTAATGATGCCTTTAAATCCTCTTGGATATGCTAATGAGTCATATGATGATTCATCTAGTGAATCTAATATAGGGTACTTGGAATATGAAGAATATGATTACAAGGTTAGTGGTAAATATTTTTTTATTTTCACTTGATCTCAGAATCTAAGGAAATAAGTGGAGAAACCTAGAGAAAAAGAAGATACATTAATTTTCCTTTCAATGTTCAACCAAATGAGAAAGTTACTTCCAAGAAATTTTTCACCGATTCTCATCCTCCTCCTTCCCCTATTCCCAAGACCATTCCTCCTAATGTTTAAGAAAGTATTGAAATGTATACAACTACACCACATTTAATATCATTTATCATGCTAAAAGAACTAAGATTCAAATGTCTAAGGAGGAGCACCTCAGCCTAATCCGGAGTAGTTTTAAAGGATTTCAAAATTAATTAGAAGCAAAGCTGTCATACCACCTAATGTCACATCCCAAGGAATCCTCCCTAATCCCATACTCCCTCTTCTCAAAATAATATGGCATCAACCTCCTCCTCTAGGAATATTGAACCATTTTATTTTTCCTTTCTCATCAATGGTTTCAAAATCAGTAATTGCATTATTGATTCTGGGGCTTCAGATAATGTTATGCATAAAAGGGAAGCTCATGCTCGAGACTTAATCTTACAAAACCATTTGTATTTTTTTACTTCATGGAAACCAAACAAGTCCCTTTAATCCTCCAAATCAAGGAAGCATAATTCACATTTTCAGAGAAAAGGGTCAAGATGACTATTTTAGTTGCAGATATTCTAGAAGCTTATGGTATCTTTCTTGGGAGATGTTTTGTAGGGATGTAGGTGGAGAAATTCATATGGATTAGAAAAAGGAAAGAATACCAATTAATGGAACCATACGTGTTCTTGAACTTGAAACTCAACAAAAATATTTGGTCAAAAATACGATTACTTGAAGGCACAAATTCTTTTTGAATATGTTGGCCTAGGAAATTATTATATGACTTCATGTCATGATTTAACTTCTAATCCAGTCACAGAAGTAGATACTTCATGTGATATGGAGTTTGGAATTAGATGGTAGTTGTTTGACTTCAATGGATCTAGTGTTGGTGTAGTGCTAAGCTCTCCTAAATATGAAATATTTCCTTTTTCATTCAAATTACAATTTCACAATACTAATAACAATGCCAAATATGAGGCATTGTTGTTAGGTTTGAGGATGGAAAAATAAAAAGGGATTAACAATCTAAAATCACAAGGGATGTATATATCATTATGAATCAAGTTAGGAACGTCTATCAGGTGAAGAATGATCATTGAGGCATTATAGAAATAGAATTTGGGACTGTATTGAGGATTTGATGCCTTTTCAATCAAAGTAGTTTCTAGAGATCACAATGAAAAGGTGGAATCACTTGTAGTTTCTTATGCATTACTCCTTCCTCATCCCGAGTTCAAGGAAAATAAATATACCATTGAGGTAGTCTATCAGCCCAATGCTCTAATAATTCTTCACATTGGAAAATCTTCAATGATGATCAACATATTTTGAATTTTCTAGAAAAGTATGATAATTTAAGTGAGCTCTATATTGAGGATTCTAAATCAAATTTATGTGAATTTGTTTATTCATTAAAAAAGATCTATCAATAGATAAGTTCTCTAACTAAAGGGAAAAAAATCCCCAAAGGCTTGGTGTCTTTAGAAGGACTATTCGACAAACATGATCACTTCATTCAAAAGAAGAAACAATTTGAAGTTGATTCCTCCACTGAGATTGAACAAGTTAATCTTGAAACTGGTGAGTAGATGTAGATTATAAACATTGGAAAAAAATTCTCCTCTGAGGAAAAAAATAAGTTTGTTGCACTTTTTAAGAAATACATGAATGTTTTAGCATGGTCTTACGCAGATTTGAAATCTTTCAAACAAAAATATGTACAACATAGAATTCCTCTCAAGACAGATGCTCATTCGTATATAGACAAAATCAATGTCATTACAACCCCAATATTTCTAGCACCATTATTGCAGAGATTCAGAAAGATGTAGGATGGAAGGATTATTTTTATGATTCATCATTCCAAATGGGTGGCCAATATTATTTCTGTATACAAGAAGAATGGATAAATTTGTATCCGCATTGATTTTGAAATCTCAATCAATATTTGCTAAAAGAAAATTACCCTCTACCTATTATGGATCAAGTGCTACAAATAGTGATAGGGTTGGAAATGCTTTCTATGATGGATGGATTTTTGGGATACAATCAAGTTGAGGTTGTTGTAGAAGATCAACATAAAATGACATTCACTACCCCATGGGGTATGTTTTCTTACCAAAGGATTCCATTTGGGTTTATTAATGTTGGAGATACCTTCCAAAGGGATATGGATCTAGCATTCAAAGAATTGATGGGAAAATCATTATAGTTTATCTGGATGACCTTACGGTATTTTCCAAGAATAGGCATGATCATTGTGACCATCTGGAATGAGTTCTAGATAAGGTGTCGAAAACATGGGATTTATTTGAATCCCAAGAAATCTATGTTTGGAGTCATAGAAGGGAAATTATTGGGACATATCATGATGAAAGAAGGAACTAAGATTGACCCCGAATGGGTCAAATATATACAAATTCTCACCCTTCCTACAAGTAAAATAGGTGTGCATTCATTCTTTGGGAGTTTAATTTCTTAAGATAATTTGTTCCAGATTTCACTGACAAGACTCGACACATTATCAAGATGATGAAAGGTAAAGTTTCATTTTGATAGATTTCCGATAGAAAAATTTCCTTTGATGAAACTATGGAAGCTATAGCTCATGCCCGTGTCCTAGTATGTTGAGATATTTAAAAGGATTTTATCATGTATATCTATGACTCAACTCATACAATGTCTATTATACTAATACAAAAGAATGCCAAAGGAGTTGAATCTCAATTACTTTTATGAGTTTCCATTTGAAGAATCATGAGCTCAAGAGGTCCCAAATTGAAAATCATACCTATTTTGTGGTTTGAGCAAGTAAAATATTTTAGATATTACATCCTAAATTATCATGCATTGGTTTTTGTCCCTAATATGACAATGAAGTCTATCATCACTCAATAATAGTTAGGTAGTCAACAAGGTAATTTGATTATCAAGGTGTAGGAATATGATTTAGATATCAAATGCACAAGCTTGTGAATGGAAGAGTTTGTGTCAATTAATTGCTAAAAAAAGCCTAAAGAAGAAGATCACATAATGAAGGAAAATCATGAAGTTCCCTGGTACTTTTTGTGAGTACAAAAGACAAGTGGTATTATGATATTATTATCTTTTTAACCTATGGATAATGCCTGGAAACCTAATCCCTAAAGATAAATGAGTGGTCAAGTTGAGGTTAGCTAAATATGTGCCCTAGGATAATGATTTGTACAGGAAATGAGAATTCCTTCACTGTGTGGATGAGATTCAATAAGGTAATATTCTATAATCATTTCATAATTTAGGATGTGGGGAAATTTCTCATCATCTATTATAGATCATAAGATCTTGTAAGAAAGATATTATTGGCCCACTCACTTTCAAGATGCATCCATGTGGGTAGTAAAGTGTGAAGCTTGCCAACACTTTTTTAATTGTCCAAAATTGGCAACACTTTCCCTAAGGAAAGTGGTAATTGTAGAACCATTTCAAAAATGGAGAATTTATTTTATCGGAGTGTTGAATCCTTTGTCTATTTTTGGGCATAGTTATGTTTTAACAATGATTGATTATTTCACAAAGTGGGTGCAATGATCCGGTAAAACATGCGGCCTCTAAAGTTTTTGTAGCCTCATTAAAGAGAATATAATAGCCAGGTTTAGTGTTCCTCATAATATTTTTACTGATAATGCTTCCAATTTTTTGTCTTATGAACTCACTAATTTTTTGTATGGTTATGGGGTTACTTTGGCTCACTCATTAGATTATTATCCTCAAGGAAATGGTCTAATGGAATTGAGTAATAAAAATTGGTGACTATAATAAGGAAGTTAGATGATGAAAATCAATGGACCTAGCACAAGGAAGTATACAATACACTATGGGCTGATCGTATAACTAAAAAGAGAGATATTGATATGTCACCTTTTCAAGTGTTATATGGAGTTGATGTAGAGATTCCTATCTCCTTGAATTATTGGCCTTGAGGTTGGCTAAATTGATTGAAGATGATACTTTCTAAGACTCGTTGAAAAAGAATCATGTACTTGACAGAGTTAGAGGAAAGTAGGTCCAAAGTGGTTGATCAGATCATGGAACATCGGAAGAGGTTAAGAAAGTGTTTATGAAAGGATAAGAATTGGGATTTTTAGGTTGGGGACCTTGTTTTGTTATGGGATAAGAGAAGGGAACTGAAAGGAATATATCACAAATTTGGTTCCCTATGGAGAGGACCTTTCAATATTTCTTAGTCAGGCAGCGAAAATATGTTTTATCTACCATACCTTGATGGAACTCAACTCTGGCTACCTCCCAATGGGAAGCATATCAAGAGCTTTTTCATCAGTAGTGCAAGTTCTTCTTGCACTGTATCATAGTATATTTTTTCTATTGTGTGTTTCATTTCCTACTAGTGTGTTTTCTTTACGTTCCTTTTCTTTGGTTTTTTGTTTTGTTCATGTCTTTTTTATAATATCTTTTACTCCGTATTCCATTGGACTGAAACTGTAGAGATCTAGGTTTCCTTGTTCTTTGAAGTATCAAAGAAAATCCCCATTCAGAGCTAGAAGTTATCCCATTTTTTATATTATTGATAAAATGGGATAACCAATCAAAATTTTCATGAAGAACATGTTTATGACCAATTTTCATCTAATGATTGCTTTAAAAATGCCTTCCTTTCTTTCTAAATCGGTTTTTGGGTTTTATCATTTTGAGTTAACTCCCTCCAGATTAATTTGGATAACTCATTTGAAAAGGACTTATCCATTTAAAAAAGCATGAGACATTCAAATGCCCATCAAAATTCTACACTACTAATAAATGAGAAAAATATTCAATGACACGTGGAAGAATTCAGCGCTTTCTTTAGCCAAAGCATTCTATGACTTCAATTTTGTGGAATTAATCGAGTTTTATAAAGGTGTTGGGTCTAGGAAAGGTTGAATGATCAAGGGATACACTAGATAATGTCAATGTTCAAGGTAGAGACACACGTTTTCATTTTGGCTCTCCTTAAAGGTTTTCGTCTCTGCAGACATCAAATCCCTAGAATGAGCCACAATGGATAATTCTAATGGGTCCGAGAAATATCTAGAAAGTTTGAAAGGTCAAAAGACATATAACATGTTTAGAGGAAGCCACATGGCAAGGATCCAAAGGGTGAGGAACAATAACAAGTCATCATTCGATAGGAAACTTATGTCAAAGAGTGTCAAATCTGTGGAATAATCAAGTTTTCATTAGGGTGTCGTTTGGGTGGTCCGGATGGTCAAGGTATAATACATGGTAGAATTTTTATGGAGTCAACGATGAATTTCACTTTGATAGAAGTCATGATACAAAGGTGAAACCAATGAAAGGAAAGCATGAAATTAAGAGAGACATGACACATGTCATACGTGGAGCTCTCTCATTGGCTCATGTTTCATGGTTTTTAGAGGGTAAAAGAAAAATATGACATTAAGACATGCATGGATATTTCTTATTGGTTTGTGCTTCATGATGAATAATGGAGTTTCATAAGGCCCAAACCTATAACCAATGAAAGGAAAACATGTGGTAAAGTAAAATCAATGCACATGTAGACAAAATCAATTCCCAAATCTAATCAAACACTCGTCACGTGTCACTCTCATGTTCATCCCGATATGTAATTTTTCAGATAGCCACAATTTTTTCTCCAAAGCTCCAAATCACACAAAATAAGTCTCATTAGAAAGGTTTCCTTGATCCCTTCAATTTGGCCTCATTTGATTCAAAAATTTATGGAAATTAATGGGAGAAAATAGGAAAAATAGTTCAACCATTAATACACACATCTAATCGGCCCAACCACCCATATTTCTTCAAATTTGGTCTCTTTCCTTCTTTTACAAGCTAAAATAGACATAGTGAAGTGCATCGACAACATTAAAGGTGGATTTATAGGCATTGGTTTACTATTATTAGTATGCGGTTTGATCGGTTTCTATATTTTTATCTTCCCTTCTCTATAAATGTAAAATGTTGTGGCATTGCAAAGGGTTGGAGATTCTTTGCATGAAATAGATCTTGAAGTTGAAAAGAAAGGAAAAAATTTGTGTTTTCTTTTTCACCATTGAAGAATATTAAAGATATCTATTACAAACTTTGTGTTGTGGATATATCTTTTTCATTTGAGGTATTGTTCTTACGTTCAATGCACTAAATGGTTCTTTTCTTTAATATCTAGTTTATTGAATATACAACAAGTTATTACTACCTGATCGTGTGTGATTATATTTTGATTTGCATTTTCTTAAGTGAAAGCACATTCATGTCTAGTCTCTTCTTATTCTTTTGAAATTACTCATGTATTTCTTCTTCTTCTATCTTTACACACCTTCCTTTCTAACAAGAACAAATCTACTAGGATGAGATCCCAACCCTGAATGGTTAGATTAGTGTATATATTGTAAATTATTTGGTGTGCATTAGGTTAGTAATAAATAGACCACTTCCCCTTTATTTGAGAAGGGACTTTATCCAACATATTATTGTTGAATATCATATTTTGTCTTTGACAAAATATTCTACCAAAAGTGTGTATGCTATATGGATCCTTGAATGCTATTGATGATGTCTTTGGATGCAACCTTAGGTGGTGATTACTAATGCTTAGTGTTTAGTCCTTTATTATTGCCACATAAATTTATATTTATGTGATTCCATTTCTTGAATTTTGTAATTAACCCCAAAAATTCTGACTACTAAAAAGATAAGATGCCCAAATGGCTAGAAAGGACCCAAAAGATGTGAGAAAGTACAAAGATTTCAGGGGCACCCACAGAGGATGGGGGCACCTGCACCGGCATCCTGGCTAGGTGATGTTGTCCTCACTCAGAGAAAATTAAGCATCGAGGTCAAACTAGGAAAGAAGGTGTGTAATACCAAAAGTGGCAACAGAAAACAAACAAAGATGGCTAAAGACATGGGTTAAATTATAACTTTTCTTACTTAGGAATCATATGTATAGTAGTATGTGATTAGGACTAAATGAAAACTCAAAGTGTGTGATTTTTTTTCTACAATATTTTACTTATAAAAAAACATCAACTCATATAAAAGTATTAATCACTCTTGACCCATTAAATATGTGTTTTTGATTGGTTTTCAATATTTCTTTAAAGTTATCTTTAATTTTGATCTCTCTTTCCAATTAAGTCATCTTTACATAATTTTATTTACTACAAAATAGAATTTAGGATTTATTTTTATAAGGACAAGTTACTTCACTTTCATACACTTAAACAATCGAACACTCTTAAAATTCATATAGAGATTAAGAAACATGCAATGGGTTGACAACCAAGTTACAATTCTTTCTTCAAAGTTAAAAGTAATAAACAAGGAGTGAGATTAATATGGATTATGTGCATTTTATTTGTTATTCAATCATAATTTTCAAAATAATAAATTGTTGAGCCTAGTCATTGTTAAGCCATTCCTTTCAATAAGTAATGGAGCTTAGTGGTTGCTAAGCATTTTATTTGATACAAACCAATGTGTATTATGAATAATAGATGCATAGGTCTGACCCTAGTGTCGCTTCTAATCTAAGGAAAGAGTTTTTACAACCACAAAATCCTTATTGAACTTAATTTTGACCAATAGGATACAATTCTATTATAGAAAATACTGTTTACCTCAACAACATTTACTACAACATGTCTCTACATCATGATTTTCTACAAATACCATACAAATTTTTATAATAATCATATTTTTCCCAATTAGGAAATCCCTCCATAAAATTCAAGAGTAAAAATGTCTCGTAACACACATACTACTCAAATCTATAAAGGAAAATTCCTAATGACCACTAAGATCTACTACTATGATTTGTTATTTGATTGCTATTTTCAAAATAAGAAACTGTTGATCTAGCGGTCACTAAACTATTCCTTCAATAAGTAATGGAGTTTAGTGATTTCTAATAATTTTATTTCACATGAACGAATGTGTCTTACAAGAAAATATGTATAGGTTTAACCCTAGCGGTCGTTAAGATAAGGAATGAGTTTTTACAACCACAAAACATAATTGAACATTAATTCGACCAATAGGATACAACACAATTATACGAAATCCCACTTGTCTTAGAACATCTTATATGACATGAATATACATCATGATGTTATATGAATACGTGTAAATTTTTCTAATAATAATATTTTTTCGTGACTAGGAAATCCCTCTATAGTCTTGGAGAGTATGAAATGTCCATTACACACATAATTTTGACCTAAATATGTAAAGGTTAATGTCTAGAGACTATTAAGATCTACTACTATGATTTTTAATCAATATATATTTTCAAAATAAGAAATTGTTGATCCTAGTTGTGCTAACCCATTCCTTTCAATAAGTAATGGATCTTAATTGTTGATAAGAATATTTTTTTATACTAACAGATGTGTATTATGAAGAAAAGATGCATAGGTGTAATCCTAGCAATC
Organism: Taxus wallichiana var. yunnanensis; assembly: GCA_018340775.1. NCBI lineage: Eukaryota > Viridiplantae > Streptophyta > Pinopsida > Cupressales > Taxaceae > Taxus > Taxus wallichiana. The sequence goes on from CM031240.1 coordinate 695,307,802, forward strand.
TTTAAGTTGAGCAACAAGTTTTTACAACAACAAAAACATAACTGAATTTTAAATCCATCTGAAAGGATACAATGGTATTATACAAAATCTTTCTTTCCTCAACAACATTTAAGATGACATGTCTCTACACCATGGTTCATTTTAAGAAGAACCCTCTAAAAAATAACTTCGAATTTGTGGTGAATCTCAAAAATTGACTTTCATATCATTGGTGAATTTCTAAAAAAATGTTTCATGGAAAAGTCAATTTTGCAAAGAGAAATTCTCCTTGGTTTCTCAAAGTAGGTCGAGAAGGTTAGTTCGGAGGGTTGGGTGGGAAGGTGGTTAATGGGGTTAGATAGGTTGGTTGGATAGCTAAGGGTTAGATTGATGGGCAAGAAAATTTTGGGTTTAGATGGATAAGGGTTGGATGGGTGAGTTCGGAGGTTGAAGGATTGGGTAGCTAAGGGTGGATCAATGGGTTAGAAGGTTGAGGGTTTGACGACTTATGGCTCAAAAGTTTGATTGGTCGTGTGGGTTGGTCATCTCTGTCAAACATGGGTTGGGTGGCCTCCATGGCTAGCTAATAGTTTTCTACCACATGTCCTTTGAACAATTCAAACCCTATAAATACCCCTAAAAGGCTCATTTATTCACTTTTATATGAAAATTTCTAGTTCTCTTAGCTCTCCAATCTTCAAAGTTATCCCAAATTTCAACAATGACAAGCACCACATCTAATCCTACACCCAAATTCCAATACAAAAACCTCATGTTCTCACAAATTGTAGCGCTATACCGACAAAGAAAAGACAAACAAAAGGAATGGCTCAAAAATCAAAATTTACAAGCTTGTGGACATACCCAAATTCGACACTGATACTTTAGTCCTTGATTACCTTCTCGCCTCTTACAATGAGAATGATGGAAAATTTTCTGTTATCCTCGTGCATCCGAGATGTTTTAAAATTTATTTCACACTTGAGCTAGTAGATCTACATCGGTTAATCTGGGTTACCATTTGAAAATAAGCCTCCCATTACTACAAAGGCTATCCTTACACGATGAAGACAATTTTTTTTTGGAATCTCATTACAATGTGCAAAGTTGATGGTAAGTTTACTATTTTGAAATAATTTTTCTCTTAACATTAGTCAACCACTCAAGCCTCTAATTTTTTTCTCATATTGAAAATCCTCTTAATCGCTCATCAAGAGGCCTTATTCTACAAGCTATTACAAACCAATTTTTTCTCACAATTGCATCACTTTTTCAGTCATATTTGTGTTTTAGGAAGATTTTTAGACATTCTATATTGGACAATTCAATATTTATTACAGACACTAGTAGGTCAATAATTTGATTGATGCACATATTTGTCCAACTAAATAAAAATAGTTATCTCCCATGCCCGCAATGCCAATCAACGATAAATCCAAGACTATATTTGATTGTTGCAATTATATTCTTTCTTTCTATCATGAAGCGTTTTACAAATTTCAACAAAATAAAATTCCAACTGCAAATAATGATAGAATGATTGGTTTCAGTCTTGAAGAACAATAGGTAACAATTACTTTTCTAGTTTTCTTGTTATAACGATTTCAAATTCAATATTTCTCAATAAAATAATAATTGTAATATTTTCTTTTGTAGAGAAGAATTATAGTTGCAACAACTCATATGGAAGAAATTTATCAAGGTAAAGCCCATCCAGAGGTATCTACTAATTCTGACATGGATTTAGTAGAATCAACACTAGTAAGAGCTCCTCATCAAAAGTGACCTAGGGGGTCGGTATGTGCATCATGTCTACCATCAAATTTAACTACAAGTATGAAGTTTTATTTTTATATAATTAACTAATTCAAATAACTGATATAGATTATGTAGGTAGTATTGTATTTTAATATTTCTACTATTCTTTTATATATTTATTGTATTCAGAAACTACTGAAATTGGTGATGAAGACCAAACTCATTTGAAGGTCAAGATCAAAATGTCAAGTTTGCATCTTGAACATGCAAGGTAAATTGTAATATTTAATATTTAGCATGTTTTTTTTGTTATAATTTTTTAGGATTTACAAGGCCTAACCATATAATGATAATTTTATAACAATTTGTTATTTGCATCTTGTAGGTAATATGGCTTCTGAGCACATTCTACTTGCAAGGAGGCCACCAATAACACCAACATGTATAGTACAAAAAGAAGAAGATATTCATGAAAGAATATAAGGTTTCTTGCAGAATTAGCTAAAATAGTTCATCATGCAACCACAAAATTTCTTGGACTCTCACTAGGTGGTATTTTAAGTGTAACAGAATTATAGCTTTTCAACAACATTGCATTTTATGAGGATTATTTGGGCTTTGACATCGTGATGATGACAAGGGTAACTATTTTGATACCCATGAAATGATTCAATCTACATCGCCTCAACCATAACCAAAAAAATGTGCATGAAGTACATGATAATGACTCTCCACCTCCTCCAAGAAACGCTCCACAAAATAATGATGAAAAGACACATTTTATGTTAGAAAATATGATATCGAGAAAGATATGGGCAACAATTCAAGAGGTTGTAGTTTTTGATGTGGATTTTTGTGCGGTCTTGGGAGAGGAGAGCTAAAATTTTGATAAAATAAATAAATATAAGATATCATAATCCCACTCAAAACATTCATTGTTCACTACCGTAGAGAGCCAACGCATAAGGCATGACATTTTGCTAAAAAAGCTCGGTCGGGGACAATTTCATATACTAATAAGTATGATGATGAAATTATAGACATAATGTTAAACAGTTGGAGAATTTTAATGTGAAGCATAGGCTTACTAGAATAAATGGGCTAAAGACAAGACAAATGTTTTAATACAAAATGCAAAAAAATAAAAATTTTGGTGAGTTGGCTTTAAGTTTTACATGTAAAATCTAAATATTATAAGCACTATAATATATTTTTAAACTGATGTAATAGACTAAAAATTTAATATTTCTATTTTCAGTAGGAAAATATGAAAATTTAAAGAAAGAAGCATTTGTATTTAAAGCACATTTGAAGAATTCTTCGCAAAATCCGAATTCATTTGTACATTGAAAGAAAAAATCATAGTAATAAATAAACAAAATAATACGTTGAGAAGGATAATTAAGGAGCATAAGATGGATTCATAAGTCTTACCAAAGGAAAAGATAGATGTAGATAACACTTTTGTCAGCAGGAGATGTAGTGAGGGAGGAGCAGAATATTCTTTAAAATATCAATACCGCAACATGAGATTTGCAGGCATCAGGAGTTATAACAAATATCTCGTACAGACACAAAATATTCCTCCACCTCTTACGTAAGAAAAATATCAAGCTTCTTCTGCAACATAAAAATTCAATATGTTAGTTAAGTTCACCATGTGATAAGTGTGTTGTCACAATTCCGACACTGGCATAGGAATTAAAAGATAGTGGCCAATCCTTTTTGTTTTTATTCTATGTGGCAGATGTAAGGACAACTATGATTCAGAATCATAGGCAAAAAATAAAATGACCTTGTAATGTGTCCTTATATGATAGAACTTGTCCGAAGATTTGAAATCTATTGAAAACTCCCTTTTGGAATTTTATTGGCCAAAAATGCTTTATGAATTTATAATTTTCTTCATAAGTTTATCTTCCACCCGAGAGAACGATTTCAAGAGTACTTTGGAAATTGGAATTGTAACTATATATTGTTATTTGATTTCTACATAATACAAATGATGTTTCTGTTTCTTTGTTTACATAAATGTTGCTTAAATTTACTTGATTTTGTTTGTTTAAAATATTTACATTTATGATTTCTTGTAGATGTAAAATAAATCAATTAACAAATATAAAATACAAATATTTCCTTATTTTAGTCTGAAAACCAAATATAAAAAACAAATGGGATAATTGAAAATGATAGTGACATTGTTCCAATGAAAATGGATCAAATAAAGACAAATATAATATTGCATTTATTGAAAGTTGTAATCTCTGTATGAAATACATCAATAGTTATAATTTATTACATCAAATTATTGTAATGAAATCTATGTGAATTGGAACAGTCTTAGATCAACACTTTCATTCGTGTCTTGGAAATCAATTGTAGCATGATCTGTGGATGTGTCTCAATCCCTAGGTTAGGCAGAATATTACTAACTCCTCTTCTTTCTACTAGTGAATTCCTTAATGTGAGTGCTCTATCATAAGGAACATACTCCACTGAGTAACATGATACATACAACCTCAAACAACTTTCTAGATTCCTATCCAACTGTTTTAAAATTGTGAATTTAAACAAGATAGTGCACTAAAACCCTCTCATCTTTCCACGTAACCTTAATCATTGTTTTGTGATTTCATACAAATTTTTAATATGTTTTCTCAAATCTTCACTTAGAATACTATTATAAAAAATATCCTTCCAAATCCTTTTGATGGTACCATAATCCTATGGGTTTTATAGAAAGTGAACTTGTTGTATCATAATATTTACAAAATCCATTGACTAGGAACTAAGTATTTTCTTTGTTAAATACCTTTTATAGAAATGATTAGTTAGATCACTCATTTTTTTGATAAATAAAATATCGATAGATGTATAAGGTTTAACACCGAGATAAATTCCAAAATTATAGATTTACAACTCCCATTGATTCATTTATTTTATCATTTTTGAATCTTTCCCGAGATCTCTTTAGCTAACGATTCAGAGATCTTTCTCAACTTATTCCTAGTTTCCATTAATATTGCATCATATAAATTTTGTGTCACTCTTACTTCTTCTATTTCGAGACAGCCATATCAACTCTTTTTTGGAACGTATGAAGTGGAATCTCTTTTCCATGTGTTGTTATACACATATGATCATGTATATTGTATTTTAAGAAGCACCTGGGATTTTTCAAATTTGTCAATGCATTCCAGTTTTCAAAATCGAACCCTTGAAAACTCCCATCAAAAATATATAAAATTTCTAGACTCCAGCACACATGTCTTCTAAGTCTTATGAAGTCTGTTATGTAGAAAGAACAATCTTGTGCATGCTTTGTTAAGATATTAAGCTCCCTCAACATGGGAAAAATACTGTAGAGTGTGAGTAAAGTTTCTATGTCTATTAGACAACACAATAGATCTTTAGCTTTATCTACATCCCTGTGGTATTTATACATAAATCATGTCAATGAAGGATATTCATCAAATATTCTATAGGTAGGTTCATACATAGATATCCATCTAGTATCTACATCTTTGAGAATATTTTTTCCCTCTATTAGTCCAATTGCAAATTTCTAAAATTCTAAAAATCTCTTTGGACTACTAGAATAATAAGCATGCAAATCACATATCAATTCCTCCACTCTTGATATATTTTAAAAATATGCTCACAATTTTTTAAGATAGATCCATTCTGTGAGCCATGTAATGGACAACAACCATATACAGAGAAACAATTGTTTGAAGTATAATATAGAGACCATTTCTCGGATCGCCTGCATTATAGCTGCACCATCGGTTTTGAGATAAAATATATTTTTTTGCAATGGAAATGTCATCCATTCTCACGACATCCTTCAAATTTGAGACCACATATTTATAAATATTTTCAGAATTGCAATTCTCAATCATTTTATGAATCTAGAAGTGTGGATTTCTTATTTGATTAGAAAATGTGTAAACATGAATACAAATCCATGAAGTATTATCCATTGCAGTAACCTCATCTATTGAAAGGGAAATATACTTTTCCTTTTGAACACGTTTCAGATCCTCCTTTTCTACTAGAGATAGACATTTTGTAATTTCCCACCATTGGTATCTATCCAATGAGATTGAGTAACATTTTGTTGACGACCAATTACGTCCGATACAAAATTTTATTTTCTCCAAAATTTGACATCGGTCTTCCCCTTTTCAATACTTGGAATATGGTAGAAAACGAATACTTTTTATATGCATTTATAACTCCATAGCTTTGCTCAATCTTGCTACTATTTTCCCACCTTTTTTATTTACATATTTCATACATTTTTTTCCTTTTCAAATTCTTCTCGTATTTGACATGTAGACACTCTTTTGCATCTCTCCATTTATGTGTTCGACTTTGTTGCCATCCTTTTGATTTTGGGAAATGTATATTTTTCCACAATGCTTTTCAATTGTGTCTAGTTTGAGCTACATTGTGTGACCTTCCACTATTTCTGACCACATATTTTGCATTGACATTATGTCGAACATCATTACCATTTTCAAAGTGTACACAGTTCAATAAAAGATATTTTATAGCCCATTCGAGCTAAATTTTCTTCCAATTGTCCATTTTGTCATCTTTCTTCCGACATATTTTCTTTTTTTTCTTAGGGTTAACTTCTACATCTAAGTTATTACCAAGAATATCTTGATTATCATGTATCCTTTTTTCTAGAAATAGTCCTTAGAGTAGTAGCTTCCTTTACTATTGTATCATGAGAATTCGATGAATTTTCTTGTGCTTCTATGTCATCAAGGGATAGAATGTTTTCCTAAACATATAATGGATCATAAATATATTTAAATTGATTATTTTTGTGAAGGAATTTATGAAACGCGTCTACATATAATTCTATAAAATTGTTACATATATAGTATTAATTTTATCTATAGTTAATTTTTTACAAAGAGTTCCAAGAATAGTATAAAAAACATAATTATTAAATATTGTAAGATTAAATAACCTGTAAGTAACACATGCCACACACTCGATATTTTGAGTTGATGTAGAAACCCCCTTCATTTTTTGTGAATTTCCAAAATAGCCAAGCAAAGTATTTGCACCCTTTTTTGAATTGGCTTAATTTGTAACCTTCTTACCCTGATTTCTAGTATCCATGACTTCTTAGGGATGGTTCTTATGTTCTATGGCTCGATATTGGATGGTTTACGGTTAGATGATAGTTGTTAGATGATAAAGGGTTAGATGAAAAAGGCTTGGATGACTCTGTGGTTAGAAGGAAAAGGGTTGGACGACCGAGGGTTGGACGGCTCATGACCGAGAAGTGTATAGCTAAGTGGTCGGGATGACCGAGGGGTTGAACGATAAGGGGTAGGATGGTTGAGGGGTTGGACTATTATTGGGTTAGATGGTTAAGATGTTGGATGGATGAGGGGTTAGATGGTTGAGGGGTTATACGAATTAGGGTTGGACGCGTTAGGGGTGGACGCCAAGGATTGGATGACTCAATATTGTAAAGTCGAGGGGTTGGATGGCTCAAAGTTAGATGGCCGAGGGGTTGGACGGATTAGGGTTGGATGAATAAGTGATTAAACGGCTTAGGGTTGGATGACTAAGGGGTTGGATGGCTTATGGTTGGAAGGCTCGAGTTGGATGAGTGAGGGGTTTCTTATGTTTACTTTGGTGAATATGCATACGAAATGGTGGTGAATTACATTCATAAGATCTTATATATGTGTAAAATATAGGTGAAATGAATAGTATAAGGGACATGCCAGTCAATGTTTTCAGTGAATAATTTGGCTACGAATCATATAATATTTGCTAATTTGAATTACGATAATCCTCTATTTTCATGAGATTACGAAAATTCAGCACTAAAAATTTCCCGATCTACACCATGATGTTACTTGAGCAACTTGAATTTGTTTTTAATAATCTTCTTTTTTCCCAACTAGGAAAATACCTCCATAGTATTTAAGAGTAATAAATTACAATAAGCACATATTTATCATCAAAATATATAAAGGAAAAATCCTAGTGACCACTAATATCTATTACTATGATTTTTTATTCAATCACTATTTTCAAAATAAGAAATTGTTGATCCTATTAGCCATCAAACCATTCCTTTCAATAAGAAATAGATCTTAGTGGTCGCTAAGAATTTTCTTTAATACAAACCAATGTTTGATCTAATGGTTTGGGGCTAACGATCGATAAGATAGAATTTTTTTATAAAGATAAAATGCAATAGATGAAACATAGCGGACACTAATTTGTACAACTACATGACTAAAGGGGGTTTTATCTTATTTATAATGGTTGTGTATTATAAAAGGGTGTATAATATAATATATTATATCCTACAATTTCACCAAAGGATATATAATAAAATTTCCAACTAGTATTTCACCAAAGGGTATATAATATATTACCCTATACAAAAACATTTATTTTCCTATATGAAAAATAAAGATATTGATCCTAGCGGCAGCTAAGCTATACAATTTTTTTTTTTTTACAATGATAAGACCAAATAGATGGATCATAAGGACAACATAAAATATGCAATGTTATTCAAAATCCTATTGAAAGGAATAACTAAATGGCCTCCAAGTCCTAACAAAGTAATGGAGCTTAGCGGCGGTTGCTTAAGCATTTTCCTTGATATAAACCGATATTAATTACATGTTGTAAAATTATATCTTATGAGAAATACATAAAGCAAAAAGTATCCTCTCAAGGGTATGTAGTGCAACACTTGGCTTTGCCAGGGATAGTCGATCCAATATGATACAATTATAAATTATGAAAAATACTAGTAATCCAAAGTTGTACAGATAGTTTTTACATTGCTAGAAAGGAATACTAGAATATATAGAGGCTAATGGCCACTAGGATTCTCATCAAAAAATAAATGGACAACATAAAACATGCATTATTGTTCATTAACACCTATTGAAAGGAATATCTTAGCGGCCACTAAGACCTAACGCTTTATTAAATTAAATACATACTTGACATATCAAATCATAACAATGGAGCTTAGCAAAGTCATTAAGTTTATTCCTATATATAAGCCGATGTGAAATAATGTGTGAAATAGAAAAATCTATTTTAGGTTTACTAGTGTAAAATGTAAATAACACCAAAATATTGACAAACAAAAGAGATATTAGAAATTTCATGCCACGTGTCATCATTTTAGTGGGTGTTATTTACATTCTTAATGACTTGAAAATGGATGATGTGTATTTGTACATTCTTAATTACCAACATACATTTTGTGCCCAAAAATAATTATTCGAAAGCATTTACAATTCATTACATACAAGGTTACAAAGTTTGGAAATGATTGCATTGTATCTTCAAAATACTCTAGCTAAGAGTTTGTTAACATTTGTAATCAAAAAAATGAAGTAAACAAAACTTGGATTAAAACTAATTTTACTTATTTTCTCTAGAAGGCTTGATCAATTTATAAATTGCTAGGATGTCCTCAGAGGCCCGGAGTGGGAAACACAAAGATAGAGGAGTGGAAGGTAATGAATTTTAGTTTTAATGCATTAGTTTTAAAATATAATTTTGTAATATGCACAAAGTAAATATACTATTTACGCTTTGAATGCAGAGATTCGAGAAGTAATGTCTTGTTATTTCCATCATGAAAAGATAGAGAGTCTTTATGACAAATGGAATTTTCTATTATTACCTGAGGATATATGGACAAAATGAAAAAAACCTTTGAGTTCTTTAGATTAAGTGGGATCATTTTTTCTTATTCAAAGGATAACAAGCCTAACTTTAAGCATAATTCACTTACGAAGTTCACAGCCAATTCCTTCAAAGGTCATGCAAGAAGAATGATTAATGAGGAACTATCAGTACTAGATAAAAAATTGCAATCAAGGAATGTATGGATAATTGGATCTATTGAAGTAGGTATCATAGAAGATACTTTTGAATCTTACTACTAGAGAGTAAAATATGAAAAAAAAATGAGAGGAAAGGTTCTAAAATATTTGAAAAATAAATATCCAGATAATATTGTATTGGTAGAATGTAATGAAGCCAATGTTATTCAAAAATTTAGACTACATGAATCTCACTACCACCAGTTATGTGTACTCTTGGGAGAAGAGAGAAAAGGAAAAAGAAAATATAATTCCCAAGGAAGTGAAAAATCAGCAAGAATAAAATTTATGCAAAAATGGTAGAGGTTCTTCTAGTGGAAGCTCAAATAATTTTAGAAAACTACATGATTTAAATGGAAGAAGAAATGCCACCAAGAATGGAAGAAAAATGTTTTTACATGTTAATTTGCATATCCCTTTCATCTTCTGTCAACAATATCATCTTTCTATCACTTAGTCCATTTAATGATGAATGTTTGATCGTAAATTTCTACAATTTGTCTAATGATATAACTTATGATCTAATAATGAACATGCTTACAATTGTTGGATCTAGTCTATTGAATTATATTATTATTGTGTTTTTACCTATTGCTTATTCACAACTTTTAAGTCAAAGAATAAAAATACATGCAAAAGGTTAAAGAAAGGAGGAACCATTTAAGGATGGTTACAATTTTATAACAAGAATGGAAAATTTAAAATCTTGTGTTTTATACACAATAATTGGTGTGCACAATTTTGATGTTGATGATGAGGAGAGAGAAGAAATCATTAGGGATTCAATGGATAAATATCTCAGAACAATGTGTGTCTTTAGGAGAAATATTCATATGGGGAAAGACACATCCTTTTATTTATGAGAGATATTATGAGTTTTGGTCTCATATGTTCACTCAAATCTCTTCTAAAAATTCTCAAGAAGATTACTTTACAATGATAGTGTTGCATTACATTATTTGGTTGACTCAATTATATGTTTATTTTTATTGTTGAGACTCATGATTAAGATTTTTTTTTAAACATTACTATTATCATTTGAAAAAGTCACATCGATTAAGATAAAATTAAAAAATTGTATTAGTTTAATGCCTTTGAACTGATACATACAATATTATATGCATAACCAACACAGAGAGGAAGTAACTATCAATTCCATGCCACTTGAATATATTAAAGATGATTGTGTTTTTAACACATGAAAAATTAAACTCATCATGCCATATGTCACTACCCAAACATCCAATGAATCTATACTAGGTTATTGGCATTTACTCATTTTATAAATTTATCAATGCACTATGTTTTAGATTGTCATTGTTTTTATTTATTTACAATACTTTATATTTGTATAGTGTTGATTCCAAATGAGGATGGTGTTGTCACATCATGCATGAATACGAAGTCAAAACCCGGTATGTTAGTCATGTGAAATTATTAACAAAACCATTTATAAGTCTCACATATTTGTAGGAATCCATAACAAATTGGTCTATTTGTTATATTTATTTAATACTATGCACATACAAATCATGATGTCCACTAATCTCATCAAATATTTTCTAGAGAAACATACTGCAGCAAATAATGTCTTATCCTAACGATCGCCAATATACATCTATAGGTATGAAATATTGTCCAACAAAGGGTGGTACATTATATAGAAGAAATTTTTATGATGGATTTATTTATGTCGACATGCAATTTATTTTGAATTGATAATTTTTTTGAAATAGAACGTGCATCACAAGAACCACTAGAGGGTGAGGGAGAGGAAAGCTAAGTGTAAGCTTAATCAGTAAGTGGTAACCTACTGAAATGTTGTTTATTTTAATTACTTAATATTGAATTGTGGTTATTTGAAAAAATACTTCCGTGTAGTTAGCCGTAAGGATTATTTATTTATTTTAGATTTGGAGGGTTTGTTATATGAGAAAACCAATCCCATAAGGAGATGGAATTTTAAGTTTAGTAAGGAGACTATCAACTTACGAGGTGGCCTCAAATAATTTTTAAAGTTAATATCAAAAAATTTGAAGTGGGATTCTAGTTTAGCAATCTCTCACTCGCCAAAGTTGAAAAGATGGTAAAGGATTTGAAAAAAATTAGTTGAATTGAAACCAATAATTTTTGATAAAAATACCATTGCATTGTACAAGATGGAACTAGAGTAAAATATCTACAAAAGGTTTGGACTAGAGATGATATTTTTTCAGTTGTAAAGACACATTGTGTATCACAATATGTACAAAGGGATACCCTTCAGAAAATTTAATGGTGGGGAGGAAAAGGAGTAGAGAAAACTATTTCAAAGATATGTGGTTGATGACTGATTTGTACAAAAACTTATCACTGATAGTGTCTTAGGGTTTGAGTGTTATAGAGGGCATCAAAAATTGGATCAAGAAAAAATATATAATTATTTATTATTTCAAAATGTTTTTATAATGATATTACTAAACATTGTAAAGAAGATACATTCATATGTTCACTCTTTATTTTATATGTTGAAATTACACATTTATAAGTTGGAAGTATTTATATCTTCAATGTGTTTAAGTTGAGATTAAAAAGTAATAATTTTTTTGTGTGACTTACCAAAATAAAATATTATCAAAAATATTTTGACATGTTTTTTATCAAATTTGGAAGACTAAATTAATTCTGAGTTATTTTTATAGATTCAATTGGGAAGCCTCAAAAATTACTAGTTTTTGGAGTTGAAGGTTTTTTGTTTGGAATTTATTGTATTAGCAACAAAATACCTTGTAATAGGGTTCCCGATTTAGAGCTTGAAATATTAAATAATTTGAATGATCATTTAATGTTGAATTGATAAGAATTGCATCAGAATATTTTGACATTTCCTTATGGTCTACATTTATGGATTCAAATATGGTGAAGTACATGTTCACTAAAATATTTAGTTGGCTGTGAGATACCCACTTTAGGTTTGTTTGGGGATGTGAAAAATGTAAGATGAAAATAAGTACTAGTCAGCAAATACTAGACATTTTTGGTAATTTATATGGTGAAAACAATATAATTTTTATCAATGACACAAGATTCATGTCATACAAAGTCAAAGAAAAAATTACTCTCAAAACCCCAACATGTTGGAGATTTGATGGAAAATATATGACTGATTCATTAATTTACACTCAATTATGTACATGGCTGAAACGTGCAGGACAACACAAGAACATGTGTAGATCATTAAAAACCTTCAAACACACTATTGGCACTTGAATTATATTTTTCTTTCAAATCCAAAATGTATTTGTGCATTAATATGGACTAAAATAACTTATTGAATTTTTTTAAAGATTCGCGATGCGTAATAATTTTTTTATTCAATTTTTTTCAACAAAAATATTACTTTGAGTACAATGTGAAAAAAGAAATGCAAATTTTATTTTTGTCAAAATTCACCACCCACAACCATTTGATTATGTTTTATTCATTTGTAGATAAGAACATATCCAACATGAAACTGATAATATTCTATATAAATGGTGTTTTAGCACACACCATTCACAAGGATGATTCATCACATGAGATGTTAAAAAACTTGGTGGCATCAACCTCAAAAATAAATATTATTTTTTAATACCTAATGTCAAAGATTTCTTACAATGTTGCAAAAAAATTCATAATAGTGTTGTGGACTTCAATAAGAAAGTAAAGTTTTAATGACATGATGCCTTCATTCCTTTGATACATTGGCTTAGAGGTTGGAAGATTTGAGTTTATATTTACACAATAAGATTACATCATGTCCAAATGTACCGATTATTGAGGTTTCAGGAATCCTAACATATTTATAAATAGTATTAGCACCATTTGGATAAAGTTTAATGTATATTTGTAAATAATACAGTTCTTATAGATGACTTTGTAGAGATTCAATGATGTGGGGAACTACGTAATTGCTAAAAATTTTAACATATGATCTAAATCGTCAGAATACTACTTGATAAATGAGTTGTGGCCTAAGTTGTAACTATTGAAGGATGTGGAAGACGTATGTGATGTTATTAAATAAAAACCTAATTTTAATAATGTTATTTGTCCTTAAATGTATTTGATAACACCTTTCTAAAATGTCTTTTTTTAATTTGGAAGTCTGTCTTTGGGAATGTTTCACACTAAACTATGTTACTAAACTATGAAAGTACAATTTTATAACCATGTTGTGATAATAGATTAAAATTTTCATGCATAATTTGGGAGTCTTTCTATAGAAATATTCTTTTGTATAATGTTTGTCATTATCTTTAGTAATGTTATAATACGATAAAGGATTTAAACATTTTTCTATCAATAAATATGTTAGTATATAAAAAAGGTTAAATAATATTTTTCTTTATGGTGAATTCTATTTTGATTAATGTTAATTTACCTAGATAAGCTATATTGGCATTACCTAATGACTGCTAAGTTTTAAATATCTTACTTTAATTTTTTAAAGCCATATAATCCTCTCGACTTCATAATTTCCATTGCAAAAATTATTCACATCGGTTTATATAAAAAAATCTTAGTGAACACAAACTTTGTGACAATGATTAGAATCCCCATCACTCTATTCAGAATATGAAACATTATATCTTAACACCCACTAAGCTATTTGTGTTTATATAAAATAAATTTAACAGTAGTCAATAATTTGGGAGCCCATCTTCGGGAATAATATTACAATATTCAAAAAATTATTTAAATTTTTACTATATTTTTACTTTTAGTAAAGAATTTTAATTTATTTCATATTTATATTTAAATACAAAAAAATATCTAGGATGTTTTACCTTTAATTTTAATTAATTTCATATCCATATTTAAACAAGGGTGTTTCATGTCGTAGGAAACCTAGGCATTTTCCTAGAGCACATAATGAGAAGGGGCACCAAAAAGAGTTCCTCTCAAGTCAGATTTCTCATGTAACCTATTTCAGGTCAAGCATAAATAACAAGCAATAAGGATCTCATATATATAAAAAGGAAATTCATTAGGCTTAATTATATCCGAACAAAAATGTTGGAAAACTATGAGTCGAGAGACTAGTAAAGTTCTTAGTCACTCATCACTTGAACAAGATAGAACTACAATTACTACCTTAAAAACTATAAAGGATTTATTACAAGATCTTGTTAGGTAATCTACTCTTATTTATTTGATATTTTTCCTTATTTAAATAAAATGTTCAAATATTGAATTCTATAGATTTGTAAACAATAAAACAAACTTATTTAGGTGACACAAAACTATATGAGTGAGAATTAATGGAAGAGAAAGATAGGATATAATTTCTTATTGCTGCAAAAAAAATCAAAATGTCATGGCCAATAATAATCTTTAGAATTTCCTATAGAATTTCATGGAATTATGGAGGTCCATTAAATTTACATTATTGGAATAATTCTCACAAAGAAACATCTAGAACACTAAACAAATTTAAAGGAGATGGCTTGATCACATATGGATATTTTTGTATACATGAGATGAGTTAGATTCTTGAAGGAGAGCCAAACTTTGTGGAGGGTTACCTACTAGATTTTAGGATATGAGTTCATATTTTTATTAAAAATTCAATACAATTTGGAAACAACAAATAGGCCTCTGATATGACCACTTATCACCATTGAGTATCAACAGACCTTCTCTAATAAGCTCTTTGAATGGAGGATTACATTTTTTATTTCCATAGTTCTTAACCTTATCAACTAACATTTCCTTACACATTCTTGATCTTCAACCTACTAGAACTAGTATTGACCTCATCCATGGTAAATATTTTTGTGGACTAGGTGGAAGGTAGGAGGCCATATAATGCAAGTACTACCTCGGGGATCAAAAACTTTAATTTATCTATATATTTAAATATTAAAATATATATGGAATGGTTTTATAATTAATTTGATATCTATATTTAAATATGAAAATATATCTAGAATGGTTTTATAGTTAATTACATTCTCCTAGTCTAGATCGTTTCTTGTATGTGTGAGAATCAACATGTAACTCCTAGATGCATGCGACCTTCCATGGTCATGACAAGACATCAAAGATTAAATGGATGGGATGGTAGTAGGATGGGTAAATAGAATGTGGATGGAATAGGTGGAAGAGATGATAATAAATGAAGGCAGCCTAATGTTCTCAACTATAAAAATAGGTATTTGTTTGTTAAGGGAAATAAACACCTATCTCAATTTCTTAGGGGTAATAATAGGAACAAGTATGATATTCGTACACAATTCATGGTCAATATCGATAGAACCAAATAAGACCCTACTTGGTTGTGGAACACGGGGAATTTTCGTTCATAATCTATGATTCCTCTCTAAATAGGGTCATGAATATATGACGAACAATGGAATAAGGAAAATTCTAATACCTACTAGGATGGTTTTCTTAGAACTCCTTGGGATTGTCTACCTATTCGTTCAATGAAATCAGATGTATGATGATGGTAGGTGGGACTGGGGTAGTCTGAAAGATAAGTTGTCTAAAGAATTGGTCAATATTAATTAATCATGTATCAACATTTGGTTGTGGCACAATTGGATTAAAAATGTGTTGTCTTGGTTTACGTGGACCATGAATGGTCATGTGGGCACTAACCAAGGAATTATGGAAAAAAAACACGCAAGTAACTAAAGGGTCTTAAGTTAGGAACGGGTAACCTAGGCCGCTATGGAAATGTGGGGGTTGTTCATTCCCAATATAATTAAATCTAGATTCCTATTTTAAATAAAAATGCAAACAAATCTAAATTAAACAAAAGTTGATTACTCTCCTTTTAATTTAATTAAATTTGGGTGCAACTAATTAATTAAATAAATGTAAAATAAATTAATCTACTTGTTTTTGGTATTTTTAATGAATATTTTGAATAAAAAAAACAAAGATAAACTACTTCTAAACTATGTTTTTGGATTTTATGGTTTATTGGAAATAAATAAATAAAGCTACAGACAAAGGGAAATTACTTCTAATTAAATAAAACTACTTCTATGCTAAAATAAAATAAAACAAATAGGGAATAGTTATATGTGGCTATTCCTCTATTACAGATTAATGAATCCTAATCTAATTTAAACAGAGGTTTTTTCCAATTTGTAACTATGGATTATTTATTTCTTCTAATGCCTCACCTTAGAGTCATGGGAAGAAATGAAGCTTCTCATAAGAAATTTCTTTCCCTGAAACTTCCCTCAGTAAAAACACTAAAATTCCACATAATATTTTTAATGTGAAGAAATGCAACAAGATGCACAAACATAAGCTTCCTCAAGATTCTTTCCCTTATAGATTGGCAGGATAAGTAGGAGGAAACTCTCACTCCAAGCTTTGTTTATGTGTGTATTTAAATATAACTTGTGAATTAAAAAATATGCATGTTCTTTTAACTAAAGAAATGAAGAAGTATGTGCACAATAAATTCCTCCAAATCCTTTCCCTAGAAAAATCCACAGGGATAAGATGAGAAGGAATTATCAATGGAAGCTACTTACAGTGAATACTTGCTAATTCTACCTTCTAAAAACAAGCTATTGATTTGATAAAGAAATCTAAACTCTAAATTAAAAATAAAGATTTAAAGAATTGAATTACACCCCCAACCTAGAAATGTATAACTTGTGACAGTATCTAGAGATGGTTATTATTTTCTTGATCCCCTCAACTTATTTTCTAGTGATGAATCCAAATAGTCTAGGGAGTTGTGCTAGTTGGTATGCATAAGAATTTTTGTAGGTGTTAGAGTAGACTATTTGTAGGCTAGCTAGTCTCAAATGCATGCAAGGAGTAACACGGTGAATCTATGAGTTTCTTGTGTGCTTCTTGGCAATATTTTGGTAGAGTAACGGTGCAATCAAATTCAATGGACTCCAACCAATGCTTTAGTAAAAATATTGGTTTTTTTATAGAAAGTTAGCAGGGAAATTGTCCATCACACTTGGAAATCAAGAATTTCTAGATCACTCAAAGGAGGGGCAGTCAACTTACTAAGAATAATAATTAAAGAAGAATAATTTCATATGCATCTATCAAGCTCAAAAAAACGATTTGGTAAAGAAATGTGCAAGAAAATGACTTGGAAGTAAGCAACATGCATACATAACTCATTATTTAAGTCTTAGATTTAAGTGCATAGAATCTACGGTCTATGTAGACGGTGGTTATGAAACCTCCTTGGTGGTTGTGTAATCATATTCGAAGGCATACAAGAAGTTACGTAACCTCGGGGTGGTTACATAAGCATCGTGATGGTTACGAAACTTAAATGAAAACACTAAGGAAAAGAGGGTGAAAACATTTGTGAAAGTATGTAAGGCTAAGAATGAAAGAATCAGAAAAGAGTAAGTCACATGGGAAAGGAAAAAGAAAATAAATAGAACCTGGATTCATCATTTATTTTGGAAATGAATATTACCATCATTAGGAACTTTTACTATTTTGACAATATAACACCATGCAATTTTGGGTGTGTACATATTTCTCCCTAAGAGAATCATTTTAGCATGAAGACGTGTAAAACATGAAGTTTGAGTATGACTCGCCAAATGGGAAAGTTAGAAATTATACCTTACATGTCCATGTGTTGAAATCATGCTAATCTAAGCTTCTTGCCACCTACAAGAGAAAACAGGAATCAAGTGCAAATATAAAACATAATCAACAAAACATTTTAAAATAAAATGACAACACTACTTATCATATATGCGGGGATAAGAGATATACATGTGCCAATGCTCCTACCCTACAAAACACACACTCAAAACAATATTAGAAAACACACTATATATATCAAAATTGTTATTTATAGAAATCATTTACACTTACCCACTTGGTGAATTTTAGAGCTCTGGATTACATGTGACCATTTTGCATGAGAGTATAGTTGAAATGATGAGTACTTTAATACTATGGTAGCAAAACCAATGACATGAGCAGTGGGTCACGACCAAGGTATTTATTTGCATTTGTTCATTTTTACACTAAAATGTAGGAATTGATCAAGTCATAGGGGTAAATTTTCATAAATTTTTAGTGTAAATGATCATAAGGGGGCATCATGTAGGATTTGCATTTTTATTTATTTATTTTGGTATTTTTTTTTTTTAGCCTTTAGGGTATGACCTGTATTTCACAGGTGGAATTTTCATGGCAATTACACAACTGTCGATCTTCACAGAGTGGCAATTTTGCAACCTTACATAGGTTAAGAAATTATTGCTTAGTTAAGTAAAAATGCACAACCACCACTCTACTAACATCACTTTGGTTGTGTAATCATCAAGGAAGTTTTCAAATTTTGAGTAAGTATTGATTTTTTTATTTTAATTGTATTTGTAATGTTTTTGTGAGATTATTATGCATCCACATGAATCTATCTTGATCTTTTCTTACCATTTGAGGGCATAGGGGAAGTATATTATATGGATTAGGGCTCGGGAGTAGGATTGGTTGCCTCATATTTTGGAGAGGTTGACTCAAGAGGAGAGGGACTTACTATAGAGAGCTAGTATTTGGAGGATTTCATACACACGATTGGTTATACCTGCTATTAACTTATTGTGTGACCTAATAGCTTATTGGGATACAAACCAAAACACTTTTTGGTTTCTTGGGGTTAGAGGTGAGTGGTCTATCACCTTGGAGGATGCCTACTAGATTTTGGGAGTTCCTATCACTAGAAGGAAATTAGTATTGATGAGTTCCAACTCGAATCCCAATATCATAGTTGGGATAATTATTTGGGGGATACACATACACACGATCTTGGTGTGAAAAAGGTGTTAAACTACTTTTAGTTGATGCTACACCTATTCCTACTCTATTCAAGGCCATCATTGGTATCTTGGACTCACATTTGATTGGGGATAAGGGTGGGGATAAGTTCTTGTACTTTTGGGTCCCAATAGTAAAGAGTATTGAGTTATATGGTAGGTCCCACACATGGAGAGTATACATCTTAGGAACCACTTACCATGATTTCTATAGGATTTTTAGATTGAGGGGAAAGTCTCTTAGTCACCCTATACTAGTTATGAGTTGGTTCTATGAGAGGATGATCCCCAATTAGTGGGAAATTGAGATAACAGATCCCATGATTAGAGTAGCCTAGTGGGTTGACATAGATCCACTCATGGGCCCATATCATTTGATTTCTACACTCACCACAGTAGATATGATTTCACATCCATACTAGTATATAGTTGGCATATAGGGTGAGGGGATTATTAATTTGACAACATGCAATTCTATACTTTTGTTAGTTGATTGAACTAGTCAAGTTGATAATCATCCAGTCCTCAAGGTCCCTCAACACTTCGGGTTACCCTATACAGATGCACTCCCAGTATTTCCTTTAGTGTAGAGGGACTTTCGAGATTCAAGATCTTCCAAGATGGGAAATTTAGAGTGGACAGTTGATACTTAGGATTCTCATTGGTAGAAAATGAGTTACACATGATCTTGGTGTTGTGGGAGTATTTAGGCCGAGGATGATACTTCAAATTGAGGTAGGACTAACACAAATGGAGAGGAGTTGAATGATACCAATTAGGGATCACAGGAGGAGAGTGAACCAGAGTGGGAGGCCACTTGTAAGGCCTTAAAAGCTTCTAGAGTTAAGGAGGATGTGGAGGAGGAGATGATACACACAGAGGAGGACTTGACTATAGGAGGAAAAGACAAAGATTTATTCCATTCATAGTCAATGGAGGAGGATGTGAGAGTAGAGGAGGTGCTTGTATGAGATTCTATGCTAGCACCAACTATAGATTCAAGTTGAATGCCTCAACATCCGAGTAAGTAAAATACTCTTCCCCATCTTTACTTTAGAGAATGGACTATTAGCACACTATCTACTCTATCTCTCTTTTTCATTTTGAATTTTTTTCTAACTGACCATTGTTTACTTGTACTTTTCATGTACCATGGATGGATAATGAGATCTTATTCAAAAGATTCTCCTTAACACATTTGTAATTCCCACAAACATGACACATGAGCATCTACTTGCGGACATGGGACATATAATGATGGCTGGATGCCATAATGACATGTTCACATTAGCATGGATTACAGAAGACACCATGACTTAGATGAGGACCGACCATTCCTGTATACAAGGTGGTTAAGAGGAGACAATGATGATAGAATACATGCGGTGGAGCTACAACTACTAGTAGATCACACCGCCCGATGCATGGAAATTCTCACAAGAATTCTCATAGATCGAACATGGAGGCTCTCATGCTACACCTATCCATTCTCATCATAGGATCTGTAATAATATACCTCACCCCGTGCCCTCATAGGGATATCGAGAGAGGGATAGGATATGGACCTTTATTTCTTTTGGACCATTTTTACGTATACATCAATTTTTTTGTATTTTTGGCTCATAGATGAGTGTTTTGACCACACTCGCTAAAGTGTGATGGAAATGTACATGAAAAATTGATATTATTATATATACATATATGGACATATTTTTTTGGTTCAACATTCTTTGTAAGAGTTGACTTGGTTATGGTTTATCTCATATGTGTACTCTTAGACAATTAGAATTTCGATGTTTTTATTGTTTTATGGATGTTATGGATGATGATTGCATGTGATAGAAAAAATGATTTTTTATATGATTATGCATATGAAAATGATTTGTAACTTACACACTTTATTTCCCAAGTAATATTTATCATTTCTATCTCATTGGAAAAATGTGTTGAATATGGTATGATGAAAAGATGAACCCACTCCATTCTTAACTCCATGTAACTAGTAAGATGCGAGAGATAATCACCGAGATTCAAGAAGGACACGAGATATATGAATTGAGGAATGGTGAATGTGAATGATCAAGAGACAAAACTCTAACAAAGACCCAACTAAAACTTGCAAATCAACCCTAATAAAGATCAACTAACTAGTTTAGAATTAATTTTTCTTGTAAGTTTGTCTAGACTTAGATTCATGGATAGCCTATTGATTGACAAATTCTGGTTTTGAGGAACAATTATTTCTTTGACATACACATCTAGTTCATTTTTATGAAGCATTTTATTTTTTTATTTATTTATAGCTTGTGACTTATAATTGAGACCCCCTATTGTTATACCAAATTCACCCCTAGGTTAATTTGGATAAATCATCATAAATGGACTTATCCATTCAAATTATGTGACATGTGGATGGACATCAAAATTCAGCCCTAGAGATCAAAAGGAAAGAGATATCGGGTTACCTCGGATGAGTTAATATTCATACATGGAGAGTTGGTGAGCTGCGTAGTGAAATGAGTTGGGTGGGTTATCTAGTGAGTTGGAATCAAGTTGGATGAAGGCCGAGTTGCGGGGCGAGAAGGTCAAAAGTTTTTCGAGTCACACTGGTTGGATGAAAGATGGATGACCTAGAGGTTAGTCACTGGGTTGGTAGTGGGTTTGGTTGGCGGTTAGACGATTGTTCGGGTGATACACTAGGTTGGTTAGCTAGTCGATCGATCGGTTGGTAGGATATGATAGTTAGGCAATAGGTTTGATGACATAAGGTTAGATGTCATTTCTTGGATGGGTGGAACATTGTATGGAGAATTGGGTTGGTCGGTAAGGTGTGATGAATGGGTGTGTCGGCTCGGTTGGATGGTATGGACATGTTGGATGATGTCCAACCCCCTGCAGTTTGACAACACAAAGTTAGGACGGGAACATGGTTGGTGGTTTTGATGTTATAAGGCTAGGTTGGACAACATCCAACCCCCTCAGGTTAGATGACCCATGATGTAGATATGGCCAAGCTGGGTTGGTCGGTGACCATAAGAATATACACACCATAAAGTTAGAAGGTGTCCAACCCCGGGTTAGATGGGCAAGGTCAAGTGGTACATAAGGTTGGATGGGTCATGAGGTGTGTTGGCCCAATAGTTTTATGGATAGGTTGGATGGAATCAAACCTCCCTTGGGTTGGACGACCCATGATGTAGAGATGACGACCCAGGTTGGTCGGTGACCACAAGAATGTATGGCTCATAGAGTTAGATGGAGTCGACCCTCCGGGTTGGATGATCAAGGTCAAGTGGTACACAATGTTAGATACATCATGGGATTGGTCATCCCGATAGTTATACGGTGTGGTTGGCTAGGTTACATCATGGATGGCTTATGAGTTGTAGGAAAGGAAAAAGTAGGTGGGTGAATGATAGATCAACAAATAGATTTAATGTAGTATGGTGCCCATGCATTTTTAAAAAAAAAGGTACCCTCGAGAAGAGAAATGGTATGGCTCCCCATATATATTTAATGGAGGTTAGAGAGACATTGCTATATATTGTAAAATTCACCTCATTTAAAGAGAGAAATTCTTAAGCGGGAAACCCTAAGAAATTTGTTTCCTCAACTCTAATGAGATAAAATCCTTCTCCGCACTTTTTGAAAAGCATATTTATGCCTCTGAGCATCAATTTAAATGGTTTGTACATGTTTTGGAGCAATAAATTCTTGTTTTTTTGGTGTTTTCCATCCCTTTCTCATGTTTTATTGTATCTCTGTGCCTCTCCATTTCGTAGTTGTTTTTCTATGCATGTACTTCACATTTGTAGGTTTAATTAGCTATCTTTCCTAGAGTGTAGATGGTGACTAAGGATATGGGTCTATGTCATATTCACCTTACCTCTCCTAGTCTTATTTTCCCTCTTCTTTAATCCTCAAGTAGAATATATCACCCTCTTTTTGGTGCTATTTGTTTCACCGATTCTTGATAGAATTTAAGAAAATAGATAAAGTTTGATAGGTCAAGGAGGAATATATGTTTGTGATGTTGGTTGAAGGTTTTGTGCACATTTCTAATTTCTTATCCAGGATGACCATGAAGAAATTCCTTTTGGCTAGGAGGAACTACTTGTAAATGTAAAACAAGACCACAAGAAGAATATTAAACAATATATGTCAGTGGACTGCCTAGCGTGTGCTAGATCCAGGAAGTGTGATACTTCCTAGATGGTTGTCAATCCACTATTTAATACAATTTAATGCAATAAATAACGTAAAAAAATAACATCCTATTGTAGTTAATATGATTTAGGCATCTCATTAAAATATAATAAGAAAATCTAATCTAACAGGTAGGGTTATGATCAGATCTAGAGGTTGGGTAGGTGGTTTTGAGTTTCTACAGGTCTAACAGAGGTCCAGTAAAGGTTACAAATGGTTCTAGGAAATTTAGGAGTGGGTATTAGCTTGTTTTCTTGAGTTGGGTTATCAGACATAGAGACCGATGCTAGTCTAGATGTAACTGATGATAGTTTAGATATTACTGACAACAATTTAGGGTGGATAAGGGTAGAATAGTTAAATGTTAGAAATAGGGGTCTAGGTTCTCTCTATGTCTACACAAAGAGATGGGGAGGTTTGTGGAGTGGCTTCAGGTAGTGTATCTAG
The DNA here is from genome assembly GCA_018340775.1 of Taxus wallichiana var. yunnanensis. Lineage (NCBI taxonomy): Eukaryota > Viridiplantae > Streptophyta > Pinopsida > Cupressales > Taxaceae > Taxus > Taxus wallichiana. The sequence continues at coordinate 695,331,887 of CM031240.1, forward strand.
CTTGGGTGAGGATTTTGTGAGGTTTTAGGGGTGATAAAGTCAACTTAGTGAAAGTCTGTCAGAAGATACAATAACCAATGTCGGATCAGTAACCGATGTTGGTGAAAGGGAAGCGATGACAATGAAGGTGACCAGATTGATGAGAGGTTGAATGGTGGAAATCAAGTAAACTTGGTTTTGGATTTTCTTTGTGATTGTAAAGAGAAGGGGAGAAGGATGGTTAGGCTCATAAAAATCCCAGGAAAGCTCAGGAATGTCTAAGAGTTAGGTATAGGGGTTAAAGGGGTTGTGGGTTGTTGGATGGGTGGATTGACAGGAAGGTGGGGATGGTGGAATGCAAAGTAGAATGGGATCTAATAAATAGAGCTAAAGAAACCATGATCTAAGTAAGTATAGAATGATGTAGATCAAAACATACTTACATGTATTTGAGCCTAATTGGTGGAGGATAATAATGGTTGATCTTTGGAACTTGTAATCAGTGTCATGGCACCGCTTCTTGGAATGTTATAGTAAATACCAATGCTTTAAAATTACTCTTGGTGCTAGCTAGGGTCATCTAGATGCTCTAAATGGATTTGATTCATGCTTGCATGAAGATTTCTCTTTCTCCAAAACTCGAAAACACCCACTTCTCAAAATTTCCAACCTCTGGAACAAGGTTTCAAAAGTGAATATATGGTAGCAGACGATAAGGGTTTAGGGTTAACCGATGTCGATTTAGCATTAGCGGCGTCGATTATAGTGGTAAATCCCAAGTTTACAAAAATAGCATATCTTGGCTATCTTTTGGCGAGTTCTTCCCATTGGTTCAAGTCAAAAAAATTATTTTTCACTTAGACAAGTGGGTATGTTATTAGAGAAAGAATAGACATCTGATTTTAAGGTTAGACTAAGTCTCGATTAATTAAGGTAAGTAGAAATTGAATCTTAGTTAAAAGAAACATGTAAATAATAGGTCCATGATGAGGTGTTTAGGTGATGTGGCTAGGTGAGGTGGTTAAGTGAGGATATTAATTAAATTAATTAAATTAATTAAATTAATTAATCATTGGCACTATGGGATATTTTATTTTTATTTTTGGTAAATAGTTTTTTGAAAGGGACTATACCCTTAAGAACAAAAGAGGCCCTAGAAACCAGAAAAGGAAAGAGAACCCGAACAGGAAGGATCAAAAACTAGATGGGACAATGAATTCCAAAGTAGCAAAGAGCAAAGCTACCCCCAACAAAACAAAAAAATACAAACATTGCATAAAAGCAGTAAAAAGACAGCAAAAAAATAGCAATAATTACAAAGAAGTGTAGCAAAAGCACCCACAATTACTTCTTGGTGGCTTTGTCGATGCTGGATTTGATAATCTACCAAGATTTGAACATACCCAAAGTCATCATGTGGGTAGATTCAGTAACATCCAACTGATCAATGGTCCTTTTCTTTCCTTTTCAGTGCCCCAAAGGGTTGCCGGAACCCCGCTGAGATTGGAGACACTACGGACATGTTGCTCAATGAACTCTTCAATTGCATTAAAAATGGCCATATTATAATCATGGCGAGTCTTGGCCTTCCCTAAATGGGAGTCTAAGGAGTTCAGCTTCTTGTAAATATCTTCAATCTAGATATTATTCATAGCCACCTCATCCTCATTCCTCTTACCTTTTTGTTTTGCCAAGTTTTTGACCTCTTCCTTCAACAACTTCATGTCAGCTTCTAAGGTGCTATGGGATATGAATATGTAAGGTATGGTTAATTTAATTAAGGGGGTTATAAGGGAATTAGAACCTATTTTTGGTGTTTAAATTTTGCCCCTTTTTGTCACGTAGCTTGTATTGGTAAGCGACATTGACAAAAATAGGAAGTGATTTCCCCATTTGTGGGTGAGAGAGGGGGTTTTGCAAGTGTGGGTGAGAGTGGGGTTTCGCCAAGTGTTGGTGAAGTCGATCCCCCTCAAACTAGGAATTGATGAGGTGTTTTATGGAATCAGTGAGTTATTTGATAAATGTGTAGTTGGTGGAAGTTAAGGTAGGTGGGGAAGAGTATGGGTATTTTGGGAAAGGGTGATGGTCAATTCGGGTAATAAGTAATGGGCCAGGGTCAAATTGGGTAATGGGTAATGGAAATCAAACACATGCACATGTATAGATGTAACATGGTACCAAGTTTAGGAGATGGCAAACTTTACATCATCTAAGGTCGATAGGTTTATCCAAACAAGGGTGAAGTGATTTTGGTATCTAGGGTATAGGATATGATCGGAAACATAATGTAGGTTAGGTACAAGAATGTCTAGCTATTTTTGATACACCAAATATTTGGTTGAGACAAATGGAATGATAATAGGCAAGGTATGGTTGTTAGGCTAAAACAACATGGTTAATGGCATCGCAAGGTATTGTAAGTAAACAAGAACAATGGTCACACAAAGTAGGTTAGGTCTAGGTAAATAGGTCATGGTACAGGTGAGGCCAAGGTATGGTTGTTAGGCTAAAAACATGGGTAACGACATCACAAGGTATAAGCGAGTACACAAGGTCAATGGTCACACAAAGTAGGTCGAGTCCAGTAAATAGGTCATAACATGGGTAAGGCTAAGGTATGGTTGTTAGGCTAAAATAACATGGGTAACGACATCGTAAGGTATATCAAGTACACAAGGTCAATGGTCGGACAAAGTGCTTTAGGTCTAGGTAAATAGGTCATGGAATGGGTAAGACCAAGGTATAGGTAAAATAACAAATCCCTAAACATAATTAAGGAAATGTAGGGGTAGTTTGGGCTTGTAGGTAGGTTACAATAAGTGAGGGTAAAGTCAAAGGGTATCTGGAAATAATGAGTTGAGGTCAAAATGGTATAAATGGGGTGAAAATGATAATTTTAGGTGACTAATGCCGGATATAATGTAACTTATGTCAGTTTGGTATGTTCGATGTTGGTCTTGTTGAGTTAGGGCTAAAAATGGAAAATCCATGCTTCTGATTCACTTTAAAAAATTTAGTTGTGAAAACAACAAAGCGGTAGTTCCTTCGTGGATAGTGACATGACAAGGAAGAGGGTTGATTTGGTGAGCTTTGTGGCAGGTGATTGGCATTTGATTTGCAGGTCCATGAGATTAGTTTGAGTGATTTCATTAGTTTGGGGTTAAGGAGTTTATTTGGTCATGTTATAGGTGGGAGAGGGGTTGGAGTGGCTTAATGGCACAACATCTAGATGTACCACCATATAGATGATGCCAAGATGAGGTAGGATTCAATCTGATTTTTTCCTTTGGTTGAAACTAATATGTTGAAATCAGTTTAGGTTAAAAGGTTTTTGGTGGGAATTTTATTTTTAATTTATGGGTAAAATTAATTAAATAAGGGATGGGGAAGGTCCAATGTAGCTTAAATAGGGTTGGTAGTGAAGTTAGGTAAGGTTTGGGTAGGGTAGAGTAGGTTTATAGGTTGTTGTTTTTCATTTTTGAGAAAAGGGGGATGGGTTTGTGGTTTTGGATGTCATGATAGAGACCGAGGATGGTCAAGGGGTGGTTGATGTTAGTCGGCTTTGGCCATTGTCAATCATGGTTTGGGTGATCAACACCAGTCAAGAGAACCAATGACAATTAGGTGACCAACATTAGATACAATTAAGAGTAGAGAGGTGAAAGAAGGACTAGGTAGGAGAGTAAAATAGGCAAGAAATGGGTAGGTGAAGATTTATGTAGAGGGAAAAGGGTAAAATGTTATTTTGGTGATGTGGGATAGGTAAGTAGGTGAAATGATGTTTAGAATGATGAATCATGATTATAAAGGGGTAGTAGGTTGATGGGTGAATTAGGTAAATGGGGTAAGTAGGATTAATGTGGTTAGGTATGGTTTGGGGGTTAATAGGTAAGTGAAGGTTGTCAGGTTGTAACAATGTTGTGGTTTGTTGGATGTAGGCTAGGGACTGCTGCAGATGTGGGATAGAGTACCATCTCTCGTTGATAGTGATATGACCGAGTGTGACCACAGAGGAGTGGAGGCACATGATAGATGTTGGCTTGAGTGAGATCTGATGCTATAGGTGTGTATCTCAAGATCTGAGTTTGATGGTCACGCTCATCGATAGATGGGACTCACCGATCAATACTTTCACTTCTTAATCGATGGGTGAGATTATTGTAACATTCCCATTTTAAGACTTTAGAAACAAGGGAATTTTTTTTTGAGTAATTGTCTCTGTTCTAAATACGTAATTTAGAACACACATTCCAAAAACAACCTGATTTTATAACAAATAACCATATGCAATCGTAATGACTTAGTAAACTACCGATCTATTCATTTCATGACTCGGTAAACTACCGATCTATTCATGTTTAACACTAAGTATTGAATAATTTTCTATATACTACGTATACCTGGTTCCCTTACCCTATTCTAAGTATTGAGTGATCTGTCTAAGGAACCTAATTGAATAGTTTTACCAATATTCATCTCGCATCACGATCCTTAGACAAGGTGACATATGACAATGCAACCAAGAGATTGCGATACTTTGGCAAAATATTTATAACATATTGTTCGTATTACTTATTCCTTGATGGCATAAATATCCCAAATAACATATTACTTTTGTATTACTTATTCCTTGATGGCATACTATCAATCCCAAATACATCCTTCACCCCCACTCTATTGTTATCTAGAATGTCCTTTACTGACTTCCATCAGTCCTCTTGCCCAAGGTTTATCCCAAGTTCTGGTTAACAGCGTAGGTGATGATAGGAAGGATCTCACTAAGACTTAGGATAGATTGGCATAGTGGGTCAACCTAAGTCAACCCCGTGTGCCAAGATACCCTAACTTGTAGAGGGCTACTTCATATCGCAACTATGCTACTACTACCCATTCTCGGAGAGAAACTAAGTTTAAGTCCAAAAGTGTGTAGACCTAGATGATCAATGTAAGAGGGTGTTGCCACATGTCAACTACAGTGTTGTATCCTCGAGAAGATCCTAATCTTCTTGAAGGTATAGCCCTACAGTTGGTGTGTGCCAGCATCCTACATAGAATAGCCTCGTCGAGATATACATACCCCTAGGAGATTATTAAAGTTAAATTAATTTGGATTCTTAAAGGTAGATTTCAGCAACTTTTCCCAGACTCTAATCCAACTCTCCCTAAGTTATTTTTGAATTAGGTTCCATTAACCCTTGCATAACTTCCTTAAATTAAGATTGCTTTTGATGTTTGCTAATGTTGGCTGAACAAATAACCACCAAGAATTAAGGACAACAACCTCTTAAGTTTCATTCAATGTGATTTAACTATTCAAGGAAGTGTAACAACCACCGAGGTTGTAACTTAGAAGACTTTATTAAATGAAGTCTAATGATTGTATTCATATCTCCTTTTTGCTTACTTTTTAATAAGAGAGGAAGAGTCTTCCTATTATGTTCTAGGGTTTAACACACCCTTTATGTCCCTTATAATTTCATAGTTTTCATTATAAGTTATCACACGATACCTTAATAATATGAATTGTTTAGATAAGAACATTGATTATCTGCAAATTATTTAGTTGCTCCATGTTTAGGGAAAATACTCTAATTCCCTTTTTCCTACTTATCAAAAGAACACTCATTGAAACATATAATTAACACGAAGAACATCAATCTGAATAGGATTTCATTTCTTTTGTAAAAGTACAAGATAATTTACATAATCCATGCAAGTACATTCTCATTCTACATTTCCTTATCAAAACTTATACATTTACAACTTATGCATTTCATACATAGTGCATAATAGAAGCCTTCATTAAAAAATGAATAACTTTTATTTTTCAATAAAACATAAGAACAGATCAGAATTCTTCTCAAGAATCAACTTAGATCAGCCAATGCATCATATAAGTTTTTACCTTCTTTTATCACTTACAAAGTTCATCTGCAAAAATTGCTAGCACGGGTCAATTCAATGAACCGAGCATGATAGTCACTAATCCTTAAAATTAAGTGCATTCCACTAATTGTTCCAATAAAAACAACCCTGCTTTAATGAACAACAAGTAATTCATACTCCCTAAGCATAAGTAATATCAATAAAAAGAAGAGCAATACCAAACATGTTTAACAAAAAGAAGAACATAATATAATCTATAATACATGTCCTATAAATTAAAGTATAATTGATCCCATCAATTATCTTTACCAAACAAAAAAACATAACATATCATTGTTTCCAATCTACCAAATATAATACAACTCATATCTTTACTATAAGATACAGAAGTGTTTACAACATATTCCCTCTTGGATGTTTCATCTAACTTTCAAGTAAAGAAGAAGAGAAAGAAATCCATTTTCCAAAGTACATAATCATCAACAAGGTTGAAATAGGCAAATATCATGAATTAGAATGTTCCTTTAAAGTAACTATACTTTAAAATTTAACAATTTAATATATTCATCAAAATAGACCCATTGAAAGAAATCCAAGAAGTGATGGATTAACAGTCAACAACAAGCTACAATTTCTTTGCTAACCTAACTTCAATCTTATCTACTTCATTTTAGTCAAATGAAAATATACAAGACTAATAAACACTGAATTTCCTTTTCCATTAAGAATAAAAATCAGGAGGTTCCAACCAACGAACTTAACCCAACTGCATTAGAAAAAGAGACCTAACAGAAAATGATCCCAATTTATAATCATTTCTTTACAACTTAATAAAATAGTTTTACTTCCTCTCCTACATATAGTTTAAGTTCATTCAAGAGTTCCAAGGAAAGAGAACAATGACCATTTCAAAGAAAGAGAATACTAAAAATTTCTTCCTTTCTAAACCTTCCCATTATAATGCATGAATTCTACTTACCATTAGGAACAATGTATCAATGAAACTCATACACAGTCCACGACCAGTAAAGATTCACAGAGTATTTCTTTAAAGGCCTAACATTCTTTCATTGGACCAGAACAACCTCAAGATAAGAAGAAAACATGTTAACATTGCTCTTTCTTAGAACCCTATACTATCAACAGTGAAGTTCCATCAAACCTTACCATTAACTTTCCCTTTTTAAACTCTAAGAGAAAACAGTGAAGTTCAAACACAGTCGTAGTCAAGTTTGAATCACAGTTAACCTTCCAAACTTAGCATTCATTCATTAGACCCATCAAGAGACAAAAAATCTAAGTAGATACTACACTCAAAGTTTTCCAATCGATAAGGCAGAACTATCTTGACAGTATTCCAATGTATTACTACAAGAACTACAGAATGAGATTCCAATTAAAAGGACAACCAACAAGCTGATTCCAATCAAAATCTCTAAGAGTTTATCTAACAACTTACTAAGCCATGCTTCCAATTTTCTTTTACACATATAGTTTGTTCAAAAAGGATTTTGAATTTAGAACCACTCCATCTAGTGATAAAATCCATTTAAATGACAAGATCAACATCTAATTAATAATGCATTCAGTCCAAGACTCGAATTACAAATCCAAACACAAAGTACAACACATTCTCCCTAAAAGGGTCAAATCATACAAATGCTTCTAACCAAGTTTGGGTAACAAAATGATCCCTCTATGGTTTTTAAAATAATGAAAATATTATAATGTCTAAACCAACACTTCATTCAAGTTACCTTATAAATTACAAATGCCAAGTAACAAAACAATTGTATAGGGATGTATCACAATTTCTCAATCACAAATCCCTAAATACACCAAAGATCTGTATAAGCTAGATTGAGTAAGAGGAAACTTCTTATAAAATAGTTTAGAATAAGAAAATAGCTTCCCTTCCTAGTTATTTATCCAAATCAAACCCTGTTCCATACTAAATGTAGGATACTTAACAGAGTTCATAGCAAAATGACTACAAAACATGAAAGTTGGGTTCATAACGAACCTACAATGATAGTTACATAGTCATAAGGAAAATAGTTCACAAGCACCCTACCTAAAGTGGCTTTGAACAATAATAAAATCTATCTAAGATAACAAACACAAGTTCCAAATTCAATATTGTTCCAAAAACAATCAAGTTTTTGCAAGATGCAATAAAAATTAAACCATATACGGTTTTTCTTGTGCATGCAAACTTGCAACACTCAAAGTTTGCACAAGGTGATATGAAAAACACCAAGCCATCTACGGAGTTAATTACAAGTGAATTATCTAATCAAATAGCTTGAACCAGTTTGTGAGTTTCCATAAGAACTAGAGTTGCTTACCAGCTCGGGTATATAAAACACAACAAGTTTGCAACACTAAACTCAACAAATATAGATAGGTCTCAGTAACAATTTTAGGCTGAAAAAGAAGTCAAACCCAACAACTATTTCCAACCACTGAAGAAGCTAAACAAAGTTACCAGTTTTGTTCACGTATTCATAGTTCCATTGTGAAAATGGCAATGCAAAATAAGCTTCCAACAAAATCATGTATAACCCAGATTCAAAACCCAGAATACAAGTTATACAAAACCCATCAATCAATTTACCAGATAATAATGAATGCATAGAACTCATCAGAGAAAAGTTGTTTTAATGAAAAAACTTAGAGGAAAGCAAGAGATTTTAATAGTTAGGGCCTATCATGCTTGATAGTGTCACTATAAAATCGAAGAAGACCTCTAAGCTGAGCTCGCTTCTTCCCTTCTTCTCCATGAAATATCAAAAACCAAATACCTCTTCCACAATACCTCATATACTCTCCATGAAATAAAAAAGATTTGAAACCTCCAAAATAGCCATGCAGTGTAGTTTAAACTGTTGGTTCGAAAAACCAAAGTGCATGAAGAAATAAAATCGAGAGCATGTAAAATGAAACAACCAAACAAAAATTTGTTGGCATGCCTACCAAAGTGGTTTGGGCTCGTGAAACAAAGTTCATTAATTTCATTAATTCCATATCTCCCACCCAATCTTCCTTGCCACCACCTACCAAGTCTAGTAAGTTCCAAATCAAAAATAACATGTGTTTCCATTTCTAGTGATACTGCCACCTAAGCCTCTACCAAACCAACTAACCCCTACCAAAGTTGGTAGTCCCACATGTCCTTTCATCCTTATCAACAACATTAATGCCTTAGGAACCATCTCCTATACTTGTGACCCCTTAGGTTCCCCTTCATGCCATTAATTTAGGATAGATTACTGGCTTAGGTTAGATCTTAGGTAGAATTAAAGTTTATACCTTAGGATATAACACTAACCACTAACCCCCAACATAGGTCCTTAGCAATTAGGTTAGATGAATCCACATAGGTAAGTAATAAAAAATACAATAGCTTTTAGAAACTAGGTTAGATAACCAAATAACCTTGGTAGTGTTAGGTTCTAGTTTTAATACCTAAGCAACCCTTCTAACTTGTTAGTACCAAGTTTTAGGTTAGAAACAAAATTGTATCAAGTAACATAAATTAGGTAGGAAATACTTTCGCCTAGCTTAGGATTCCTTAAGTCGATCCTCAATAGGGTCCTGGGTATCCCTTATGTCGTGTACAGGCTGCATGCCTATTTTATCGTGCAATGACCTGTCTTGGTCGATCTTCAAAGACCCAAGCCAAACAACCTACTGAATGGAAGTATGTTCACACAGAAATCAAAGAACTTGCAACAACAAAGTTCAGTCCAAGCATGTGCCTTAACTCATGGAATGTCAAATTTACCATTCATTTAGCAGAGTAGATTTAGAACATTCCTTGGATCACTGAAATTGATCCAAGGATGAATCAGATAAATAGATAAATTTACAACTCTTAAACTAGATTGCAAATCACCTACCAGAAGTGAAAAATGGATTTAGAGAAGTCATACTAGTTTGATCAAAGGATCTTAAGAGCAGAAAAGACTTATCCATATCAAGCATGATTTCCAATAATCAGAAGAACATATCCATATAAGGAAAATCACATATCAACACTTGAATGCAAAGGAGGAAAATAACAACAGTCAAGGGTGTTACATGCTTCCCTCCTAAAAGAATCATCATCCCGATGATTACATCCTTTATAATTTATATCAAGGACAATCAATTCATTCACTTCTCTTATCCTAAGTCAAATATTTCAAAACCTTATAGTTCCAGAAATCAGTATTAAATAACTTTTTATTCAAATCAAGTAAATATCTACCCAAAACTGGCTTACTTAATGTCATAAAGGATAAATTCATATAATTTTATCAGTCAATGATTCAATTCTGTTCAAATAGATATGGAAAAGTAGTTTTCATATCCTCTAGATTTTCCCAAGTTGCACTCTCCTTGTTAAATTGGTCCCACTGGACCTTACATTGACTTATTTCTCTATTTCTTAAATGCAACTAGTAAGTTTCCAAAGCACTTGAATGGGCTTAACCATGATTATTCTGGGTCTTGGACCTACAAGGAATTCCAATTTAACACATGTGATAAATCTAAAACATATTTCTTAAGAAAAGAAATATGGAAAACATCATGCATTCATGACAAAGTAGGTGGTAGTGCTAGATGATAAGCTTTACGGGGTTGATTACTTCAACTATTTGAAAGGTCCCACATAACATGGTGATAACTTGGCAGCCTTTCCAAAAGTTATGGAACTCTTTTTCGGTTTAACTCGAAGAAAACCCTTTCTCCAAGTTCAAATTTCCTATCAACCCACTTTAAGTCCAAGATAACTCTTTTACCTATTTGCAGCTTCTTTCAAGCATTCACGAATCATTTTAACTTGTTGTTCCATTTCGTAAGGATTTTAGGTCCAATTACCTCTCTATCCTCAATGTTATCCCAACTAATAGGGGTTTTGCATTTCCTTCTATAAAGCACCTCAAAAGGTGCCATCTTAAGAGAAGCATGATATGTATTATTGTATGCAAATTCAACTAATGGAAGGTACTCCTCCCACTTATACTGCTGATCCATACAATACATCCGTAACATATCCTCCAAAACCTGATTTACTCTTTCAGTCTATCCATCATTTCCGGATGATATGCAGAACTGAAATTCAATTTAGTGCCAAGAGTTATGTTAAGCATTTTCCAAAACCTTGACGTCATTCTAGGGTATCTATCAGATATGATTAATTTAGGTACTCCATGTAATCTGAAAATTTCGTGTACAAATATTTTAGCCAAAACAGAGAATCATCCTTTATATTTCCAGCAATAAAATGAGCTACTTTTGTTAGTTTGTCAACTACTACCAAAATAACATCGTGCTTATTCTTGACATAGGCAATCTTTGTAAAAATCCATGCTTATTACCTACCATCCCTACTACGGTATGCTATAAGGAAACAATAAACTAGTTGGATGCATATGTTCTACTTTTACTCATTGACATTCTAGATAATGAGTCACAAAATCTATAACATCATTTTTCATTCCTTTCTAGAAATATTGTTGTTTTATATCAGCAAGCATTTTTGTAATGCCAAGGTGTCCAGAAAAAGGTGAATTGTGAAACTCTGTCAACAATTTCTTTCTCAAATCATTAGGTAAGGGTACGTATACTCTGTTTTCATATCGTAAGATTCCCTCATTATCAAAGTGAAAACCTTTATACTTTTCATCCTTCGGATCTGCAACAAGTGCTATTTTTACTTGCTGAAAGTAAGAGTCAAATTCCATAACACTTTTTACTTCATCCTTAAACTGAGTTCTTAGTGTTATAAGAGCAAAAATGTGCTTCCTACGACTTAGAGCATCAACCACTCTATTCTCTTTTCCTTTAATGTAACTTATGTCAAAATCATATTGAGACAAAAACTCTAACCACCTTTGTTGTCTTGCATTCAGATTTGGTTGAGTAAAAATGTACTTAAGTCCAAGGTGATCAGTTTTCAACTCAAATGGTTTACCAAGTAGATAATGCCTCCAAACTTGAAATTCATGAACTATGATAGCAAGCTCTAAATCATGTGGAGCATAATTCAACTCATGTAACTTAATTTTTCTACTTTCATAAGCTATGACATGATCATTTTGTAAAAAAATACCTCTAAGACCTTCCCCGGATGCATTTGTTACAACCGTGAAGTCTCCATTTGGATCAGGTACAACTAAAATAGGTGTTGAAGTCAACTGAATTTTCAAAATTTTAAAAGAAGATTCACATTTATCATTCCAAACAAATTTCTTATCCTTTTTCTGCAATGAAGTTATTAGTGTAGCCACCTTAGAAAAATTCTTAACAAATTTTCTATAATAACCTGCAAGGCCCATGAAGCTTCTAACTTCATGTACATTTTTTGGTGTAGGCTACTCGATTATAGCTACAATTTTAGAAGGATCTACAACAATCCCATATTTACTTATAACATGACCCAAATAGTGAACTTTAGTGTCATAAAAAGAACATTTGGATAGCTTACCATATAACCATCTCTTTCTCAAAATTTCCAAAACTATTTTTAAGTGTTCATGATGCTCCTCCACACTTTTAGAATATATGAGAATGTTGTCCAATAATACAAGCACAAACTTGTCCAAGTATTCTTGAAAGATATTATTCATTAAGTTTATAAAAGCTACAGATGCATTCATTAATCCAAAGGGTAAAACCGTGAATTCATAATGTCCATACCTTGTCCTAAAATCCATTTTATGAATGTCCTCTTCCTTAATTCGTAATTGATGATATCCAAACTGAAGGTCTATCTTAGAATATACCAACGCTCCACGCATTTGATAAAATAGGTCATCAATTCTAGGAAGTGGGTATCTATTCTTGATTGTTTCTTTGTTTAACATCATATAATCAATGCACAATCTGAATCTTCCATCCTTCTTTTCACAAAGATCATTGGTGCTCCCTAAGGTAAAACACTTGGTCTAATCAAAGCCTTAGACAAATTTCTTGTAATGTGAGCTTTAAGCTCTACTAACTCTATGGTAGTCATTCGATAAGGTGCTTTAGAAATAGGTTCAAGTACCTAGTTTGATTTCGATTGTGAAGTCAAACTCCTTTTGGGTGGTAATCCTGGTAATTCTTGAGAAACACATCATTGTAATTACGTAACAGCAAGATAATGTTCCATGAAATCACTATTTTCTTCCATAGATTAATTTTTTTTACTACATATAAGATACAACCCTTATTTTTGGCCTTTTTAAGTTACATAGTTGATAATTTCCTAACTGAAATTTCTCGTATTACACCCGAATCTCTGCTTTTTTTTGCGAGATCATCTAAAAACTAATATGTTTTTCAAAACAGTCTACCTTTACTTTATGCTCTACTAACCAATTTACACCCATGACTATATCATAAGATCCCAAAGGTGCTACATAGAGATCAACCTCTATGGAAAAGCTAGGTAAGTCAAGGACTACTCCGAAAAGACACATACTAATTGTATGAATAGAATTATTACCATAATGTACAGTCCATGATTTATCCATTTTTCAGCTTTTCTTTTAAGTTTTGAAGCAAGTTTACTAGAAATAAAACATTGGTGAGCTCCTATCAAAAAGAATAATTCTGGTATCTTTGAATAACTTACTAGAACTTTAATAGGTGTAACTACTTTTTCAACTTGCTTTGTCACCATCGCAAGCATGTATCTTGTCTACTGATTATGACCATCCTTCTTCAAAGGACATTGATTCATGTAATGATCTTTGCCACAATTATAACAGCCTCCTACCGGTCCCTTTTTGGGCTCAGAATTATTTCCAGCCTTATAGTTATCATTCTGACCTCCATAAGGTTTTCACTCGTTATTATTATTCCTAGCAAAATTGTTCCATGTATTACCAATGAACAGCCTTGTTCATTATTATTTTCTTATTAATATCCATTAGAAACTTACTTTTGTTACTAAACTTTTTCCATGGTCCTTTCTTAGGTGCAAGAGAAGCTGAAGAAGAGTTTGGAACTTTCTTCCATACTTCTTCCTTGTGAGTAGAAATAGCCTTTAATTTCTGTTCCTGCATTATGGCTTTTTCAACAACCCCTTCCATAGTGGTTGGGCTATGAACATCTACCTCTCCCTAATAATGGGATTCAACCCCATGATGAATTTCCATATCCCGAACTTCTCATCAATTTGATACGAGGTATTATTGATGTCGAATCGCAAACACCCCGAATGTACGCAACACGATGGGTTGAGACTCTCAGTACGATTTCATAACATGGAGCTTTTCCCAAGTGTGGGACCTTGTAAAATTGGAAAAGCTCTATTCGATAAGGATGAAAGTCGGTTCCTATTCCTCTGTTCAGATGCACACGTAGAAAATGCAGAGGGTTTACTAAAAACCTAATCTAACTTGCCAAGGAGATAGGGTAAGAAAATGCATAAAATAAAACCTAAACTACAAAGGTGATGCACCGAGGAATGAAGAACACCTGTCTTGCCAAATAAACATAGACCATTAAAATGTAATGCAAGATCATGCACAGATAGCCAGATTCACAGTGAAAGATCAGGGGGGTGCAAATGAATACAGAGAGGGTTGAGAATCATCCATAGACATGCATTAATTTGCTCCAAAGATTGATACAACACACTGCAAAATGCCAAGAGGCAAGGTTTCATTATAGTTTCAAATGGGAGGTTTTAACTCCACAAGTTCACCTGCCAAAGAGAAGAAGGGAGGGGCAAAACAAGAATGTCCAACCTTTAGAAAGAAGCCCCTCCTTACAATTTATAGGAAGAATGAGAGAGAAAAGAGAGAGGAATTCCAAATCTACCCCAACCACCTCCAGGTTGCATTTAACTCATCTCATAATGATGGTAGGTGAGAACCCCAGCGAACCCAAAAGTGGCGAACTGTATTTTGCATTTTTAAGAATTTTTTCTCACTCAATTAAAGATATCTAGTTGTAGTTGGATAGAGGACCTTGTAAGCTTTCTGAAAAGTCCAACCTTGCATGAATCGAGCTCCCAGTCAAAAGTTATGGCCATCTGAATATCTGCGCCAGGGTCTGCTTCCTGTCAGCGCTCAAAATGTTGCGCCTCCTGAAGGTGCACCATAGGCACATCCGTGTGTGTGTCGACATCCTCTTACATGCGCCAAGGTGTAAATTTTTCCCTGTTGACACTCTGTGTCATGCGCCATTTCTGTGCGCCAAGGGCGCATCCTTTACCCTGTCGACATCCATTTTTGTGCGCCACTTTCCTAGGTGCAAGAGAAGCAGCATACATTTTAGTGTCAACACTCATTTCATGCGCCATTGTGCAAAAAGGGTAGCCTTTAATTTTTTTCCCCCTTTCGACACTTTTTTCATGCGCCATTTTCGTGCACCAAGGTGATAAATGTCAAGGATTTGAGCTTCTTTGATTTTATATTCTCCCAATAATTGTCTATATCTACATGGGGGAAAGATATATACAATAGGTACATACTTGAGTAGTTTCATAAATTATTCCCAATACTCGAGTTGAGTTAACTTCCTTTGAGCTAATTTCTGAAATTTAGTCATTTTATGATCATAATAAAGTTGTGGTAGCCATCGTTGCCTAAAATAACCTTTAAATTTATCCCCTGTGATGTTAGTTTCATCAATGTTTAGCTCAACCTTTCGGTTGTCCCACCATGAAGATGCTTCATGAGAAAGTTGATATGCTCCCCAAATAGCTTTGGTATCTTTTGAGAAGTTCCTTATTGTAAACTACTTCTCCATCTCATTGAGCCAATTCTCAGCTCCATCACCTAATGTGGTGCCATCAAACTTAGGTGGACTTATCCTCTTTATATCATTAGTGAGTTCAAGTAAGCCAACCTAGCCTTTTTGTTTTTTGGCTAGTTAGGCACATTAACATTGTTATTATCAACATCCATATTGGGGTTGTCCTCAGGAGGTGGCTGATTGTAATTACCAGCTTCTTCTTCCTCCTCATTACCCATCACTTGTTGCTCAAGCACAGTCAAATGATCTCTTCTGTCCAATAGGGCAGCAAGGATATCATCAAGTTTTTGGGTTGTTACTACTCCTTCCTCAGGTGGAGCATTGTTCGCAACATTTCCTCTTGTTCTAACCATTTTCTATTACAAGAAAATTCAAAGTTTTATTAGATTATGGACACAATAGGTCCAAGAGATCTGCAACCTTCAGCTTTGATACCAAGATGTAACATTCCCATTTTAAGACTTTAGAAATAAGGGAAAATTTTTTTTTTTTGAGTAATGTTCTCTATTCTAAATACGTAATTTAGAACACACATTCCAAAAAAACCATTCTTATAATAGATAACCATATGCAGTTGTAATGACTCGGTAAACTATCGATCTATTCATTTCATGACTGGTGAACTACCGATCTATTCATGTTTAACACTAAGTATGAATACTTTTTGTATACTACATATACTTGGTTCTCTTACCCTATTCTAGGTATTGAGTGATCTGTCTAAGGAACCTAACTGAATAGTTGTTACCAATATTCATCTACATCATGATCCTTAGACTAGGTGACATAGGACAATGCAATTAAAGCAACTTGTGATACTTTGGCCAAATATTTTTAACATACTATTCATATTACTTATTCCTTGATGACATACTCGTCAATCTAGAATATGTCCTTCACCCCCACTCTATTGTTATCTAGAATGTCCTTTACTAACTTCTGTTAGTCCTCTTACGAGGTTTATCCCAAGTTCTTGTTAACATTGTAGGTGATGATAGGAAGGAGCTCACCAATACTTAGGATAGATTGGCATACTGGGTCAACCTAAGTCAACCCCATGTGCCACGATACCCTGAGTCCTAGAGGGCTACTTCATATCACAACTATGCTACTACCCAGTCCTAGAGAGAAACTAAGTTCAAGTCCAAAAGTGTGTAGACCTAGATGATCAATAGAAGGGTGTTTCCACATGTCAACTATAGTGTTGTATCCTCGAGAAGATCCTAATCTTCTCAAAGTACAACCTTGTAGTTGGCATGTGCCAACATCCTACAGAATAGCCTCGTCGAGATATACATACCCCTAAGAGATTATTAAAGTTAAATTAATTTGGATTCTTAAAGGTAGATTTCAGCAACCCTGCCCAGACTCTAATCCAACTCTCCCTAAGTTCTTTTCCAAATCAGGTTCCATTAACCCTTGCAAAAATTCCTTAAATTAAGATTGCTTTCGATGTTTTGCTAACATTGGCTGAACAAACAACCACCAAGAATTAAGGACAATAACCTCTTAAGTTTCATTCAATGTGATTTAACTATTCAAGGAAGTGTAACAACCATCGAGGTTGTAACTTATTAGACTTTATTAAATGAAGTCTAATGATTGTATTCATATCTCCCTTTTTGCTTACTTTTTTAATAAGAGAGGAAGAGTCTTCCTCTTAAGTTCTAGGGTTTAACACACCCTTTATGTCCCTTACAATTTCATAGTTTTCATTATAAGTTATCACATGTTACCTTAATAATATGAATTGTTTAGATAAGAACATCGATTATCTGTAACTTATTTAGTTGCTTCATGTTTAGGAAAAATACTCTAATTCCCTTTTTCTACTTATCCAAGAACACTCATTGAAACATATAATTAACATGAAGAACATAACTGAATAGGATTTCATTTCTTTTGCAAAAGTACAAGATAATTTACATAATCCATGCAAGTACATTCTCATTCTAATTTCCTTTTCAAAACTTATACATTTACAATTTATGCATTTCATACATACTACATAATAAAGAATTCATTAAAAATGAATAACTTTTATTTTTCAATACAACTTAAGAACATATCAGAATTCTTCTCAAGAATCAATTTAGATCAGCCAATGCATCATATAAGTTGTTACCTTCTTTTATCACTTAAAAATTTCATCTGCAAAAATTGCTAGCATAGGTCAGTTCAATGAACTGAGCATGATAAGCACTAATCCTTAAAATGAAGTGCATTTCACTAATTGTTCCAATAAAAACAACCCTACTTTAATGAACAACAAGTAATTCATACTCCCTAAGCATAAGTAATATCAATAAAAATAAGAGCAATACTAAACAGGTTTAACAAAAAGAAGAATAAAATATAATCTATAATACATGTCCTATAAATTAAAGTATAATTGATCCCATCAATTATCTTTACCAAACAACAAAACATAACATATCATTGTTTCCAATCTACCAAATATAATACAACTCATATCTTTACTATAAGATACAGAAGTGTTTACAACATATTCCCTCTTGGATGTTTCATCTAACTTTCAAGTAAAGAAGAAGAGAAAGTAATCCATTTTCCAAAGTACATAATCATCAGCAAGGTTGAAATAGGCAAATATCATGAATTAGAATGTTCCTTTAAAGTAACTATACTTTAAAATTTAACAATTTAAGGTATTCATCAAAATAGACCAAATGAAAGAAATCCAAGAAGAAGTGATGGATTAACAGTCAACAACAAGATACAATTTCTTTTGCTAACCTAACTTCAATCTTATCTACTTCATTTCAGTAAAATGACAAGTAGACAAGACTAGTAAACACTGAATTTTCTTTTCCATTAAGAATAAAAATCAGGAGGTTCCAACCAATGAACTTAACCCAACTGCACTAGAAAAAGAGACCTAATAGAAAATGATCCCAATTTATGATCATTTCTTTACAACTTAATAAAATAGTTTTACTTCCTCTCCTACATACAGTTTAAGTTCATTCAAGAGTTCCAAGGAAAGAGATCAATGAACATTTCAAAGAAAGAGAATACTAAAAACTTTCTTCCTTTCTATACCTTCCCATTATAATGCATGAATTATACTTACCATTAGGAACAATGTATCAATGAGACTCATACACGGTCCACGACTAGTAAAGTTTCACAGAGTATTTCTTTAAAGGCCTAACATTCTTTCATTGGACTAGAACAACCTCAAGATAAGAAGAAAACATGTTAACATTTTTCTTTCTTAGAACCCTATACTATCAATAGTGAAGTTCCATCAAACCTTACCATTAAATTTCCCTTTTTAAACTCTAAGAGCAAAAAATGAAGTTCAAACACAGTCGTAGTCAAGTTTGAATCGCAATTAACCTTCCAAACTTAACATTCATTTATTGGACCCATCAAGAGACAAGAAATCTGAGTAGATACTACACTCAAAATTTTCCAATAGTTAAGGTAGAACTATCTTGATAGTATTCCAATGTATCACTGCAAGAACTACAGAATGAGATTCCAATTAAAAGGACAACCAACAATCGATTCCAATCAAAATCTCTAAGAGTTTATCTAACAACTTACTAAGCCATGCTTCCTGTTTTCTTTCACGTGTGTAGTTTATTCAAAAGGATTCTGAATTTAGAACCACTCCATCCAGTGATAAACTCCATTTAATTAACAAAATAACATCTAATTAATAATGCATTCATTCTAGGACTCGAATTATAGATTTGAACACAAAGTACAACACATTCTCCCTAAAAGGGTCAAATCATACAAATGCTTCTAACCAAGTTCGGGTAACAAAATGTTCCCTCTATGGTTTATAAAATAATCAAAAGATTATAATGTCTGAACTAACACTTCGTTCAGGTTTCTTTATAAATTACAAATGCCAAATAACAAAACAATTGTACAGGATGTATCACAATTTCTCAATCACAAATCCCTAAATACACCAGCACTGTACAACTAGATCGAGTAAGAGGAGACTTCTTATAAAATAGTTCAGAATAAGAAAAGAGCTTCCCTTCCCAGTTATTTATCCAAATCAAACCCTGTTCCATACTGAATGTAGGATACTTAACAGAGTTCATACCAAATGACTACAAAACATGAAAGTTGGGTTCATAACGAACCTATAATGATAGTTAAATAGTCATAAGGAAAATAGTTCACAAGCACCCTACCTAAAGTGGCTTCGAACAATAATACAATCTATCCAAGATAACAAACACAAGTTCCAAATTCAATATTGTTCCAAAATAAACAAGTTTTCGTAGGATGCAATACAAAACTAAACCATATATAGTTTTTCATGTGCATGCAAAATTTCAACAATAAAAGTTTCCACAAGGTGATATGAAAACAACAAGCCATCTATGGGTTAATTCCAAGTTAATTATCCAATCAAATAGCTTGAACCAATTTGTGAGTTTCCATAAGAACTAGAGTTACTTACCAGCTCGGGTATATAAAACACAAAAAGTTTGTAACACTAAACTTGAACAAAACAGACGAGTCTTAATAACAATTTTAGGCCGAAAAGAAGTCGAACCCAACAACTATTTCCAACCACTAAAGAATCTAAATAGAGTTACTAGTTTTGTTCACGTATTCACAGTTCTGTTGTGAAAATGGCAATGCAAAATAAGCTTCTAACAAAATCATGTATAACCCAGATTCAAAACCAAGAATACAAGTTATACAAAACCCATCAATCAATTTACCAGATAAAACATGAATGCACAGAACTCATCAGAGAAAAGTTGTTTTAATGAAAACACTTAAAGGAAAGCAAGAGATTTTAACAGTTAGGGCCTATCATGCCTGATAGTGTCACTATAAAATCAAAGAAGACCTCTAGCTGAGCTCACTTCTTCCCTTCTTCTCCAGGAAAGATCAAACAACCAAATACCTCTTCCAAAATGCCTCATATAGTCTCCACGAAACAAAAATATATTTGAAACCTCCAAAATAGCCATGCAGTGTAGTTTAAATTGTTGGTTTGAAAAACCAGAGTGCATGTAGAAAGAAAATCGGAGAGCATGCAAAATGAAATAACCAAACAAAAATCCACTGGCATGCCTACCAAAGCGGTTTGGGCTCATGAAACAAAGTTCATTAATTACATTAATTCCATATCTCCTACCCAATCTTCCTTGCCACCACCTGCCAAGTCTGGCGAGTTCAAAATAAAAAATAACATGTGTTTCCATTTCTAGTGATGCTGCCACCAAAGCCTCTGCCAAACCAACTAACCCTTTCCAAAGCTTGCAGCCCCACATGTCCTTTCATCCTTATCAATTTCATTAATGTCTTAGGAACCATCACCTTATACTGCGACCCCTTAGGTTCCCCTTCATGCCATTAACTTAGGATAGATTATGGCTTAGGTTAGATCTTAGGTAGATTAAAGTTTATACCTTAGGATATAACACTAACCACTAACCCCCAACATAGGTCCTTAGCAATTAGGTTAGATAACTCCACATAGGTAAGTAATAAAAATACAATAGCTTTTAGAAACTAGGTTAGATCACCAAATAACCTTGTAGTGTTAGGTTCTAGTTTTAATACCTAGCAACCCTTCTAACTTGTTAGTACCAAGTTTTAGGTTAGAAACAGAATTGTATCAAGTAACATAGCTTAGGTAGGAAATACTTTCACCTAGCTTAGGATTCCGTAAGTCAATCCTCAATAGGGTTCGGGGTATCCCTTATGCTATGTGTATAGGTTTCATGCCTATTTTATCAATAATGACTCTGCCTTGGTCGATCTTCAAAGACCCAAGCCAAACAACCTACTGAATGGAAGTACGTTCATACAGAAATCAAAGAACTTACACCAAATTTCAATCTAGCATGTGCCTTAACTCATGGAATGTCAAATTTACCATTCATTCAAGAGAGTAGATTTAGAACATTCCTTGGATCACTAAAATTGATCCAAGGATGAATCAGATAAATAGATAAATTTACAACTCTTAAACCAGATTGCAAATCACCTACTAGAACTGAAAAATGGATTTAGAGAAGTCATACCAGTTCGATCAAAGGAACTTAAGAGAAGAAAATACTTATCCATATCAAGCATGATTTCTAATAATCAAAAGAACATATCCATATAAGGAAAATCACATATCAACACTTGAATGCAAAGGAGGAAAATAACAACAATCGAGGTTGTTACAATTATTGTCACCCTAGAGGATGTATACAGGATCCTATGACTACTGATAGTTGGGGAGCCAATATATTCCATTTCTTCAAAGCCATCAAAGGATCTGATAGTGGTTTTTGGGGAGGCGATGGGTGAGCTGAGGTACCATAGTGCGGACTTTAGTTATGGAGAGATATATGTGTCCCATCCTCAGGAGATGAGGATGGTTGTCTTGATTATGGAGGCGTTATGATGCCTCACCTTACCATATGTAGAGGGTGGGAGATTACCATGAGCACCTATGGGAGTGCTCTACAACATGATGGAGGAGTGATTTTGTTTTACATGGGCACCACCATTTTTGGTGTAACTATATAGAGAGTTGTGGGCCTATGGGAAACTATGGAGGTTCATCTTGTGTTCCACATTCCTTCTACACTATTGGGCATATGAGCACATCATATGTATGCATCCAGTTGGTTTTCCCTGACATGATTGGTTTGGGGTGGCTTATTCATTGTTGGTTATAGGCAATGGGTAGCACTTCATGTCGATAACATAGGGCGAAGAGTGCCACACATGATATTGTACATTATAGGAAAGTGTTGGAGGGGTTTTTGTGGTTGATATTTTTTGAGGCCATATGTTGGCTTTCCTTCGTATAGGTACATGGTAGAGGAGAATCAGGAGTTGGATAGAAGGATGTCATGCTAACAAGCACAAGATGATACCTATAAAAGAGTCGGATGGTAGTTTGGTTTGTCACACATCACACACATCTCTATTGTTCCCACAAGTATAAGAGAGATAACATGGAGAGGCCTATGTATCGCCACGACCGAGCGTTCTCACAAAACAAAGGAGGAACAAGCGGTGGATATGTGTATCGATGATGTTAGGGTCACTGATAGATATAGACAATGGTGGGTGGAACAACTATGGGCAACACACTAAGGCTAGGGCATCAAAACTTAGCTAGCATTACAAGTATATTGGGATACCCTACAAAGTAAGATATAGACATAGATTGTAAATTTTCAATGACAGCTCATAGGGTTAGAGGCACATGTTGCCACATTACAAGCGTAGGTGGTAGCCTTATAGGCCTAGCTAGCACAGGGATAGGTGCCTACACAGGGTGGGGATGGTGATGGAGGACATGTAGCCTCCTTACAAACACAGTAGTAGGTTTATAGGGCCATTGACCACTACACATGCTCAAGTTTTTGTCCTATAGGCCCAAGTTATAGCGCAAGCACCTCAAAGGCTAAGGGTAGGGTCCCATATCATAGAGAAGCATTTGGATAGGGTCCCATTATACAAGGAGGAGGATACGGTATACATGTATAGGGTATGAGGAAATCCCTAGTAGGATAGAGCTCACAGGTTGTTGTGAGACCTATGACACCACCTCAGATGGTGTCGATGGTGAGGTTCAGGGATGCCCTGAATGAGGTATGGTATTACCAAGATCACCGGACAACCACTTTGGAATAGATATCCCATCCTATGTAGAGTACATGACATAGTAGGCATCGAGTGAGAGGAGGAGATCCTGTACTTTGAGTATAGAGAGTACGGGGGATGGCGAGTCCAAAGATAGGGTCAAGGTGAGGTGACGAGTTCACGAAGGCTAGACTTAGGTGTGGGCTAGGTGGAGAATAGACCAAGACCCATGCAAGATGGGGAGATGTTGGAAGGGCATATGATAGGCCGAGAGGAGGAGAAAAATGAGATTATCCTTGAGGGTCTTAGGTGGGGTGATGATTAGTCCCTTGGTATGATTATTATTTTTGAGATTTTGATATATATACCGGCCTGTGAGATGAATATAGTGAGGATGTACATGAGAGTTTTGAGATTTTTATCTTATACCAACCTGCGTGCCAAAGATGGTGAGGATACACATGATATTTTGAGATTTTTATCTTATAATGGCATACGTGTTGAAGATGGTGAGGATGTACATGAGATTTTTGAAATACTAGTATCTATTTGTATCTATGTATATATGTATTGATACATAGACTCTCCCATTTATATAGTTGATGATATTTATTGGATGGATGATGTACCTATGTTTTTAATTTCCATTTTTATTGTATATTGATGGAAACTAGGTGAATTAGGCATGATGGATTCAAGTTCATGTAGGCATGATTGAGTTTAGGTCACTTAGGCATGGTTGATTCAGGTATAGGCATGGTGGAGTCTAGATGAGTTAGGCATGGTGGGGTCTAGGTGAGTTAGGCATGGTTGAGTCTAGGTATTAGGCATGGATGAGTTAGTTCGAGTTATGCATGGATGAGTTAGGTCAGTTAGGCATGGTGGAGTTTAGGTCAGTTGGGCATGGTGGAGTTTAGGTGTAGGCATGTGAGTTTAGGTGTAGGCATGGTTTGGTCATGTTTTTTGTTTTGGTAGCATGGAAAAATAAATGATGATGAATATGTATGTTATGTTGTAAATTTCCGAAATCTTTGATATCGTGAAAATGTGAAATGATTGATTGGATGTTTTGATGATGTGATAAAATGGTAGGTATGTATGTGTTTATGATTGTTTAATTTCCAAGTTTTGTGTAAAATGAAAACTAACTAAAGTAGAATGTGAATAGAAAAATGGGGAAAATTATTTAGGGTAAAGAGTGGTTGAGTTAACCTCCAAGGGCCCCATGCCCTTGGAGTGATGCCTACATAGCCCCAATGAAAAAGGGCATCATACCAATGTAGTTCTCTCGTAAGCTAGGGAAGAATAAGATGAGGATAGATGAATGGGTCAATAGGTTTTAGGCACATCTTGAGTCTAGGTCATCTAGGCATGGTTGCATTTAGGTGATTGTAACAATGATGGTTGAGTTTAGGTCATTGTAGGCATTCTTGAGTTTGATGAAAGAGGAATTCTTAAAATGTAGGTGTTGATGGTCTGATCCTGTATAGGAGAATCAACAAGTAATGAAAAAGGTGAAGGGTAAGAGGTGACTAAAAGAGCTGCATAATTGGAAGAACCATAACAATTCTACCATACCAAAGGTGGGATTATGAACATAATACCCTAAAGGTGTTGCATGATTGACTATGCTAAGGGTGAAGAAAGTCACATGATCATGAAAATTCATTTTGTGGCAAGTACCTTGAGAAGGTAGGAGATTAGGGTGAAAAGGAAATGAGGTGAAAATGGTTGGTTTTAGCTTAACTTTGTGTGAGACAACAAGCCTACTTGGCAAGAGACCCAAGATCATCATAGGAAAGTCCATGAAAAAAAGGTTATCTTTTTCTCTTTTTCCTATTGTTTTTGATAGGTAAGTCGACACAAGAAGTCTATGTGGGATGTATATATTATCTCCTCGAGGTCTTAATGAATTTAATCGATACGAGAAGCTTCGAGTATTTTATTTTATTTTTATTTTTTCCAAGAATAGTCTCTTTTTATGATAGGCTATGTGCAATATGGCTAGATGTGTATAGATTTCCTTGAAGCAAATGAAGTCTAGTTATAGCGGCGAGATAGAGAGAAGAGATGTCCCTTTTGAGGGATTCATCTCATTGCTATAAGTTTGACTCAAGGAGTTGAATCCCATTTTACATTTTTTTCTTTTTGGACTTTTAAGTCATGGACAAGACTATAGAGGAATATTAGGCTCTTATTTAGAAGACAAAACCCTAACATAGAGAGATTAACTATGAATGAGATGGTTTCGAGTGATGAACAACCATGGGATTCCATCTTGAAAAATATGAAAATTATCCATGAAAATCATGCCATGAGTAGATCCGTGATACTCATATTGAAGATAAGGTGGAAAGGTGATGGGTAATCACATGATTCTTGTTTAGTCATTGACCCCATGAATAGGTAATATGAAAGGTGAAGGGTGATCAAGGGATGTGCTTTAAATATATATATGGTGATAAAGGACATGATTCAATAATATAATGGTAAAAGATTGAAGGCATTCAGGTGTTCAGGTTGGGTTTTACCTTTGAGTGAAGACAAATGATAAGAACTTGATCCATAGGTATGAGTAACGATATAGGGTCCAATTCAATTAGGAGAAAATTTTACCCATTTATTTTTCTCTTCTTTGGTTACATGTTGATTTTACTTCAGGACAAGGTTGCTGACTTATAAGATTTGCTCATGGACACATTTTTCATAGGCACATTTGACACATTTTTGGTAGATTTAGAGATGATCAAGAGCATTAAGATGACATGCATCTAATAACCCAAGTTGTGCCAAATGGTCTGGTGAAAGTCATCATCGTTGATCATGTCTTGGAGTGAGATACAAAGAGATGGAATCCTAAATTTGAGAGTCAAGATAGCCTCAGTACCATAGACTAGAGAGAAAGGTGTGGTAGAATTCGAAGTGCGAATACTAATTAGGTAATCCCACAAAGTGAAAGGAATGCGTATGTCAATCCTTTCCCAGATTGTTAACTACTTTCATAAGAATTTTTTCGAGGTTTTATTAGTTGATTCTACTTGGCCATTTTTATGTGTGGTAAGGTGAAGAGAAACTTAGTTGAATACCAAAGGCATCACAAATTTTTCGTAGGGTATTGTTTTTAAGCTGTTTTTGTTATTAGTGATGAGACGGTGAGAAACACCAAAGCAACAAATAATGTGATGGTTGATGAGTTCACAAATTTTCTCAACTTTTTTTAGAGATGAGGGGGATGGCTTCTACCCATTTAGTTTAGTATTAAGTAGCATTTATAATACAATAATGGTGTTGTGAAGAATGAGGATTGATCTCTCTTATAATATCTAAACCCCATTGAGAGAAAGGCCAAAGGTCTCATGTGACCGATAAGGCATGAATAGGTGTGTGATGAAGGTTATCATGTTGCTGGCATTTCACATAGCATTTGACATAGTCACAATAGTCATGGTTGAGGGTAGGCCAATAATAGCCCATGAAAAGGATGTGTTTAGCAAAAACTAAGCCACTGAAGTGACCTCCACAAATTTTGTCATGAAATTCCTTGATGGTATACGTAATCTCAAAACTTAAAAGGCATTGTAAGAGAATACATTCAAATCGTGTGTATAAAAAGGCCACTCATGATGCCATAACAAGAGACACTTTTGAGAAATGCACGTTGTCCACTATGAGTAAGATATGGAGTAAAAATGGAAAGGGAAAGGTAGTTTGCAAACTACTTATACCAAAGGTCACATGGGTCAAGTGCAATGGTTATGACAAGGTTGACATCTAAAAATAGATAGGAAGGTTATTACATCCTTTATATGGTGAAAAATATTTTGGAGTCAGAAGGAAAAGTAGGTATCTGAGAATCCAGGCAAGCCATGGTATCTGTTGGGGTGTGGAGACTATTTTTGATCTTCTTGAATCAGTGTTGAATTGTTGGAGCTCGAATGGTTAAGTTTGGAGACTTCAGGAGCATTCTACTGATCATTTATTATGATGTTGTTGTGCAGTTGTTGTGTCGTTGCTACAATGTTGCTATTAACATGATGTTAATTAGTTGTTAACATCGAGACTATTTTTCCAGCCGTGGAAAGTTGAAAGATCACGACTTTCAAACTTCTATGGTCAGCTTTAGGACTTCTTAAAAGTATTGTAATCCTATAAATAGAGGTGTTAGGGTATCTTGACAATATCTTAAGTGTTCAAGAGGTCTTGAGTCTTAATGATCAAGAGGTGATCAAGAGTGATCAAGGTTATGCAATTGGGTGTCAATTGTGGTTTAGCATCTTTGGAATTTTGTTGTGAGTTCATAACTAAGAGAAGACTGTGAGAGTTATTTTACTCTTGTTGATAATAAAATTTGAGCAAGTTCTTAGTGGATGTAGCCCACATTTGGTGAACCACGTTAAATCTTGTCTTGTCTTCTTTTGTGCATTATTTATTTATGTTGTTATATTTTTGCAAGTATAATTTTGCTATATAGTTTCCTATTATGTTGTGGTTTGAGGAATTGTTTCGCATATTTGTTCTCTAATTCCTAACAATTGGTATCAGAGATTTGGTTTTTTGCTGAAGTTGTAAATCATAGGGAAAGTTAAGCTTAAGTGGGAGCTATGGCAGATGAGGGCAGATCGAGGGTTGAGAAGTTCAATGGGTAGAACTTTGGTTTGTGGAAGATGCAAATGGAGGATTACTTATATTAGAAGGACCTACATGTTCCTTTGGATGGAAAAGAAAAGAAACCTATAGCCATGTTGAATGAGGATTGGGAGTTGTTGGATAGAAAGGCAATCGGGGCAATTCATTTATGCCTTGCATCTTCGGTTCCTTTCAACATATTCCAGGAGAAGACCACGGAAGGTCTCATGAGTGCGTTGGGGAAATTATATGAAAAACCCTCGCCTCTAATAAAATATTTTGATGAAAACGTTATTTAATATGAAGATGTTTGAGAATATTTCTGTTGCTAATCATTTGAATGAATTTAATACGATTGTGAGTATGTTAAACTCGGTAAAAATTGACTTTGATGATGAGGTTAGGGCTTTGTTGATTTTGTGCTCCTTACCAAAGCTAAGTGTACAACTTGGTTATGGTTGTAAGTAATTCAGTCTCTAATAACTCAAAGATGAAGTTTGAGGATGTAATAGGTGTGATCCTAAGCGAGGAAATGCAAAGGAAGAGCACCGGATATTCTTCTACTCTGGAAATGCTTTGATGGTGGAGAGCAGAGGGAGATAAAAGAATAGAGGGAAAGGTAACCATGGGAAGTTGAATGATCGTGGAAGGTCAAAGTCCAAGAGTAAGTTAGAATGTTGGCACTATGGGAAGGTTGGTCATGCTAAGAAATATTTTTGGGCTCTTTGGGATAAGAAGAACAAGAAGGAGGAAACTAAAGAGGTAAATTTGGTAGTAGGTGATGTTTGTCAAGATGCCTTAATTCTTTCTTTAGATAATATTGTTGAATCTTGGGTGTTAGATTCAGGGGCTTCTTTCCATGCCACCCCACATAGACATTACTTTACTGATTTTGTTCAAGGTGATTTTGGACATGTATATCTTGGTGATGATGAACCATGCAAAGCATAGTAGGGAAATGTTGTGTTCGGGTGAAAATGCAAAATGGGAACACATGGCTACTTAAGGACGTCAGGCATGTGCCTAAGTTGAGGTGGAATTTGATATCAGTGGGACAGTTGGGTAGTGATGGCTGTATGGTTAGTTTTACAGTGGATTCTTGGAAGGTTACCAAGGGAGATCTTGTGGTTGCAAGAGGTAATAAAATGGTACTTTATATTTAACCAAAGTGGTCCGATATTGCAATTTAGTTGCTGCAGATGGAGATGCAACTTTGTGGCACTAGAGACATGGTCATATGAGTCATAAGGGCATGTAGGTTATAAAGGATAGGTTTCTCAGATTAAAGGAGTTAGATTTGGACTTTTGTGAGGACTGTGTTTATGGGAAACAGAAGTGGGTGAGATTCCTCAAGGTTGGACCTACCAAGAAGGAGGGTAAGTTGGAGTTAGTGCATACAGATGTATGGGGGCCAGCTAAGGTAAACTCTATTGGTGGTTCATGTTATGATGTCACTTTCATTGATGATGCAACTAGAAAATTTTGGGTATTTATGGTGAGGAAATTGTCGGGGACAAATTGGTGGTTATCTTGCCAACACTCACGGGAATCTAAGTCCCTCTACTTAAGCTGGTGCGGTGTCGTATGTGCATGTACATGAAAGGTGGATTTCTGTGGTGGCCTTTCGATGGGGATCCAACAAGGGCACTCCAATGACCTGTAGAAATTTTTGCATATACTGTAAGAGATGATTTTCTTAGGAAGGTGGGAAAGGGAATGGGAAAATTAGAAAAGAGAAAAACTAATGTTGCAAGTAGAAAATTAGAGACTTACATACACCAGCCAAAATTTTCATTACATGCACTTGAATATAGAAGAAAACAAAACTGCATAATATCTATAAGACCAAATAAACCTTAATGGGCACAAAGTACCAACAAACTCCTCAATCAAAGAGGCTAAAATTCCTTCTTCCTTTATTGAAGCTCAAGTAGAATTTGTACATAGTGTGAGAAATAGAAGACATTTTTAATGGGAGAAATGGAAGAAAATTGCTTGTGAGAAATAGAAGACATTTTTAATGGGAGAAATGGAAGAAAATTGCTATCTCTTGCTCTCTTCACAAGGATAACTCTATCATGAATTCACAAAAAATAGCTCCAACATCTAAGAAGCAAAAATTTAGAAGACCTTCAAATGAGGAGCTTGTTACAATTTATAGAAGAGGAGGAAAACTTTTCATCTTCCTAGTGACTTTTCAAATACCTTAATGTGACTTAAGACTGTTCATATTCCACTTTAAATACTTAAGTCCCTTTTATAATAGCAAGGTGACTTAAATTTACATTATATTTCTGAAGTCACTTAAGTCATATCAAAAAGTGCAACTCTCAATGTAAAAATATAACATTGAGGAGAGAGGGTGTTGTATGAGAAGAGAAAAGAGAGAGAAAGAAGAGGAAGAAGAAGAAGGATTATGCTAAAGGATGAGCTACTATGCAGTGGACTTAGCTTCATTCTCTGACTGCTCTCCACTTTGTGATCCTGAGAAGGCTTTTTTCTTTCCAAACTCCTGTTGAAACTAGTCACCACTAGTTACGATTTGTCGGCATGAGGATACAAATTCAGTTCAAGGTTTGATCCATCCATCGGTCACACTATGGATGTCATTGCACTTCTCAAACAATGATGAATGCTTATCTGCGATATGAGCAATGGAGGCTCATATTTCTGAGAAGAAGTCGAGGTATCCTTAGTGAAGGATAATGGGTTTCCCACCCCTTTCTTGATGTATTCTTTGAAAGGGCTGATCAACTCATTAGTAGTTGAGTGTTTGCTCATTGCAGGTACTCCAAGTTTTTGAACTTTCTAATTTATGCTATCCTGCAGCTTGTATGTTTGTTCTTCTTTCTCCTCTAGCTCTGTGAAGGCCCGATTGATTGCTTCAAATATGATTGCTAGGGCCCTCGCCCATACATGTGTCAAGTCTTCTGCAGGAGTTCCAAAACCTTCTTATCGATCAATTCCTAATGATGGGTGTTGCTCATCTCACTCACTACTAGTCCCAGAGGTTCCCAGTAATCTCTTTCTTTCCCACATCTTTTTGAGTTCTCGTGTTCTATTGGTGGTGGCGCACATGTATGCAAAGAGCTTGACTACCTCTTGAAGTGCTGAATTCCATTTTTCAGAGATTGGATCAATCCATTCTTTAGTTTCTTAGCCTTACATCGTGAACTCGTGTGTTTTTCTGATGGATTCCAGATCAAAGTTGCTTATGGGTTCCACTTTCTCAATAGGAAGTGTTATAGTGCTTGGTTTCACCAAGTGTACACATAAGATGAAAGAGTTCGCACTTACTCCTCTAGTCCCTCGATCTTCTCTTTATATTCTTTATTCCTTGCCATCATGCGAGCAGAATATTGTTGGAATATGTGCAAATATCCCTCATGAGTAGCTGGTCCCAATTGGATTGTGCTCATCTCATAGTTAGCTGGTGTCATCTCATCCACTGGCTTGATTACTTTTGGTTGAGCTACTTCAATATATTGATTACCTGTCTCCTCATTGTAGAATCGTGATGTTGTCTACGTGATATTTCTTGATCTTTTTCTTTAGCCAATGTGACAATTGCTGATATATTGGGAGCTACTACTTGTTGCACCATGTGAGTGTCAAGGATGATCATTT
Organism: Taxus wallichiana var. yunnanensis; assembly: GCA_018340775.1. NCBI lineage: Eukaryota > Viridiplantae > Streptophyta > Pinopsida > Cupressales > Taxaceae > Taxus > Taxus wallichiana. The sequence goes on from CM031240.1 coordinate 695,363,339, forward strand.
CCCGCATCCATGGAAACATCTCATTGGATTCAGGTTCAATGACAGGTGCCTCAACCACTCTTTGTTCTAATGGGGGAGGTAATTCTTGAATGAGAGGAGCATTGGAATCAACAACATGCAAGACCTCTTGTAGTGGCTCGGATACAGGATCATGAGTCATATACTCCTTGTTCACTTGTGCATTTGTTGTAGGATTTTCTATCTGCATTACTGGGATCGCATCTTCCTCTTGCGGTGACACCAATGAATCTTTTTCTTCCCTGAATTTCTTGGATGTCTTCTCATGGGGAGAAGTTTTCAATTCTGTGGCCTTCCTTTTTGAACTCACTCTAGAGTATTTAGAGCTAGAAGTTACCTCCACCACTTTTGAAGATGAATGATGTGAAGCTTGCTTCAAGCTTGGAGAAATTCCTCATGACCAAATGATCATAGTCCTCTTCTTTTGAAACCAGTTCCTTGTTCTCCTCACCACCTTTTCAGTCTACTCCAACATATCTCCTGATTCACGAATGTGCCAGTTGATTTGGGGCATTGGGGACATCTTGACTACTATGTACTTAGGATCATACATCTTTGTCCCATCATCATGTAAGATGTCTTCATACCAAGAGAAATTGAATTTCTTCATCTCATTGGTTGTCATCCTCATGTGATATTTTTACGTACTTTGAACTCATCAATACAATTGGCCCAGTAGTCCTCAACTTGTGGCTCATGTTACAATTATGGGATGTAGAAGGAGTCAGGATCTTCTCGGATGTCAAAGTTAGGCCTGACAATGTAGGAATGCAAATTCAAATGTATGAAAGTGGCCTCCAAGTGGGATGCATCATTTGAGCTTTTGCACGTGAACTCCCCTAGAGATATAGGGAAAGAAATCAATTTCTTTCTTCTACTTTTGAGCTTGTTATTTACTTGGGTGATCTGCTGCAGAGTTCGAACAATACAATCTAGTCACTGAGGTACTTGGGTAGTTTTAGAGGAGCTTGGTCGAAGCCAATGACTTGTATGTAGGAGAATGTTGAGAATTGTATGAAGTATGAGCCATATTCCTTAATCAGGGATGCCAATTTTGGTGACATCCTAGCTTCAAGATCCCCTTCCAAGTTTCGGACCACATACTTGGGTCAAATGCTTATTTCTCTCCTCCATTATCAACTATGGAAGTTTCTTGAATGCAGGTACCTTGGAAGCAATGTTTTGTGTGAGAGCCAATCCCTTGAATGATCGTGAGCTTGCGAGGAGATAAACTAGATAAGAAGTCATGTGGAACTTCTTTATCATGGGTACTTGGAGAAGTTGTAGATGGAGATTGTCACTGATGATCTACCCCAGTCAATTCTCTACTTCCCTTCTGTCAATGTCAGGATGTAAAGGCCCATCTAGTCCTAGAAGTCTCTCATGTTTGCTTCGCCCATTACTCTACTGAGGAGAGTGATGACATCAGAATACCCTTCTTAGAACTCACACCTTGGTAGATTCTTAGGAATCTTGGAAGGCTTTCTTCCAGTTTTCAACCATGATCCGAGTGCTACCCCTTGGACATATGAATCCATTGTCTCCCAATCGTGCATGGCTCTTTCCTTGGAAATGATGACCATGTTGGGGGATGTCGATATCTAGAGAGAGATTGAAATGGTTCTAGGGTTAATGACCACCAACATTGTACCATTGTCAGCTCGGATGGTTCACATCTCGGGCTCATAGTGGAAGGAGTGGGATAGGACTAGCTTGAGACTTTGCATAGACACTAGATGTCATGCAGCAGATGAACAAGCCACTTGTGAATATCTGGTCTTTAATCCTTCTTCAATCCTTGGAGGCCATGCAAGTTTTAAGGTCGGTCAAGTCCATGTACAAGACATCATTGTCTCCCACATCATACTCATAGGTAAAGGGTTGTGTCAGCTTCTGACCTATCTATTTCATCTTCATATCTCCCTTCGAAAAAGAAACTTACTATTTTTAGTAAGTGTGGAAAAGCAATTCCTCGATCTTCAACTGGATGTTGTGGCTTAATTTTCCTCTTTCTCCTGTGTTCCTCATTTCTTCTGGATCAAATTTCTATTTTTAGTAGGTTCTCGAGGGCCCACTTACTATTTTTAGTAAGTGCCAAAAATGTCTATTCTAGTGAATTTTCAGTTGTAGTTTACCTCCAATGTCTTCATCTCCTCTGCAGGTTCTTTTGTTGCTAACTTTCCCAAAATAGCAGTTCCTATGTAGTAGACCTACTATTTTTAGAAATTTGGCCTCTAGGAGTCAGATTGATGTGGAATGAAGTTTTTGATATGGGTTTTTCTCAATATCCTCCCTCTATAATTTCAGATCCACTCGCTTAATAGTCCAGGAGATTTTAAAGTTTTAGTTTTCAAACCTGGCAGTGCCTTTGGGTATGGCAGCCATTAATGGACCTAAAAATTGTAGGTCTGGTTTTCTCCTCCATTTACAAATAAATTTATATTTTTATGTGGTTTTTTTCTTCCAATGCTTCACGTGTGATCTTACTTCAATCCGCAACTGGTTTGACGGGAAATCCCACTTCTTTCTTCATTGAGCTAGAAATGAGATTTCTTCATTGTGGATACTCTGTTGCATGAGGGGGGAGTTTGAAGGTGTATTTTTGATGGTCTTGGATAGAGGAATGAACAAAAGAAAATGGTTTTTTGTTTCATGCACTGGCTTGCAACATTTCTTTAGATCTTCATTTTTAGGCTATGGAGATTTTCACTGTTTTCTTCTTCTTGCTCTTCGTTTCTCCTTCTTGTTTTGATGAAATATCCTTATGAGACCTGAAAATTACCATGGGGATATTTTTTTAGTGTTTGGGTCAATATTTTCTGAGCATTTGTAATGGCGAGGTGATGGTAGAATGTTGCAGAGGAAGAATGGAGGAATGGAGTGCACAAAAACTATTAGAAGTTAGAAGTGAAGAAAGCGGCACTTGGAAACTTTTAAAAAGATATGTACAATTAGGGTTAGGGAAAATTTTTCCATTTTTGATGTCCCTAACCTCAGGGACATTAGGGACATCAAATTCCATGGTGGTCAAGATCATGACACATGGCGTTTGATCGAACAACAGGGAAATGAAGAGGGAGAAAGTTACATTAAAGCACTAGGAGTTGAAAGGAGGTCACATGGGTGTCTAGAAGACTCCCTATGGGGGCTGGGTGAATTTTCCAAGGTCTTGATGTCCCCCACCTCAGGTACATAAGGGAAATAAAATTCCATGGTGGTCCTGGAGCTGACACGTGGCGCCCGATCCGACGACAGGGAAGGCATGCTCCAAATAAGCACCTAGGGTTGATCTGTCAAGTCATGGAGGTCATATGAGGGTCCCAAGGGTCACATGAGGGATGGGAACATTTTCCAAGGGTTTATGTACCTGACCTTAGGGACATCAAGGACATGAAATCCCGCCAAGCTCCTAGTGCTGACACGTGTCCTCTTGAAAAAATGACTAAGTCCTGAACTGCCTTTGAGAGGGTAACTTGGAACGCAGATAACTTGAGCTCCTGGTGGAATTTATTGGTGAAATTTTATATGATCCTGACTAGAAATGAAATTTTTAATCCAATGATGTGGGTATTATTTCTTAATTTGACCATATGAGTCTTGAAAAATTAGAGTTTTGATCTTGGACTCCACTTGTGCCTAAGAAAAATTTCCTTCCAATCATATGCTCGAAGGTGTTGTGAAAAATATTATTTCACCATCGTGTAAGTCTTAGAATCCTTTTTGAATATGTTTTGTTTTACTTCTAAATCTATTTGGAGCTCTCAAAATCTTCTTTCAAGCCCAGGTTGTTTTAGGCTGTGTCTTGTACTATCGAGGCTTGTGAACCCTTTTTTCACTCAGATTGCTCCAAGTCTTGAAAAACTTTTGAAAACTTCAAAATCATCTCTTTGATGTCATAATGTATTCCTTTCACCTCCATGTTGAATTTTTCCCTTTGGTTCTGCTCCAGGGGTTCAATCCAGTCCTGGGAAGGCTAGCGACAACCCTTCCTGTGACTCCCCAAAATTTGCATTTTCAATGAAGTCCTAAAATCACCTAGGGGAATGAATGGAATTTCCTAAATCACCTAAGGGGATGATATGACATTGGTTGGGAGGTAATTTGGACTGATTCAACAGAGTTGGGGTTGCCTAGGAATGATAAAGCATGAAAATTTCGACATATGGGTATAGTTTTCATGCTTGGAAATTTCTAATTTCCCTGTTGCACATTTGCACAACAACAAGTATATTGCATTAGAAAGAAATATGATGTGTTTGAAACTTTCAAAAGATGAAAATCCTTGGTTGAGAATGAAATAGGTCTCAAGCTGAAATGTATCGAGTTGGATAATGGAGGGGAATATTACAACAATGAATTTCTTGATTATTGTTTTGTAAATGGGATCCGCAAGAAAAGAATGGTTCCAAACACTCCATAGGAAAATGGAGTGTCAGAGAGAATGAACAAGACAATCATGGAGCATGCTAGGTGCATGAGGTTACATGCAGGGTTGCCACTCATGTTTTGGGTGGAAGTGGTAAGAACAGTTGTTTATCTGATTAACAGAGGACCCTTTATGGCCTTGGATGGAGGTATACCTGAGGAGGCTTGGTCTAGTAAGAAAATTGATTACTCATTTCTTAGAGTATTTGGATGTGCAATATTTATTCACATTGATAAAGATGTTAAGGAAAAGTTAGAGGCTAAGTCTAAGAAATGTACCTTTGTTGGATATGGTGAAGATGATTTTGGTTTCTATGTTTGGAGTCTTAAAGACAAGAAAATATTTTAGTCTAGAGATATTGTCTTTAATGAAAAAATCATGTATAAAGATCAGTTGCAGGAACAGAAAGAGAAATCAAAGAAAGAATACATAGTGTTAGAGGACATTGCAGACAACAAGGTGTCCAAGGGGCCGGTTCAGTTCAACATGTTCCGGCACAGCCAGTTTAGGTACCTACTCATTAAGAACCCCAAACTCTTGAGGTGAGAAGGTATTCTAGGGTAAGAAGGTAACCTAAACAATTTACTCCATCTTTGAATTAATTATTTCTCACCGATAGTGGAGAGCCGAGTGCTTTGAGGAAGCAATCTTTGGTGGATTCCAAGAAGAAGTGGGAGCATGCCATGGATGAAGAGCATAGATCTCTTATGGAAAACTAGACTTGGGATCTAGTGGAGCTACCCGAGGGCAAGAGAGAATTGTAGAACAAGTGGGTGTATAGAATCAAAGAGGAATATGGAGGTAGGAAATGATACAAGGCCCGGTTAGTGGTCAAAGGATTTACACAGAAGAAAGGTATAGAATTTGATGAAATTTTTCTCCGGTTGTTAAAATGACTTCTATTAGGACTGTTCTTGGTTTAGTTGCAATGTAAAACCTGCAATTAGAACAGTTAGATGTGAAGACTGCATTCCTTCATGGTGAGTTGGAAGATTAATTATACATGCAGCAGCCATAGGGTTATGAGGTCAAAGGGAAGGAGAGGTTAGTGTGTAAATTGAAGAAGAGCTTGTATGGCCTGAAACAAGCTCCATAGTAGTGGTACATGAAGTTTGATAGTTTTATGCAGGAGCAAGGTTACTCCAGGTGTCACTCAGACCATTGCATGTACATCAATAAGTTTCTTGATGGTAGTTATATTATTTTGTGCCTATATGTAGATGATATGCTTGTTGCAGGGAAGAACATGCAGGAAATAAAGGTACTCAAGAAGCAGCTAGGTGACTCCTTTGCTATGAAGGATTTTGGGGTAGCAAAACAAATCCTTGGTATGAGAATAAATCAGAACAAGAAGGAGAGGAAGTTGGTATTATCTCAAGAAGAGTACATAAAGAAGGTCTTGGAGAGGTTTAGTATGTAGGATGCTAAACCAGTTGGTACTCCTTTGGCAGGTCACTTTAAATTATCAAAGGAATAGAGTCCCAAGAGTGAGGAGGATAAAATACAGATGTCTAGGGTACTATACTCATCAATAATTAGTAGCTTGATGTATGCTATGGTATGCACTAGGCTTGACATTACCCATGTAATGGGAGTAATGATTATGTTTATGAGTGATCCAGGTAGAGAGCATTGGCAGGCAATAAAGTGGATCCTTCAGTATTTGAGAGGGACCATGGGAGCAGCATTGTGTTTCAGTGGATTAGACACTACATTACATGGATATGTAGATTCAGACATGATAGGAGATTTGGATAGAAGGAGGAGCACAACGGGTTATGTATTTGAGGTTGGTGATACAATGGTGAGTTGGATTTCATGGTTACAAAAGGTTGTGGCTTTGTCAACCACAGAGGCTGAGTATGTTGCTGCCATAGAGGAAAGCAAGGAGATGATTTGGCTATAGTATTTGCTTGATAATTTGGGTCATAAGTAGGAAGTTGGGAGACTACACAATGATAGTTAGAGCATTATTCATTTGGTGAAGAACCCCACTTTCCACTCTAGGATGAAGCACATTTAAGTTGAGATATCATTTCATCAGGACAACTTTGGAATAAGATAATTTGAAGCTAGAAAAGATTCATACCAGTTAGAATCCTATGGATATGATGACCAAGGCGGTCACAAGGGAGAAGTTGAAGTTGTGTTCAAATTTGATTGGCCTTCATGGTTGATAATGAAGGGTTAAGAACTTTGCTCAGTGGAAACAATCTCCAAGTGGGAGATTGTTGGGGTGTGGAGCCTATTTTTGGTCTTCTTGAATTAATGTTGAAGTGTTGGAGCTCAAACGGTTAAGTTTGGAGACTTCAGGAGCATTCTACAGTCATTTGCTATGATGTTGTTATGCAGTTGTTGTGCCATTGCTGCAACATTATTGTTAACATGCTATTAATTAGTTGTTAATGTTGGGACTGTTTTTCCAGTCATGGGAAGTTGAAATATCATGACTTTAAAACTTCTAGGGTCAGCTTTAGGACTTCTTAAAAGGATTGTAATCCTATAAATAGATGTTTTAGGGTATCTTGAAGATATCTTGAGTGTTCAAGAGGTCTTGAGTCTTAATGATCAAGAGGTGATCAAGAGTGATCAAGGTTATGCAATTGGGTGTCAATTGTGGTTTAGATGTGGTTTAACATCTTTGGAATTCTGTTGTGAGTTCATAAGCTCGAGAGAATCGTGAGAGTCATTTTACTCTTGTTGATAATAAAATCTAAGCAAGTTCTTGGTGGACGTAGCCCACATTGGGTGAACCACGTTAAATCTTGTCTTGTCTTCTTTTGTGTATTATTTATTTATGTTGTTATATTTTTACAAGTACAATTCTACTATATAGTTTCCTACTGTTGTGGTTGGAGGAATTATTTCTGCATATTTTTTCTCTAATTCCTAATAGTATACACAAATTTATTAGTGGAACGTGTGGTGGTTTAAAGTTCATAATGATCAAAGGTTGTCAAAAGTATGTCGACATGGTGTTTATACATTTGGAGTATTTTGTTACAACACTAGTCTATACCATTGACTTTAATTTACAACTAGTTGAGAGTCACTAAATATATTAATTGATTTGACATTTAGGGTGATGGTGGTTTGGAGACCTAGTATGGGTGCTTCATATTCGGTGATATTGTTAGTACAATCAAAATATAATTTTAAATATAAAGGGATAGGCTCACCATCAAGAGGAATGAAGATAACACCTATACCACCCCCATGCTGACATTTTTAACCATCAAATAATAATGTCATTTGGTAAACTATATCATCCAAAGAGAGGGTAACAATAGATTCATCCAGGAAATAAAAGTTAGAGGATTGATTTCCTAAGAGGGGTGTATCTGCAAGTTGGTCAGTGATGGTTTGGCCCTTGATAGATTTTTGATGGATGAATTCAAGGTCTAGGTCGATGAGAAGCATGAGCTAATGCACAACACGCTGATGTTGGTAGGGTTTGGTGTACATGTAATGTAAGGGGTCAGTATTAGTGATGAAAAAGGTTTTGTGATTGAGTAGGTAATGATGAAGTTTAGTGGTGACAAAAATAAGGCTAAGCATAGTTTTTGGCATGGGTGTAGCTATTTTCATAGTAAAAAAGGGTACAAATTATGTAATAAAATATTTTCTCTCTATGTTTCTTGTCACGATGAGTGAGCATGGCACCTTAGGAATGATCAGTAGTAGAAATTTCTAGGTAAAATGGTTGGTCATCCTTAGGAGAAATGATCACCGGTGGTTGGAGAAGGTATTTTTTAAGGTGTCAAAGTCTTTATGGCATTCATCATCCCATTTAAAGGAGACATACTTTTTGAGGAGGTGGTGAAATGGTTGGTAGTGATCGAAAAGATGCAAAATAAAACAACAAATAGATTGCAACTTGCCTTCCAAACTATGAAGTTGGAAAAGTTTAGTAGGTGGAGGTAATTCAAGAATAGCTTTGATTTTAGTGGGATCAGCTTCTATGACATACAAAGAAATGATGAAACCAAGGATCTTGCTTGAGATCATAGATAAGACATGCTTCTTAGGTTAAAGGTGAACAAAATACTTGAAGAGGTGGTCAAAGATGACCTTAAGGACTATAAGGTGTTTGGCCCAATGTTTAGATTTGGTTATAAGTTCATCTATGTAATCTTCCAATATACGATGCATTATGTCATGGAAGATATAATTCATAGCCTGATGATATGTAGCACCAACATTTTTAAGGCCAAAAGGCATGACTCGATAGTAGAAGGTCCCCAAGCAGTGATTAAGGTGGTTTTGTTTTGATCTTCTATGGAAAGTAATATTTGGTTATAACCCAAGAAACCATCCATGAGTGATAACATCTCATGACCAGTGGTGAGATCAACTAGCTGGTCAATACTTAGTAGAGGAAAGTCATCTTTGGGGCAAGCTAAGTTGAGGTTGTGGAAATCCATGCAAATGTGAAGTCACCCTATCGATTTTGTGATAGGAATGATGTTAGAAATCCATTGGGGATAGTCAATGGGTACGATGAAGGAAACCAAGAGAAGGTGCTAAAGTTCTTCTTTGACAAGAAGCGTAATGTGAGGATATATTTTCCACAACTTTTTTTTACGGGTTTGGCTTCAGGAATGGTTACGATATTGTGGACCACAACGTTTGGGTCAATATTGGGTATCTCACCATAAGACCAAGAAAAATCATTTCTATGATCCCGGAGGAAAGAATTAAAAGCCTCATGTTTAGTAGAACCTAAATATTGGCCTATCTTTAGTGTGTAGGTCATATTAAGTGTTAATGTTGACTTTGATGGAATTTTCATTTAACATGGTTTACATCTCGAAGGAAATGATTGGTGAATATAAGAATATTCCATACCGAGGTAGGTGAGGATTGACTCATCATCCTGACATTGAATGACATTAATGGATGGTATATCATCATCGATCATGTTAGGATATAGGAATGGAAGTGAAGAGGGAGTACGGAATGAGTTCAACACGTTCCTTCTTGGAGGATAGTCTACGAAGCTAATACCACGTTGTCTTTTTGTTTACGGGTGGTACACAGGATGATTGTATGACATCCTTCATTCTTAAAAACCAAAGTCAAATCCTGTTCATGCATAACGGTGAAGGAAAGAGTGGGAAAAGTGGTGGTTGGTGAGATATTGGAGGTCAAATGAAAATATTCATGTTTGGGATGGAAATTTGGGTGAATAGGTGGAAGTATCAAGTCCCCATATGTTAAGTTGGTGCGAAGGTGGGGAGGACCATAAGGGAAGACCTCTCCTATGTGATATTCATAATGAGGATGTTGGCGTAGGTTACCATAATCTTGCAGAGTAAGGAATGTGTTTATATTGTAGAGGTGGTACTCCCAGAGTGAGGCATTGAAAAACACCCTCTAAGGGATTAGTAGTAGATATGTGGGTAGCAGGAATAGATGAATTACTAGGTGATTGGGTAGGAAGGGTATCAGTTGGTTGGAAAGTATATGGGCTAGCTACAGAGGCTACGATAGCAGTAGGAATAGAAGAGTTAGGTGTGGGAGAGGTGGTGGCAACATTGGTGGATGGGGTTATGGGTGAAGGAGAAGTGGCGGTAGTGGTAGATGCCTTAACTAGTACAAGGACATCGTTAGGTTGGTACAACATGTTATAGGTTTTTAATGATGACAAGTTAGCTGGGATGGTATAGTTATGTCCTTCATGTTCAAATTTTACACAGTGGTGTAAAGTTGAAGGAACACAACCCATGATGTGAATCCAAGGTTGACCAAGCAACAATTTATATTAGAACTCCCCCTCTAAGACAGAAAAATTATGGGATAGTGTGAGGGCCCACACAAATGTGAAGAATAATGGTGCCAAGGGTGGAAGTGATGGTGTCATTGAAGGAGTGCAACATAATTGGGTTATTATGCATGTAATTTGAAGGGATGCACATTTTATTGTACACATGGGAGGAGATGATGTTGATGCTAGCACCACCATCGATCATAACATGTTATACACATATATTATCAATATAGATGGAGATGAAAAGGGTGGGATCAAGGTCATTTGATTGGAGAGGTATGATCTCCTCATCAGAAAAAATGAGGGTGGCTACTTGATGAGTGGGCATGTGGGGGTAGAATAAGGAGATGATTTGGTAAGAGAGGCCATGTGGTGAGGGGTGATAATGGAGGCTACTGGTGTGGGGTCGTTAGGTAAAACCTCAATGGATTGCAAAACCTCCATGAGGGCTTATCAATGAGATTTAGAGGTTTGGATGAGATTGTATAAAGTATTTTTAGAGGGGATTGGTGTAATTGTTTTATCATTGTATGATGGGTGACCCTGTCAGAAATAGGGTATGTGGTGCCTTGAATGGTGATTTTGGGTGCGAGTGTAGATGGTATATTGGGAATGGGATTTGTTGATGGGAAAGTAGCTTTTCTTTTCCTTTCTTTTTGGGTGCGAGTGACAACTTGGGTCATGTTAATATCAGAGAAAGAGGTAGATGGAGAAGGTATGTCATGAGTAGTATAATGAAATTATGGACAAAAACCTAATACAGGGTATGAACCTTGTAAAATGAGTAGGTCATAGTGGCATTTAGGTAGTGGTTTGGCTAACTTTCTGATACGGACCATGTTGATCTCGAATTTTGGAGGAGGATAAAAGGGTTTTAGAGGTGGTGATGTAGGTTGTTGAATAGATAGTGGGTGGGGATGTATGGTGTGGTGAAGATGGAACACCATCCTCATCAAGAAGATCATCATTGTCAAAATTTTCTTCAGGAGGACATAATTGGAGGAGAATGGTTTTGAGAGCCTTATAACCCTCTACATCATGTGGTGTCACATGATGGTAGGAAAAAAATTTAGTTTCATCAAACCCTTTTGGTTTTGGTTTGAGGGGTTCTAAGGTCTAAGTGATGGTAATGAGATATCTAAGGTCTCTAAGAGGTTGGATAAAATATTGGCATAGGACCCTGTAATGGATCACAATGGGAAGTGAGTTTGGGTTTGGTTAAAGGTGTGGATGATTGTGGTGTAAGAGTTGTTATATGAGGAAGAATAGGTTTAACCACTAGTTTGTTAGGTGGTATTTTCTTATGCTTTAATGATACATGATAAATTAAAGGTGTAGTAGAAGAACTAGAAATGGAAGGTGTTGTTGGTTTAACTACACTTTGTTAGAGGGTAGTGGGTTTTACCCTGGATTACACTTTCTTGGGTAAAGGTGGGGAGTACATGATGCAAAAGGGAAAGAAGATGGTGGAAGAGGATGGGTTACCCATGGGGAAAATAGAGTTGCGAGAGGAAGTGGTTAGTGGAGGCCAAGTGGATGGGTTGGATTCACATAGGTAATGTTAGAGTTAAGGTAGTTGGTGGAGGTATAGGTGGAAATAAATGTACGAGTAAGGGTGAGAGTGTTTTTGTACAAGTGAATTAGATGTAACAAAGGATCGTGATGAAGAAGTAGGTTGTTTAGCTTTTGATTTTCCTTGGGTAGGAGGTTGTTTGGCCAAGGTTGATGGGTGAGGTTCTAGGATGGAAGGAAGGGGTGAAGGTGGAAAAGGTGTGGTGGGTGAGACGGTGTATGTGGCCTAGAATTTTGGGTCTTCTTTTTAGGTGGAGGAAAAATTTTGGTGTGGGTTTGGGAAGACATGGCTAAATCAAATTTGATGAGTGGATGGGTAAGCCTTGATGTTATCATGACCCCTAAGGTAGTGATAGGTCTAGATATGGGTGAAGATGTAGGTACATGTAGGTTATTAGGTATAAGAATGGTTTTAGTTGTGGATAAAGGTTCAAATATAGGTAAAGGTGACGAAGAAGAAGTTATTTCGATAGCCATGGTCGGGGTTGATCTAGTATCTAGAAATACCTTGGGATAGATCATGGAGGAATCTCGTAGGCAACATTTGCATTTTAGTTGAAAAGGGGAGTCAAAGATGTCCCCAATGCATGGAATTATCAACGTAATCCAAGTGATCGATAGTAGTGAAAATGAAGCCGCTAAAAGAGGAGATGCAGTTGGTTTAGGGAAATCCCTATAAAATATGTTTGTGAGATAGGGAATTGGTTAGCCTCAAACTCTATGGCTAAAAGAGCGAGAATAGATCAATGGGATCCTAGAATGTTAATGGGGAATTATCCCCAATAGGTAGTAGCGTGTCATGGTAAATGCTTTGTAGACTTCTCCATGGATGGGTGAGGTAGAATTGGATGGGTGGATGGGTAGTGGCATGGATTGATGTTGGCTTGTCTTCAATGGCACAAATTTCTAGCTTTTGTACCATGGTAAAGGATTTTTGAAGGTATGGAAGGTTTGGACCTATAGATTTGGTGAGATGTGTCCGGCACAAGCTCTAGTGAACAAATCTATAAGCTTAACTTGAGGTATCTAGAATGTTAATTGGTTCATAAGACTTCTCTAGAAAGAAATGAAATCATGATAGATTCATCATCATACTGTTATGTCAAGTATAGGTCAATCATGGTGACTTTTTGAAGACATTGATTGAAACGTGGTCCAAGAATTTTGAGCCACTTGGTTAAAGGAGTAGATGGAATGTCTCGATAAACCACTATACCAATCTAAGGTGGGTCCGGTCAAGGACATGGGGAATGTCTGTAGGAGTAAAGCATCATCATGGGCAATTAGATAGCACCCATGTTTAAATGACCACAGTGTTGTTGTGGGTCTTCTTCACTATTGAAATGGTTGAACTTGGGCATTTCCCACAATACAAGGTATAAGAGAATGGGGATAGATGGATGAATATGATCATTACTGATTCCATCATAAGTTAAGGAGTTGTGAGAGTAGGAAGCTGATGTTGCTAATGTTTTCATCTTTTACATCATCATCCTAATGAGGTCATTAGTGGGTAATAAGGATTGGGCACCTCCTATAGTAAAGGGAGGTTGATGATGGGTGTATGATGTGGATGACATCCCAATATATGGGGGTTCTGAATATGAAAACTATGAAGGGGAATAGAAGAAGGTAGAAAATATCCTGAATAAGTAATAAAAATATTTTGGGTTATTGGAGATGTGTGTAAATAAGTGGGGAAGTTGTAATCAATCTTGTAGTGATTGGGGTAGAGACTATGAGATGGAAAGGACGAGGTTTTGGAATGGAGTGTGGGTTTCCGACACCATGGGTAGTTGTAATGTAACTGGTATATATGTGGAAAAGGGTGTAGATGGGGCCATGCTTAAGGTGGTTGGTGAAGGAATGGTTGACACCACAGGTGCGATAGATGTCGTTGGTGCAGCAGTTATAGAGGATGTGGGGTCTAGTTGAGACACCATAGGTGGTAAGGTGGATAAAGGCCATGATGAGATATTTGTAGTTGACGAAGTGGGGGTGAGGGTAGGAGGGATGATACGAGCATCCCATATACCAACTATCTTGAGGATTCTTGGGTAGATGAGTGGGTGAGATAATATTGTAGGGTAGCGGGATTCGGTCAAGGAGTCTTGCGAACTCCTCATCACCGGTATTAATGGTGATGGGTTGAGTTAGATCCATAGGTGACAAGATGGAAGGTGGTGATGGGCTAGGTGGAAGTGGCTAAAGGCTAGCATGAAACACAAGGGAGTTGGTTTGAATTAGCATAGACTTGATAAACTATACTCTATAAATAATACATAAAACAACGAAATGGAGAAGGATAGATTCGGGAGGTGAACTTGGTCGGTGTTCTAATTAAAAATCAGAATAGAGGAACTGATGATGGTTTAAATAACTGATGAAATTTAAAGGGGAATTGATGATGGTTACTGATAAATGACTTTGGTTATCATGGGAAATCAATAATTCTAGCAAATGAGGCCAAAAAATGATGAAAATGGAATGAGGAAACTATATATGACAAAGTGATATTAGAATTTTGGGGATATGATGATGTCTTGAGAATTTCAAATAGAACAGAAGAGGTGATGAATGATTTTTTGGGTGAAATAACCAAAAGAGATGAGAAATGACACCGGTTAGGTAAACTGATGATGGTCAGATGGAAATCGGTGACGGTCACTGGACCAACGCCGGTTATTATGAAATTTGAAGAAGTGAAGAAAAATTGAGTTTGTGAATTGAGTCAGATGGAGTATCAACCCAGAAGTCTGAGGATGATAGTATTAGACCCTGACACACTCAAAAATAGTTATAATACTCCAACTATGATGGTGGAGTGTGAAAGGAAGAGGAAAGTGGAGAACGTAACCTCACAACTCAAAACGTAACTTAGGAAAAAGCTAAGAAAAACACACAATCCTATAAGTGAATTTTATGTGTTCAGATTATGCTATTTAAGACTGACTTATGAATTCAAAACAAATTTTTTTGGTTGGGAAGGTGTCCTATGAAGAGGAAAATTATAAAGGGTCATTTCAGGTTATGTTTTACCGAGGGCTGTCCTTTCTCTAAGATAATGACTAGACAGAGAAACCAGTTGGGTGCCCACTTTCAATCTTTTGATTGTGTGATCATTGATAGCTTCTTCCAGGTAAGGTGTTTTTAAGAAGATGTGTGAATTTTATTTGTGTAGTTTGGTAAAGAGAAATAGAAGAGAAATTGCTTTTATGATTCAATTATGTCAACCATCAGCTGGACATGACGTCAAGCATATAGGTTTCCCTTACTTTTTAATGTGAGGTAAAATGCAACATACTAGGATGAATGCAAAATATTTTAGAACTCAAATTGATAATTGAATTTGATGTAGAAAATGATGAATAGGTCAAAAACATGTTATTTCACTACTATGCAAATGTAGAAAGAAAGAAATGATTCATTTTAAACACCAAATCACAAATGTTGTTTAAAAAATTAGAAGAAAAAAATGTTACCAGGAGAAGATTAAATGAAAAAAATTTAGAAAGAAAGAAACACACAGATTTCCCTATATGAATAAAATTCAAAGAACCTAAGAGAGGGTCCCACCAAGTGTGCCAAAATGTTTCATCAAGTTCTTGATACAATTTAATAAAATAGATAAAGGGTCATAAGCCAAGGAGGAATACTTGTTTGTGATGTCGATTGAAGGTTGTGCGCATGTTTCGATTTACGATCCGGGATGACCATGAAGAACATCCTTTTTGCTAGGATGAACTACCTATAAATGTGAAAAAAGACCACAAGAAGAATACTAAACAATATATGTCAGTGGACTACCTAGCGTATGCTAGATCTTAGAAGTGTAATGCTTCTAGATGGTTGTCAATCCATTTTTAATATAATTTAATGTAATAAATAACATAAACAAATAAAATCCTACTATAGTTGATATGATTTAGGCATCTCATTCAAATATAATAAGAAAATCTAATCTAACAGGTAGGGTTATGATCATATCTAGAGGTTGTGTAGGTGGTTTTGGGTTTTATAGGTTTACGAGGTTTGGTAAAGGTTATAAATTGTTGATATGAGAAAACTTGAGAAAACTCACACAAGAAGTCTACATGGGAAAAATGGCTAGGTTTAAGGGCACGAATGGATAGGAAGAATGCACGCATGGAGCGGACATTTAGCATTGGGACTTAGACAATTTTGAGCATGAAGACATATTTTTAGAAGAGGGGGTGCATAACACACCAACGATGCGAGATGTACGCGCCACACATTGTCTATCTTTTGAGGATTAGATTGAAGCATTTTGCATGAAGATGAGATAATAATACGATTGTCATTTCATTTAACAATAAGAGGTATATAAATAGCACAATTACATGTGTGGCTATGCTGTAAATGGCATGTGGCTATTAATAACATGCAGCCTATTTTTGGAATATATAAGCGGTGTAGGAAAGTCCCCACCCTATATATATGTAGTGAACTACGAGAGAGAGATGAAAGATATATAGGTATATGAAGAGCGTAAGAGGTAAGCATAAAGAGATATGTGCATATGATTGAATTAATGTATTAGATCCATGCACGTATCGGTATATAATTCCATTATTGTAAGGAGATTCTATGTTTATTAATAGATGGAAGTTATTAGATGAATCTAAGTGTCATTCATGTGTGTAATTGAGTAGTGCATATTCTTGATTCAATCATGACTATTTTTAAGATTGTTCTTTCATAGATCGAATATGGCATGCATTGTAGAATGATGGATTATTTATGGATCCATTTGTTTCTTCCTTCATCACTCTAATATCCTACTAAAACAACCCTAAAGAGGGACCTAGTACCTTTGCATGCCTTGGGTGAGTGCTTAGTCTAGGTTGAGTGATGTGCCAGCATGTCTAGGTTGTTATCTGGTAAATTCTAGGCTGCATCATTGGTTCCATTGCTAAGACCTCTTTTTTAGTTGTTTTCAAAATGGTTCGTGATGAAGGCATACCAGTTAACTCTAGCAAGTATTGAGGAGTGGATACATGACCTGGAAGAAGAATATATAAGATGGTTCCGTAGTGGATCTGAGATTAACGCAGACACTTGGCTAGAACAAAATCTATATGAAAACTTATATGAGATATTTTCCCCCATCTTTCCGGTAGAATTATATGAGTGGTTGATTGCTTATACATCTAAGCGCAGAATTAGAGGCATTACGAACTTGTCGGACAAAAGAAGAATTTTTGGCCGTTTATGATGTTGATCTTTTCTAGAATCACGATGTGGATACATGGTTTCATGGTGTTCTAAACAATTATAATTTGGAATATTCAATTTCGATGTATTCTTGCCAGGAGGTAGCGATTCTAGTTTTTGTGGCATCCTAGAGGAGTATACTGTAAGGTATTCCATTGGAAATCAAGATCTCGATGGTAACTTTGAAACTGGAGAGTAAAACGATGGCTAAATAAAACTCACCACACGTGAGGGTAGGAACAAGTTTGGTGAAAGATGGAAAAACTAGTGGTAGAAAGGTAGAGAGAGGAAAGGCGGCTTAAGTATAATGAGGCATGCGAGAGGGAGATAAAGAAGCAACGTACCATTGCAGAAAGTATGACATTGAGGAGAGAGATCACTCATGAAGGATTTGAAGATCACGTAGAAGACGTGGAGCTAGAGCATCAAGAAATATCCCATCTTAGAAATCATGATAGAGATTCCCCTTGGATTCACATGAAGTGTGCCACCAAAGACTACTCGGGCTATGGGCATGGATCTTAATCCACTGGTGACCTAGCCCTTGCGCTTGGTTTTTTGATATCTAGTACGACAACAGCCAACAAGCTAATTTGGGAAGCAAGAGAGTAGGAGTAAGTCAAGGAGCAAGTACATCAATGGCAAGACAAATGAATTTAATGTTATTTGGAGGAACATTCTTAGCACATCATCACTGAGAACATGAGCATGCAAAATGTTGGATTCACCTCTAGAAGTGGAACTACCTCACAGACTGTAGGGGTTTAGTATAGTACTACTATCAGAGCACATGAGAGTACATATATAGGTCATATTCTAGCTACAGGTGGAGGATCAAGAGGTATAGGTGGTTCTAGTTCTAGTGAATTGGTGGTTTTGGACATAGAGGAAACACATGATGTTCTGGATCAGGTGGTCAAGGCATGCAACAACCACAAAATATCTATATAGAGATGTTTCTTCATATCCCAAAGTATAGAGGTATAGAGGATTTTGCTGAACATGTGCATATGTGTGAAATATTATGGTTCGTGAAAGGGATCATGGCTTCGAGTGTAAGGCAAGTCAATTTTCTACTATGTTACAAAGACTTGCACACATGCTAGTATAGGAAGTTTGAACCTGATCAAACTTGCATGGATTATGTAGAATTGAAGGATGCTTTCCTAAAAGAGTTCTATATCCCAGAGTTTGAGCAGAAGAGTATTAGCATGCTCAAAGATATCAAGCAAGGCACTACTAAGAGTGTACGTGAGTATGATGCCCATTTTAAGACACTTCTATCTAAGTTGTCTTGTGATATTCATGACATCTAGCATGCATAATGGTTTGTTGGAGGATTGATTACACCATTCAAAAGAGAATTGTCACATAATACATACATTAATCCACATGAAGCACTTTGGAAGCAACTTTACGTGTTGAGATAATTGGAAGGATTGACACTAGTGTAAGTCCATTCTTAGAGGCATAGATTGCAGCTATGGAAAAATAGTCCTAGAGAAGCTATCAAAAAATTCACCCCATGAAATGCTCTTAGGGATTTGGTGTACAAATTGTGAAGTGGAAGGTCACACCAAGGATAGTTTCCCTCACATATCTATACATTCATTGTTGTTAGATTGTGAAATCTATCATTTGAATCATGATGCTAGCCACTGTCCTTTGTTATAGCGCATGATAAGGAAGAATGTGTCCTAATTTTGAAATATTTACAGATCTAGGACCCATGATACCGAGGATTGTTGATTGATTGGTCAGATCCATGATGTTGTATACATTGGGGTATGATAGACAAGGGTAATGGATAACTCAAAGGACAAAAATGAGCACCAAGATTGGGATCATAATCAACCATGCTATGACATGAATGAGGGTCATTTTTAACGAGGTTGTGGAAGAGGACGTGGATATCAAGGTGGTTATGGAGGATGAGGCTGTGGTGGAGTAAGAAGTGAGTTTCCTTGAGGAATGTGTTATACATGTGGATCCCTTGATCATTATAGGCATGAATTTCCCTAGAATGTTACATGTTCTTCTGTGGAAAGAATCATAGTTATGAGGAGTGCCCAGACTTATATGAGCATCTTAGTAAACAACATAAGTAGGAAAACAAAGGTGCAGAGAGGGTTAGGATATAACACATGGAGGAAAACTAGTCGATGCCCAAGATAGAACCAGAACCTAAGGCCTTAATTGTGAATATTACCACATGTGCTAAAGTGGCACGTCATGAAGAGAGGCATCGCCGAAGCCTAAAATCATTAAGGAGGAGGTTTTTCATGCAAGGTACCTAGATCCTGCCCATAAAAAGGAAGTCTATTAAGAGATCATGGAGATCCTCAAAAATTTTCAAGGTGATATACAATGTTTAAAAGAGCAGTCCAGAAAGATGGAATAGAAGAAAGAAGAAGAGAAGGTCCCTCTGATATTGATGACATCAGAGAGGTGTGTAAAATGCTGCACCAAGAGAATATTATTCCATTATTAGGGAATTGGTTGAAGGGGAACACTCCATGCAAAAACATTGAGAATGAATGATAGATCCTACATGCAAATCTTCCCCCTGATAACATTGACTATGATAAAGAGATCAATTTGAATGTTATTGTAGATGGATGGCTATTGAGAAATATTTTGATTGATACAGGTGCGGAAGTCAATGTGCTTACTTTATATGCATGGGTACAAATGGGGAGACCTCCATTACAGCCATCCTATAATGTGTTGTTTATGGAAAATAGGACTAAGGCCACTCCCATAGGAGTTTTGAATTATGCATCCATAACTATACAAGGGGCCAAATTCTTTGGGGATTTTGAGGTGTTAGCACTTGCTGCGAAGTAGATAGTTTTCTAGCCTTACTTGGATGCCCTTGGTGTTATGTGAATAATGTTGAGTTGAGATTAAATAAGGGGTATATCATCTTTAAGAACAAAGAGGAAAGGCTTGTGATACCTTTGAAAAATGGGAATTCTACACCATATGTTGAGCTTATAAGTGAGGACTTAAACAAAATCTATGTACATGATATTCGGGACCCAGAGGTCAATGAGCCATCAAAGGAAGGAATCCTACAATGGGAGGATTCTCACTCTATTAGTGATACTATGAGTATTGCTTGTGATAATTTGGCTCATGGTACATATGAACTAGTAGGACACAAGGTAAAAATGTGGTTGTGCACAAGAATGGACTTTGTTTTGTTCAATGGATAGGTAGCACGGTGACTTAGTATACGGGAGAGAAGATCTTCCTATATTCTTACAAGCCATGGAGGCACAAGTGGATAGACCAGGTCAAGAGAAGAGACATGTTAGCATATGTCTTACACGGGACAGCAACACACTAGTAGGTAGTTCATAGAGATAATATTATGGAGTGGAAGGAAATCAAAATCACCTTATCTACCAGGTTTGTAAGAAGCAATGCACCTATGCATATTTGTACTTATAATGGTGATCAACCTATTCAAGCACCACATTCAACAATGTGAGAGACTTTGGATATTAGGATAGGAAGCATTACCACCTTCACTCTAGGTGCATAAATTGTATTCCACTCTATAAGGGTGCACACACACTTGGTATGTATACGTAAAACTACATCGAGAGACTAGAAACTAGAAAAATTTGACTGCAAGAATGATCCAGACCTTTGACTACTTTTCTTCCCAACCTCCAATAGAAGAGGCATTAAAATTTGTCAAGCGGTTAACCATGGGAGATAGTGCAAAGGTAGAGGAACTCATACAAGAATTATTTAGCAAGAAAAATTAGACACACATTTTGAAGAAGGAGAAGACTCCATATTGCTTGAACGTGCTTGCCTTAAGAAAGGAAAATGAAATATGGTGTACATTATGGATGATAAGGAAGTTGAAAACCTAGATATTGACCATTCACAGGGGGCGCGAGGTCTTAGATAGCATAGATAAGGATACACGCACATACCAATAACCAATGAAGTCAAAGGAGGTCAATATAGGATTGGAGGTTGAGCCCAAGGAGGTCATAATTGCGGACTATTAGTCGAATTAGATGTGTCAAATATCATTGAGTTACTCAAGGATTATCAAGACTTATTCCCTCAAGGGTATCATGAACTTAAATGCGTGCATGAATAACTTGGGGAAATGAAGATAAAACTTAACGAAGGTGCACATCTAGTGTGAAATACACCTTACGTAATGAATCCTAATTTATGTGAAAAGGTAAAATAAGAAATTGATAAAATGTTGAAATATGGAATTATCAAGCCCCTTGATGAGTCGAGAATGGGTTAGTCCAATGGTGATCATTATCAAGAAGGATGGTAGAATTTGAATATGTGTAGAATACGAGGAGCTAAATGTTACATGTGTAATGACCCATTCCCTACACCATTTAGTGAGGAAATACTAGGAGTTGCGAGGCACAAAATATATTCATTCACGAGATGGGTTTTTTAGGTATCATTAGGTTTGGATTTCTCGGAGGATAAAGAAAAGACAAATTTTACTACTAAATGGGACAATTTTTCCTATCTTGTGATCCCTTTTGGATTGAATAATGCACTGTTATATTCTCACGCATAGTTGTTCAGAATTTAAATATTTTATTCACAACTTATTACAGTTTTACCTCGATGATTGGACAATATATGGGCTTATTCGGGATCATTGTGAAAATCTGCACTTAATGTTTGAATGGTGCGAGATAATTGAGTATCTCTTTGAACATCAAGTAGTACATATTTGTTACACCTTTTGAAATACTATTGGGACACATAATCTGCAAGGAAAAAGTACTTGTTGATCCCTCTAAGGTTGGAATCATTTTAGGGTTGGAAGTGCCTACCGAAGACGAGTGACGTGCATGGTTTTTTAGGTCACACAGGATATTATATAAAATACATAAAGGGATATGCAAAAATTTCCGCACCTTTTATAGACACCAAAATTGGGTCACACTCCCCTTGGTCCCTTGACAAATAACCAACTCGAACACACCCACCTAACCATGGCCCCTTTCACCCCACTCTAATATTAATTTAATTAAATTAATTCATGATCTCATAATATCTATTATTTAAATATCCTAATTGGATAATGCCCACACCACCACCTCACTTATACACCTCATCTAGCCACCTCACCCTAAGACCTATTCTTAGTATGTTGTCATAACTAACTAAGACCTACCTAAACCCTAAAAATAAAAGCCTACATTCCCTCTAACCACATTCCCTCCCGTTAGAAAGGAAGCTTCCATTCTAACCCGTCAGAAGAAAATGAACGAGATCCAAGAAATCAATGGGATCTGCCCATTTTAGTAAACCTAGGAAATCTCACCCTAACCGACGTTGGTCAACCTGAACCACTTTGTTGGTTACCATTTATTCCCAAAAACAACCTTATTTTAGGTTGGCACATTTTTGAAAGAAAGTGACGAATCTAGAGTGCATGCAAGAATAACTAGTGATCGTACACATATTAGAGCATTCACATCTAGCATTAGAAGCGATTACATAGTCATTTGTGTTCTAGAAGCATCCAGGAAGCACCATCACCACATCAAATTACTTACATTTGATCACCTTCCATTGCCATCCAGCCACCAAGCTTGTATAATAGTAAGTATCTTGTTAACCAACATTCATCTATTGTCCTTTTAGTAGACCCTTTTACTTCTGTTATCAGTTTCTACTTGCATTCCCATTCACCTATCATTTTCCTTCATACAAACTTGATCATTCCTTCACCCACACCATTAAATTGCCCATATCCTACTGATAACTACCCCTGAGCACACCTAAGACCTATACAAACCTTGCCATTTCCCTCTCCATTTCCATTTAGCCTCAGATTTGTCACCACACCAAGATTTTATTAAGTTTCCTCTACCCCAACCATACTAACACCGGTTACCCACAATCGGTGTGTTCACTCAAACCGATGTCAAGTATCTACATTTTACTCTCAAACCAAGAACAGAGCCTAAAATCTCCACCAAATACCCAAAACAGCCCAGAACCAGACCTTGGCCAGTACCAGTACCTTGACAGAGACCTTGACCTTTAGATTTAATCATAGCCTAGCCTGTTGTGAACAAATTTGCTTACTGTAGTCGAATGAGATACCTAAATCATTTTAATTGCAATATGGTTTTATTTATTGTTAACATTGAATTGTTTTAAACAATGGATTGATAACCTTCTAGGGAGTATCATACTTCGGATCTAGCATACGCTAGGTAGTCCACTACATATATTGTTTAACTTCTATTTGGTGGTCTTGTTTTCTATTTCAGGTAGTTCCTCCTAGCTAAAAGGAAGCTCTCATGATCATCTGTGGATCAAGAAGTCATACACGTGCAACAACCTTCAACCAGCTTTAATAGGTATTCCTCCTAGCCCATTTACCCTTATTTGTTTCATCAATATTCAAAGAAACACTCTAAGAATTAGGTGAAACATTTTGGCATGCCCGGTGGGACCCATTCGGGGTTCCTTGCATTTCGTCATTCCTAGGTGAAAAGTTGCATGTTTGTTTCCTTTCTAAAAGGTTCTCACACTAAAATTTCTCCCCTAGAATCTTCTCTTCTTTCTATTTGTCTCAAAGAAATCATGTTTTGGTGCTATAAAAAGAACATTTATTTCCTTTCATTAGTATCACATTAGTGAAAGAGCATCCCTTCTCCTGTTCACCTCTTTGTGTCATCGAATTCAACATTTTGATTTGGGCTTAAAATTAACTACATTTCATTCTGTTGTTCTACATTAGCTCACATTAAATGAGGGTAACCTGTATGCTTTAGAAGTTATGCCTAATCGATGGTTGAAAAATTAATCGTAGAGAGAAAATTCTCTCTCTCTCTCTCTCGAGTCTTACCAAACTACAAAAATTCAAAAATATACACATTCTTAAACAACATCTTTCCCGGGAAACACTGTCAACAATCACACAGATCGGAGGATTGGTAGGTACTCCTCAACTCGTTACTTATATCGATTCATATCTTAGAAGACATCCCACCCTCACCATAACATACCTGAAACCTCTCATTGTAGATATCCTTCTTTGTAGGAAGCCATCCTCACAGAAACTCTATTCTACAGTTCATGAGTCAGTCCTTAATAGCATAAGCTGAATAAACATAATAGAAAAAGCACTCTTAGGATCATATTTTTCTTAGTGTTTCTACTTGGCTTACATTTTGAGGTGAGAGGACACATTCTTCACTTTTTTCATTTCTCCTTACACGCTCCTCATCATAGTTGGTGTATTCTAGCTTCATCTGAGTGTGCCTGGACCCCATTTTCATCATTCTCAAAATTTTGGGTTTGATTCCACATTTGATTTTAACTCACAACCACATGTTCTTCATCTCTATTTAAATTTCACAGTAACCAATGTCGGTCCAGTGACCATCGTCAGTTACCCCAAACCGTCATCGGTTTTACCCAACCGATGTCGGTTTAATGTTCTTTTGGTTAACCTACCCAAAAGGACACCTGATTCACTTTCTTTTCTTTTCAAAGTCTCTAAAGCTCTCATCATCTTCTTTGTCCTGATAAATCCATCAACATCTTATCTACTTGGTAGATTATTAGCCTTGCCTTGTTTTGACAAAATGTCCATTTTCATAGTGACCAACCGCAGTTACTTGTGACCGGCATCGTTTACCTAACCAACATCAATTAGCCTATTCAAATTTCTAGCTGACATTTCATACCTAATCCACCTACCACCACCTATTTTTCCTATATTTGCTATATTTCTATGTCATTTACAGAAAGCAGTCCTACCATGTCAGTACTTGTTCACATGGTGTTGATGCGTAGCCAAGAAAATGCCCTCATATTCCATGCTAGTTGTTAACCACTCCCACCTAGTCCTTCACCACCTTCTATTTTTTCACCCATGGATCCTACCCAACCTATCACTATCATCATAGGGGACGAGGAGTTCACACGACTCCTTAACCAGAACCCTATCGCCTTACAGTTCTATCTTTCCCACTCATCTACTCAAGATGCCTCGGGTCATTTGATATATGGTATTTCCATATCTATCCCCCGACAACGGCTCGCTTCGTGCCAACCTCCGCTAGCTCCGTGCTACCACATCTGCCTTGCCTCCAATCATTTCTCAGATAGGCCCTATACCTACTATGATCACCACATCTACTACATCCATTGCACCCGCAACATCCACTATACCTTCGTCCACCACCTAGAATGTAACCTCATCCACACCTATTGTCTCACATATACCCATAGCTACACAACCACCCCCAGTGTCAATGACCACTACCCCTTTTCAAAACATTGTCCTTTCTATTCCATAGTCCTTAGCCCCATTGCTACTAGAG
This sequence comes from Taxus wallichiana var. yunnanensis, assembly GCA_018340775.1. Classification (NCBI taxonomy): domain Eukaryota; kingdom Viridiplantae; phylum Streptophyta; class Pinopsida; order Cupressales; family Taxaceae; genus Taxus; species Taxus wallichiana. The sequence continues at coordinate 695,388,714 of CM031240.1, forward strand.
TCACCTTGACCCTTCACCATCCATATATGTACTATCAGTAGCCTCCTATTTCATTTATCAGTCATGTTGGGTACATACCCCTTATCTCACTCCCTCTTTCTCAATCTACCGATACCACATCACCATATACTTGAATTCCACCTCCATCATATGTCCAACACTAACCTCCTTACGCTACAAGAGGCACCCATCCATCCCAACCTACCGATGACCTAATCATGTTAATGATAGACAAGATGCAAACAATAGAGGTATTGGTTTTGTACACATAACTCCCTCACCTATGATGAAATTTGTAATGATCCCATCCACCCATTCATTCCTATTTCTCCATATCTTGTACATTGGGAAATTCCTAAATTTAACCACTTCAATAGTAAAGAGGACCCACAAAAACACTTACAGTATTTCAAACACGGTTGTTATCGATCACCCATGATGATGCTTTTATTTTGAGAAACTTTCCCATGTCTCTTATCGGACCCACATTAGATTGGTATAGTGGGTTAACTAGACATTCTTTCTTCTCATTTAATTAGGTAGCCCAAGCCTTCTTGGATCACTTCTCCATCAAATTTGTTAAGAAGGTTACCGTGTGGTGAAGCTCTACTATACGCGTACAATATGATGACGAGTCAATCATGGATTTTTTCACTCGTTGGCATAGCCTAATCAATCAACTCACATTCCAATTACCACAAACTGGGCTCATAGAGTTCTTCACTTAGGCTTGTGCTAGACATATCTCACCAACCCTGCAAGTGCAAAATTTCTGAACCTCTTGATGAGGCATTAACCATGGCATGAAAGCTAGAGATTTAGGCCATCAAAGAAAATTAAATTCAACTACTCAATAATAATTCGGCATTTAAGTCAAATGATATCTCTTCTTCTTTGAAACCACAAAATAATTATTCAAAAGCCAAGGTAACCACTAACACAATGGTACTCAAGGCCGGCCTAGCTCATCCATCAAATTAGGCTAACCCCTCATCTAATATTTCTCTTGTCTAGACCTTTCAATTTAGAAAAGAACAATGGAAATACACCCCAATTAGGGAGCCTTATTCTTCTATCTTAGAAAATCTCATTAAATTGGTGCCATCACCCTTCCTCCTATAAAACCACACACTAGTTTTGATCCTACTCACCCCACACCTATATGGTACAAAGAGCACGAATTCTGTAACTATCATTGGGTAAAAGATCATAGTGATGGCAATTGCATCACTTTTAAGAACATTGTCTAGGAAATTCTCAAGAATGGCAAGTTAGTCTTGGATAATCCTAATGCATCTTCTATTCAAAACTTGCACATCTTCAAGAAACCATTTCCTAATCACGCCCCCTCTTCTAATCAAACTTGAGAGACCTCGACTAATGATAGCCATACCCACGAGGTCCATCCTATTTTTAGTGGTGCACTAGTTACTTCCCAATTACCTCATATTCCTTCCATAGAGAAAATCCTATCTTGAAGTCCTCCACCTACACATGAACCCACTTCACCTATTCCTCCACCCACATAGGAACACCCTTTGTCTCCCCCTCACCTATGAAGGATCCTTCTATTAACATCAAGACCGCTTCACCTTTGGCTTCTCCACCTAGAGAGCTGTCACCAACAATACCTCTCGACCAATGGGAGATGCTTGTTTACCTCCTTCACCCATAGAGGAGCACCCGTCATCTCCTCCGCTTATCAAAGATCTAGTAGAAATGTCATTTCCTCTAGGTGACCATTCTCCATCAGCTACCCAAGATCCTCTGCAGACTTACTTTCAGCTCTCTTACCCACAGAGGCTGAGGCTAGCAAATTCCCCATTTCTAAGACACATTTTACGGGAATCACCATTGGATCCACATCAATCCCACCAACTACAGTGTCATTCTCACACTTAGCAGACCACCTAGATTACATGGATAGAGCCTTACTTCGGGCGTCTTCTACTTCTTGTCTCAACACAAATGTAAATGTCACTTGCTGACACTTCCACTATCTATCCAAAAATATTTTGGCCAATCAAACCAAACACAACCAAAACTATCACAAGTTCCCCCATGATACCACTCATGGCTCAACTCACACCTTTACCCATAACTCGACATGCTTCTACATCCAAACCTACACCTACATCATCTTCCTTTCCTAAACCTATTACTACCTTAGGGGTCATCCCAATAGCTAGCCTTACTCATCCACCCATCAAATTAGATTTAGCTACATCCTCCAAAACTAACACCAAACTTAATCTGGCCCCCAAACAGAAGAACCCATCCCCTAGATCTCGTACCCCAACCTCGTCGATCACACCTTCATCACCTTCACCCCTTCCATCCATCTTAGGACCTAGCCCTTCTAACCTAGTTAAGAAACCTCCACCTATTGGTAAACTAAAAATGCAACAGCCCATTCCTCCCTCATGAAACCTCTAACATACCCAAACACCCGACACAACTTCTGCCTACACCTGTAGAATTTTTACCACCCATACCTCCTATACCATCAATGACTTCTTCACTACCTTCACCACCTTCTTCACCTTCTTCACTTCTTCTCATGTGAGTTAATGGATACAAAATCCATTCCTCTTAACTTTTTTTTCATAAACACCATTTCTTTTGGGCCTCTGACTTATCAACACAAGGGCGAGGCTCCCTCTTCTCTTCCCTTCTTGTATCCTAAAATGATCGATGATGATACACCTTCCATTAATATCATTCAATGTCAGGATGATGAATCTATACTCACCTACCTTAGTGCAGAAGACACATATATTCACCGATCGTTACCATTTAAGATGCAAACCATGTTGAATGAATCGACTATCAAAATTAACATCCATACTCAAGATGACCCGCACATTCTAAATATTGGCCAATCTTTAGATACTGCTAAACAAGAAGCCATCACTTCTTTTCTCAAAGATCATAACCATGATTTTTCTTGGTCTTACGCAGACATGCCTGGTATTGACCCCACCATAGTGTTCCACAATATCGTAACCATTCTTGATGCTAAACCCATAAAATAAAAGCTAAGGAAAATGCACCCTCGCATTGCTCTTCTCATCAAAGAAGAACTTCAGTGCTTTCTTTCTGTATCCTTCATCTTACCCATTGATTATCCTCGATGGATTTCTAAAATTGTCTCTATCACGAAGGTGACAATGGGAGTCCACATTTGCAAAAATTTCGTGACCTCAACCTAGATTTTACGAAAGATGACTTTCCTCTACCCGGTATTAACAAACTAGTTAACCTTACCATTGGTCACAAGATGCTATCACTCATGGATGGTTTCTCATGTTATAACCAAATCTTTCTTGCTCTAGAGGATTAACACAAAAATGCATTCATCACCCCTTAGGGGACCTTCTGCTATCGAGTCATGCCTTTTGGCCTTAAAAATGATGGTGCCACATACCAACGGGCTATGACTTACATCTTCCATGATATCATGCACCACATTTTGGAGGATTATGTAGATGATCTCCTAGCCAAATCTAAATGCCGCTCCAAGCACCTCACCATCCTAAAAACCATCTTTGACCACCTCATTAAGTATTGTGTGTTGGTGCCCATTTTGATCCTCTTCCATTTTGCCATATTTCCCCTTTGCTCTTTGTGCTCTGAAATGTTTTTTCCTCATGAAATTGATGATGTGAAGTTGTAGCTCCATTCTTGTGCATTGGATTATTTGCAAACTCATTACCTTGCCCTAATTTTTCCCATTCAAATGCCTCTACCATTTTTCTCATGTTTTCCCAGGCCTTTAGAGCTCAAGATTGTTTGTTTTATACTTATTTTCCCTCAAATATCCCTTTTCATGGTTGTAAATTTCCTAAAAACACTTTCCATTTTTCTTTTGATAAAAAAATTCTTCACCCACGAAGAAAAAATCAATTTTGGGCATCCCTGGCATTTTCTATGTTTTGATGGTCAAACGGGCGTCATTTGCCCATCAAATTCATCTTCAGCATTCTAGGGCATCGCTGGAAATTTATACGTTGTTTGACAGTCATACGGGCATCCTTTTCCTATCAAATTTTAGCTCAAAATATTCTCCTACATGGTCGTTTGTGATTAGATAAGGTTCGGTGGGTGCTTTAGAAAAATTTAACATTTTTATGTTTTGGAAAAAAGTGCAAGTTGCCCCCATAACTCCGTAGGCCCCAGAGGAGGTACACGTGTCGCAGGCAGAGTGAAGGTGGATAGGTAGGTCATTTTATGCCTTAGGGCACTTTGGAAAATGTGTAGAAATGAAGAAAATCCCCTAAGGCCCACATCTAATCTAGAGGTGGATATGTGTCATGTTTTCATCAAAAGTGGGATGGAAGGCTAGCGAAGGACTTAGACAAATTTTGCATTTTGGCAAATGGGAACAAAAGTTGTGAAAAGGGCCACAGGTCTGCCAGGCCATTTAAGAGAGGACATGTGGTAGAGTCCAAGGTGGAACTTCGGGCCTTAAGGGAAACTTGATTTTTTTCCCATTTTTGCATAAAGGATTAAAATTGCAAAATGAGGCCACGACTTCATCAATGGTCATGATTGAGCCATGTCTATGGCTCAGATCAAAGAAGAAAATTAAAGGCTTGCGTGGGTTAGTGGGCCACCAGAGGAAAAAGGGAAATGTTGCCTTTTGGAAAAATGAGTTAAAGTGGTAATTTGAAGCATGGCTCACAATGAATTAGAGGGAGACACGTGTCAAAATAAAATGGTAGAGGGGAGTACGGGGCCATCCAGATGAGTTTTGAAAACTTTGTGAAAGAAGTATGAAACAAACAATGGATTTATGGCCACATAGTGAAGTAGTGATCACCACGTGTCAAGGATAGAAGTGGAGGTGCGGGTCTGTGGGGATAATTGTGAAAAATTTCCTTTTTTCCAAAAAAAAAATGTAGAAATGTGAAGAATCGAGCCGCGATTCCAATGGGGCCCACTTTGTGCCACGTGTCAGCGCCAAATCTCAAGGGTAGAGGGGCGGAGAAAAATGTCAAATTTTTACTTTTTTCCAAAAGTGTTAAAATATCAAAAAATGATCCCAAGCCCATTTCTAATCACATTGTGACATGTGGAGGGCTTATATTGAAGGGAGAAAGGAAAATCAATGGTAACTATGCATTTTTTTAGTTTGGCCACCATTTTTGCTCCAGGAAGTGTGGAAATATATTTTTGCATCGATTTTGATCAAATTTTTGGAAAATTCGTGTCATTTGTGCCTACAAGGACCAATGCAATTGGTTTTGAGGATCAATTTGAAGATTAGAGATGTTTTGGAATACATTTTTTCCCTAACCCATCAAAAAATGCGAAATATCAAATCCAAAAGTTACAGAGTCAAACTTTGGAGGGATAAGGATGAAATAATGAAAGGAAGGGGGTCTGAATGCTTTAAAGATGAAAAACGTTCCTCCATAATGGATAATGATGTGAATTTTGCAATGATTCACCTTTTTTGAAACACCTGGAAACTTTTGTTGCAAATATGTTAAACGTCCTTGTCTGTAAATCATGATGGAATTTTGTAACAAACTTGATGCTTGGCATATTCATTTCTTGGGAAAGAAGGCTTGGATGTAAACAAATGATATATAATGCATGTTTTTGACATGTAAATGGTCGGGAAGTTGAAAATCATGAGCAATTTTTGAGAGAATATCATCTTCTAAGAAACCCTCTAACAAACTTGGTTAATGCCTTCTCGTGTTAGATCTTCATTCATGTTGAGTTGGTTACAAGTGTATAGCCACCACACGGATAAGAGATTGTTCTGAAACTCTCCCCTGGTGATGAATCTAAGAAGATTTTGAATTAATCTATGTTATTTTGGGCAATATGATGTCATGTTATCATATTTAAATGTTTGTAAAAAATTTCCTTGTTCTTGTTGCAATCTTACATTGAAATCTTTAGAAATCACACATATATCATCCTTATTGATAGTTTAGTGGCATTTGCAATTTCATTTGTTAGAAGAGCTTTCATCGGCATTGAAAAGAAGCAATTTAAAATCACTTAACCTTCATTTGTTGATGGAGATTGCTTGTAAGCCTTTGGGGGTACCTTAGGCGTGATTTGATCAAGGATTTTGATGTTTAATTGAGTCCTTTAACTTAAGCTTTTGTGTTGAGATCTCAAGTATTGTGTGAAGAGTGCAAACTTGGGCCTCCATTTGTGTATCTCTTTTGGTTGAAAGAACATCTTGACTTTTTTGAAGCATTTTATCTGATAGTTGTTCAAATGTTGTAGATGTTGTCAAAGATTTGGCATAGTCAAGTTTGTCTTGTCAATATCACACATAAATCATTATAAACAACTAATCCTACCCCATACTACCCCTGTTTTAACGTGTATACCCACAGGAGATCAAAATCCATTTGCTAAAGTGTGTAGAATAGATCAAGATTTCAAAAAGTCTTGATAACCCTTACCTTGCTTTGAAAGTATCTCCATAATCTAGAAGTGATAGCTTGTGAAAGTCAGATTTGGAGTGTTAATCATATTCTCCCAAGGCCCCTTCATACTATTTACAAAAATTGAGGGATATCTTCATGTCCTTCAACATTTGAGGGTTACAAAATAGGTCCTCTTACGTTGGTTGAAAGGCACAACCTTAAAATAGTTAGGACAAGATCAAGTCCTAGTTTGAGTGTTATCCATCTCTCCACCAACTGAGTGCCAATTAGATCACATCCTTGGCTAAAAATTAACATACATCATGATCTATCTATCTTCAAGCTTCATGCCACATCTCTCGATGCTACTTAGACTAAAGAGGAGAACAAATTTGGGTACCAACATTGTGTTCACCTCAACCAAAGAAATGCTTCTTTGTAGTTCTCTCGGGATATATCCTAGGATTTATCATCTCCTTACGTGGCATAGAGGTTGACCCTACTAAACTCAAGGCCATTCTCGAAATGCCTCCACCCACTAACCTATGGAAGCTTCGTATCCTGTAAGGTAAGTTGTAGTCTATTCACCGTTTCATTTTGCAACTATTCGATCATCACAACCATTTCATCACCTTCTCAAAAAGGATGTTTCCTTTAAATGGGATGAGGAGTGTCATAAAGCTTTTGAAGCCTTAAAAATACCTTCTTCAACCACCTGTACTCATTCCACCTAAATAATATCAGCCATTTTACCTATACATATCAGCTATTGATCACTCCTGGGGCCATCCTTGCTCATTGTGATGAACAACACAGGATCGGGCGGATTATTATACATAATCCATACTCTTTTGGACTATGAAACCCGATACACACATGAAAAAAATATGTTAATCCTTAGTTTTTGTTACCACTAAACTCCTCCATTACCTACTTAATCACAAAACCTATGTGGTGACCAACACCAACCCCTTACACTACATTAATGCCAAACCTTACGAAAATCGGTGAGTGCATGTTTGGCTTATATTTTTGGCCAACCTCAACCTCAAATTCACCCATCAAAATTCCATCAAGGGCCGGACTATTGCTTGACCAATTGGGTGACACACGTATTTCGGGATCAACACTCTAACTTTGACTTTCCAGATGAGTCTATTGCTACCTTTTCCTTGGGACGAACCCATGTACCAAATGACACTCTTCTTCGATGGTTCTAAGTGTCAGCGTGGGGGTGGGGCTAGTGTTATTCTCATTCCACTTGATGGTGAATCCATGCCTTTGTATTTCAAACTTGATTTTGATAGTACAAATAATATTGCTGAATACAAAGCACTCGTATTGGGTCTCCAGACTACATATGCCTTAGATGTTAAGTCAATCAACATCTTTGGTGATTCTCAATTGGTCATAAACCAAATCAATGGTATATACTAGTGTCATATTATGATCCTTTAAAAGTATAAGCATCATGTTAATATACTTTTGACCACCTTCAAACTATCCGACGTCTACCAACAAATATGTAGATACCATGCGTTCTAAAATCTTTGTCATCCTAAAATCTTTGTCACCGTACAAAGACTACAATCACCCTCTTATTTACCTCGTGAAGTTTACTCTATTGGAACCACTGTTCCTGACCCGAGTGACCTTTGGTATAAAAATACTCAGACTATCTTTCCCTCTCCATCTTGCCTCCCGACCTCACTTGTAATGGACAACGTGCCTTTCTTAAAAGGGTCTCTCATTACGTCATCATGGGTGGCCTCCTCTATAAGCACAACTTTGATGGTATTCTCTTATGGTGCCTTACAAGTTTTGAAATTCCTTATACCATTAAGGAAGTTCATGATGGCATATGTGGAGGTCACTTCAGTGGCCTTGCTATTGCTAAGTGTATTCTTCACCTAGGCTATTACTAGCTGAACCTTAACCATGATTGTTGTGATTATGTTAAGCATTGTGTAAAATGTCAACAACATGCCAACCTTCATCATACACCCAGTCATGCCTTACAGGTCACCCGTGACCTTTGGCCCTTCTCTCAATGGGGTTTGGATCTTGTCGGAGAGATCAATCCCCATTCTTCCTAAAGCGACATCAATGGATAATCACCGCTACCAAATATTACACTAAATGGGTTAAAGCCATACCTCTCATCTCCACAAAATCTGAGAAAATATGTGAGTTCATCAATCATCACATCATTTTTACTTTGGTGTTCCACATCACCTCATCACTGATAATGGAAAACAATTCAAAAATAAAAACCTTGCAGAAAATTTGTGATGCCTTCGATATTCAACTAAGTTTCTCATCACCTTATTACCCACAAACCAATGGCCAGGCTGAATCCACTTATAAAACCTTGAACAAAATTCTCATGAAAGTGGTTAACGATACTAGGAAGGATTGACATATGTACATTCCTTTCACCCTGTGGAGCATATTGTACTAGACTACCACCGCACCTTTTTCTCTCGGTCTATGGTACAAAGGTTGTTCGCCTCTCGAATTCCAAATTCCCTCACTTTGCATTTCTCTCCATGACATGCTCAATGATAATGACTTTCTGTAGGACTATTTAGCACAACTTGAGTTATTAGATGAACGTCATCTTACTACTCTTGACCATCTTCAAGTTTACCAAAAACGTATCAAATGTGTATATGACAAATGTGTCCATGAATGAACCTTCCAAGTTGGTGACCTTGACCTAAAAGAAAATAAACATGTAACCAAAGTGGAAAAAATTAAGTGAGGAAAATTTTCTCCTAATTGGCTTGGACCATACATCGTGACTCATACTTATGGATCAGGTGCTTATCGATTATCTTCACTAGATGGTAAACCCGAACCTGAGCCCCTTAATGCCTTGCATCTTTGACCATTCTACTATTGAATTTCAGTCCTACCTCACCTCCTGTCTCTTTTCATGCTTGTCCCTTGAGCACCTTTCATTTTCCTCCTTTCACTATGCCACCCCAACAATTAAACAAGAATCATGTGTGTACCCGTCACTCTTTTATCTTCTCTTAAATATGTGTACCATGGCATTGTACATAACATGATTATCATGGATAAGTTTTATCTACTTTTAGATGAGATCTCATGGTCGTTTCACCTTGATTTTTGAACAAGAATCTAATTCTTCACCTTAGTCTTGTCCATGAATTAAAATCCCTCACGTGGGATCCAACTCTTTGAGTCAAACTTCCACTAAAAAGATAAATCCCTCAAAAAGGACATCTTTCTTTCTACATCTCTGCTATAAATAGATTGCTCCCTCGAAGGACAACTATGTAAATCCTGCTTCAAAAAAAAAAAAAAAAAAAGAGAATAAGAGAATCTAAAGCTTCCCACATCAATTAGCTTCACGAAGACCTCAAGGAGTTAATTTCCTCATCCCATATAGACTTCCCACATTGATCAATCTATCTCAAATACACGTCAAAAACAAAAAACGTTTTTGTCATGGACTTTCTCATTGTGATCTTGGATCTCTTGCCAAAAAGGCATGCTACCTCATACCATATAAACTAACCACTTTTCACCCTCTCACCATTTGCACCTTCATTTCCTACCACCTCAAGGGACCTGCTGGAACCATGACATTTGGTGATCATGTGACTATTCTTCACCTTTAGAATAATCAATCATGCAATGTATTTATGGTCTTACGTTCATCAGCCTATCTAAGGTATGACCCACCCATTATGATCCTTACCAATCAGGTGGCTTTCTTGCTTCCTCTTATCTTTTCACCTTCTTCATTACGTCTTGATCATCTTATCCAAGACTAGATCCTCGATGCTTATCTTTGGGTAATTTTCTTCTTTTTCCACAATCAATCAACATCACCAACATCACCCATACCTAAAAGACCTAGACTCAATCATGCCTATAACCTACCAACTCATTCTCATCCTTCCTCACATTTTTCCCTAGCTTATGGGAGAACTACATCGGCCTGAGGTCCCTTTTCACTGGGACTATGTAGGTAGCACTCCGAGGGCATGGGGCCCTTAGGGGTTAGCTCAGCCACTCTCTACCCTAACCAATCCCCCTTTTCCTTTTCCTGATCACAATCTACCCTCGTTAGTTTCCTTTTTACATCAATAATTGGAAATTAAATCAAACAAACAACAAATTGTTTCACATATTTATCATCATCATTCATACATTCATTATGTCTACCATTTATTTACCATTATCGTGCATGTTACTATAAAACATCTCAATGTGACTCATATCATCATTAATTACACAAATTAATGAATTACAAACTCAACCAATTTCGACTCACCAGAACTAAACCAACCTAAACTCCATCCATGCCTATGACTTGACTCAATCCATGCCTATGACCTAACTCAATCCATGCCTATGACCTGACTCAACCATGCCTATGACCTGACTCCACCATGCCTAACACACCTATCATCCATCCATTTATGCATAACAATTAAATTCTATCAACATAGATACATCATCACCAAATCATCCATCTCATCATATAAACCTATGTATCCATACAATATACACTGATACCAAATAATATGCATCTCTCAAAAAATATCATATACATCCTCACTCTCTTGAGCATACGAGTCAAGTATATGATCAAAAATACACAAAACTCTCATATACAACCTCACCATCTTTGGCACGTAAGCGGTATATGATAAAAAATGCACAAACTCTCGTATACATCCTCACTCTCTTCAACATGCAGGCTGGTATATATCAAAAATGAATAAATACATAAAAATGGATGGACATACATTAGACATCATCCTAGTGGACATCCTCCATATTTGTCTCACCCGTCACCTCCTCCCCTCGCCTCCTATCTGGTGGCCTAATAACATCTCACCACCTATCATGAGTCATGGCAGGGTCCTTGTTGGTACATCACCTAGTGATCACCTCTCGTGGAACCGGTGGCCTCACCCGATCTGTCCCTAAGGGCTTGGTGGCCCACTATGCTCTCCATGTTGTGGGTATGATATCTAGTCCTCTCACTGATTCCTAATATGCCCTATACTCTCCATAAGATAGAAAATATATCCCTGCCACCATCAAATGATCCTAATAATATCTAGCCTCACCCAAGGCATCCCACAATCTGGATACGGGTACTGTCTGTGGTGGCCCCATCGGCGTTTGCCCTTGTCCATATCCTTTGGGACCCTCTCCTGCCCCTTCCTATGAACTAGGACCCTGTGTTGGTCCCTGTGATGGTGTCATCGGCCTCACACATTGTGGTTTAATCGGGCTTGTAATGCCATAATTTGTTCCTCTGCGGTGGAAAATAGGCCATGTAAATCAGTAACACTTGCACCTGTAAGGTGGCACACCTGATCATCATCACCATCTCCATCTCCACCCTGGGCCATCACGGGCTATCAGAGTGGCCACATGTGCATGTAAAGCGGCCACCTCTTCCTCGAACTCGCCTAACTACCCTTGTACCATCCCCAACTATATAATCGGGGTGCCACCGCCATGTAGGGTGTCTCTCTAAATAGTGTTGGTGGCTAAGTGTAGATGCTCCAGCCTAGGTGGTACTACTTGTAAATGAGCCACCCACCACTTATATATATATTTTTCACCCCAACATCATGAATCTCTAGTCTATCACCTACTCCTCCTACCCTATAGGTATTGTCGGCTATGGTAGTGGTAGTGGTCTCTCTACATCATCTCTCCAGTACTATGGGAAGGGTGGAGGTATGTCCTATGGAAACCCAAACTCCCATCTAACCCTGTCTATAGGAATCATCTCGTACTCTCAACATGATGACCATCTATCCACCTAAGTAGTTGTAAGCCATTTAGCTCATCAACTATCTATTTTGTATGAGGGATAACCCACATACGGTCTCCAAATAATGTCCACATCAGACAATCCCTCCAATAGTCATGTGTAATAGGCTACATCATGAGTAACCCTATCTAAGCAATGCTCTCCAATCATAGGCACCCATCACTTATAACCTACCCACACCAAACCCAGCTTGAATGCATCCACCAGGGGCATATAAATCAGACGAACATACACAATGTGCTTATAGGGCTAGCAAAGTGAAGAATAAATGTGCAGCATAAGCTGAACCTATGGAGCCGCCCATATGCCCATAGCTCTCTATATAACTACACTAGGAATTTTGATGCCTAAGAAAAGTAGATCTTATCCATCATCATATCATGTAGCACCCCCATCAATGATCATGGGAATCTCCCACCCTCTGCATCGGTAGTGCAAAATAACATACTGCCTCCATCAATAATACTACTAGCCTCATCTCCTCTGGATGGGCTAGGTACATCTCTCCATAACTCAAGCTGGCACTATGAAATTTCATCTCCACCAGTCCCTCACTGAATACTATTAGCATCAACTCCTTAGATGCCTCTCAAGATCATGTTTCTTCTTTGTATTTCATTTGTCCAATGTAAATAAGGGTTTTCTCTACAATCTCTTTTCCCTAAAAGTATTTCCTTCTTCTCCCTCCATCCTCTCCTTCATTCCTCTATCCTCTTGTGCTGATAATTTTCCTTGTAGAAAATGCATTTCCAAGATATCAGAAGACCACAAATTGATGAAAGTTGTACATTTGTATATATTTTTATCCTTTGCTTTCAATAAGGGAACCTTTCCCATCAAAGAGGAGGGACTTGTTTGTCCCTTGACTGTGGTTTCATCTCAAGTGAAAATTTGAAACACAATTTTTGGTGACTCTACTGGGGAATGCTTTCAATAGATTCCTTTCTAAGAAGAACAACAATTTCTTGATCATTTTCTGATCTAGTGACTCTAAGGTTTACCCGTGGTAGGAAGGCTCTTGGAATTGAAGATTCTTAGTTTCAACTCTTGGAGCAACAAGGGTTTTCCTCTTCCTTCAATAGGGAGAAATAGAAGAGCTCGTTCTACAAGCACACCCCTTGTTGAAGACAGAACCCTTGGGAGTGGAATCCCTCAAGAGCAACTCAGCCCTAATCTTCGTGCTTTGATTCTTGTTGGTGTTTCAGTTCCTCTTCAAGCGTTTTTCCAAGGATGGAAATTCCATTACCTTGGGGCCACCAAGTTGGTCCCTTGGCTCTTCCACAACCTTTGCATGAGTTACCTAGGGGTAACAGAAATAATTTTCCCAAATTCAGGGGTGATGGGAAAGTGCACCCTGATGAACACATTGCAACCTTCATTGTTGCATGTGGAGTCCTTAGTGTGGAACATGAAGATGTCTCTATTAGGCTATTTGTGGAAACCTTGCAAGACAATGTAGTAGATTGGTTTTACCATCTCCCTGCTAGAGCAATTACCAATTGGACCATGATGAGAACAAGATTTGAGAACCGTTTCAAACCTGTAGAAGATGTGCATGCTCTGCTTTGCCCAAATTTCTCAAATCAAAAAGGAACCACAAGAGCCCATGAGGGAATTTGTAGCTAAATTCAATAAATTGATCAATAAAATCCCACAAGATACTAGACCCGTTGATCAGATCCAAAAATGTTTCTTTTTGAATGCACAACTACCTGAAGTAAGCTATGCTCTGAGGAGAGCCAATCTAGCAACTTTGGATGAGGATCAGAGGCTGGAAGTCAGCATGGAAGATGACTTGATCATGTCAGGAAAACTAAAAAGAGAATCCCTAAATCCAAGACATCATCTTCTCCCTCTTCTCCTAGAGGTAATTCAGATCAGTTGGTACAAAATTTGGCCAATGACCTCATTGCAATAAAAAACAATTGGCTCAGCATGCTCCATACCAGGATGTTCCAAGGAAGAATTTTCAGCCTAGGAATAGACTGCCTTCTTCTCAAACCAGGTTGGCAATTGAAGGTCCACCTCTCAAAGTTCTGTCAATGCAACATGTGAAGTCCTTGAACCTGATGATGAAGAAGAGAATGAATTGTATGATGATCAAGAAGAAGATGCTAATGAAGAGTTGGAGTAGCCTAGTGATTCTAGAGTCAACTTCCTCACCACTGAAGGTGTTGATGATGAGGATGATTATAATGATATAGTGGCTGACATGAACAATGAGTCATATGCTATCATGACTCGAGAACAGACCAGCAAAAAGGAGAAATTTGTGCAACCTATAAAGAAATCAAAGGAGTCTTCCAATACCATTCCAGTGCTTGCAAAGAGAGGTTCTCCTATCCCCACCACCTCCACACAAAAGGTAAGCTCTGCTAGTTTTTCTCCCTCCAATTCTGCTTCTAAAGCTTCTATTGTGTCAAATGATAAAGCTGATAGGTCTAAGGTCTCTTCCATTCCTTGTAATGATACCCCATCCACATCTGGATCCTTTGATATTATTGATCACATAAAGAGAACTAAGGTTCATATTTTTGAGGCTGAGTTTTATCAAACCCATCCCAAAGCCTTTGCCAAAATGGTTGATTTTGTCAACTCCAAATCTAAAATCCCATCCCATGTTTCCAAAGGTCTTTTCCAACTCCTTCTTCCCCTTCCCAACCAAATCTTGTAGCTGCTATCACATCACCTAATGAGAAAATCAGACCTTTCTATGTGACTCTCCTTATAGCAGGCCACAAGCTTAGTAATTGTGTTATTGATTCTGGAGCATCTGACAATGTAATGCCTACTAAAGTAGCTCATGCCTTGGGCCTCACTCTTACCCACACATATGGTTCTTGTTATTCTATGGAGAGTAGGGAAGTGCCTTTAGTTGGGAGAATCAAGGATGCACAAGTAGCTTTCGTTGCTTGGCCAGAGAAAAAGGTTTTGGCAACCATCTTAGTTGCTGACATTCCTCCTTCCTACGACATGCTATTGAGTAGGAACTTTTGCAAGGATGTTGGAGGGGAAATCAAAATGGATTGGTCACATGCCATTATTCCAGTTAATGGAAAGATGAAGAAGTTGATGCTGAGAAGCAAGCTGAGTATATTGTGTAAAAAATAGATGATCCAAAAGCACAAATTTTGTATGAAGACATTGGGCATGGGAACTATATGATTATGTCACCGGATGAAGCAAGTCCATCAAAAGGAGTATTGTTTGATCCTAATGATGTCTGGACATTGGAGTTTGATGGCAGTTGTTCCTCAGCCCGACTCTAGAGCTGGTATAGTGTTGATCTCTCCCAAGGGTAAGATTCACCCTTTTTCTTTCAAGTTTCAGTTCGAGAATACCAATAATACTGTTGAATATGAAGCCCTCATTCTTGGGTTGAATATGGCGAAGGAGATGGGAGTTAAGAACCTTTTTTCTCATGGTGATGTTGAGCTTATTGTAAAGCAGGTCTGAGACCTTTATCAAGTAAAAAACAGAAGATTGAAGCACTATAGGAATCTGGTCTGGGATTCTATTGAATTCCTCGATGCTTTCTCCATTGCAGTAGTACCAAGAGGAGAAAATACTAGGGTTGATTCCCTGGCAGTCTCTAGATCTTTGTTAATTCCTCATCCTAACTTCTCTTAGGAAAAATTCTCCATTGAAATGATTCACAGGCCTAGCATTTCTGACAATGCCAACAATTGGTAGGTCTTCAATGATGACCAGCATCTACTCTCTTTCTTGGAGTTGAGAGATAACTTTGATCAGTTGTATTTTGAAGGAAGTGATAACTTTCCCAGAGAATGTGTGTCTTCAAATGAAGAAAGTGTCAAAGAAGAGATGGATCATGATGGATGTATCAGACTGAAAGGAAACAAAATTCCTAAGGGTTTGGTGAGTTTGGAGGATCTTTTTGATAAACATGATAGGTATGTCAAATCTAAAGTTTCCCAAGGAAATCAGCAATCTGCTGAAACTAAAAAAATAAATATAGGAAGTATAGATGAACCTAAAATGGTGAACATCGGGAAATGTTGCACTCAAGAAGAAAGAGAGAAGGTGATAAATATTTTGAAGAGGTATGTTGATGTGCTTGCTTACTCGTATGAAGATCTCAAAGCTTTCAAACCAAAATAAATGCAACATTCCATCCCTCTTAAGCCTGACATCAAGCCTTTTAAACAAAAGCAAAGGCAGTATAATCCAAAGATTGCTGACACTATCTTTCAAGAAATACAAAAACTTTTAAAAGCCTAGATCATCTTTCCTATCCATCATTCCACTTGGATTGCTAACATAGTGCCTATCAGAAAGAAAAATGGGGAGATTAGAATCTGTGTTGACTTTAGAAATCTAAATCAGGCTTCCTTGAAAGATAATTATCCTCTTCCCATGATGGACCAAGTGCTACAAGCTGTCACAGGCTCGGAGATGTTATCAATGTTGGATGGATTCTCAGGGTACAACCAAGTAGAGGTAAACACTGTAGATCAGCATAAGACCACCTTTACCACCCCTTGGGGCACTTTTTCCTACAAGAGGATGCCATTTGGACTCATTAATGCTGGTGCTACTTTTCAGAGAGCTATGGATCTGGCTTTTGGTAGTTTGAAAGGGAAATGCATCATGGTATACCTAGATGATTTGACTGTCTTTTCAAAAATCAGAGTAGATCATGTTCAACACCTTGAAAAAGTCCTACAAAAATGTAGAGAGCACAAAGTTTCTTTGAATCCTAAGAAGTTTGTGTTTTGTGTAACCGAAGGTAAGTTGTTGGGACACATTGTCTCAAAATATGGAATCAAAATTGATCCAGAAATAATTCAGGCCATACAGTAGATTCCTCTTCCCACGAGTAAGAAAGGCATTCATTCCTTCTTTGGTAAGATTAATTTCTTGAGGAGATTCATACCTGATTTTTGAACTTACTATGAGCATTGCTCACATGATGAAAGGGAAGCAAAATTTTGGCTGGTCCTCTGAAGGAAAGCTTTCTTTTGAAGATATCAAAAAATCCATTGCAAATACTCCCACTTTGGCATGTCCAGACTTCAAGCAGAGATTTTATTATATATTGCTATGCCACTGAAAACACTTTGGCCACTGTTTTAACTCAAAAGAATGTTGAAGATCATGAATTTCCCATAGCATTCATGAGCTATGTTTTGAAATCCCATGAACTGAAATACACCATGATGGAGAAACATGCTTTTGCTGTTGTAAAAGTTGTTAAACAATTCAGATTTTATATTCTAAATTCTCATGTTGTTGTGTTTGTGCCTGATACAAGTGTCAAATCGATTCTCACACAACAAGAATTTGGAACTAAGAGAGGTAATTGGGTGGAAAAAGTGCAAGAATATGATTTGGATATCAAGCCAACCAAGCTGGTTCATGGTAAGGGCCTATGTGAGCTCATTGCTGAAGGTGTTGATGAAACGTTGTCCAAAGATGAAGTAGATCTACTGTGGTTTTGTTTCTCAGCTCGACAGATGTATGGTATGCTGATATTGCTCATTTTCTGACCTATGGTGAATGCCCATCTCACTTGACTGCAAAAGAAAAAAGATCCATCAAACTTAGATCTGCACAGTATGTTCTTTGGGAAAATTCTCTTTTCAAACGAGGTGTAGATGGAAGGTTTTTAAAATGTGTAGATAAAGAGCAGCAAAAGAAATTATTTTCTACTTTTCATGATCAAGCTTGTGGGGGGCATTTCTCCTCTACTGTAATAGCTCACAAAATCCTTCGTGCTGGCTATTATTGGCCCACTCTATTCCAAGATGCATCAAAGTGGGTGAGTAAATGTGAAGCATGCCAAACATTTGTTGGAAGACCAAGGTTGGCTGCTTTGCCTCTCAAGCCAGTGGTGATCGAGGAGCCCTTTCAACAATGGGGTTTGGATTTCATCAGAACTCTCAATCCATCTTCAAGTGCTGGACATACTCATGTGTTGACTGCCATGGATTATTTCACCAAGTGGGTGGAAGCCATCCCAGTCAAGAGTACTACTTCTGAAGTAGTATGCAACTTCATAAAGGAAAACATATTGATAAGATTTGGAATTCCAAACAAAGTTGTGACTGATAATGCTTCTAACTTCTCCTCTGCTGAGATAATGGATTTTTGTTATGGATATGGAATATCTCTTGCTCACTCTTCTGATTATTATCCTCAAGGGAATGGACAAGCTGAATCAACAAACAAGAATTTGGTGACCATTGTCAGGAAACTTGTGAATGATTCTCAAAGAAATTGGCATAAGAAATTATATGATGCACTTTGGGCTGATAGGATTACACCTAAGAGAGCCATTGGAATGTCTCCTTTCCAAGTAGTGTATGGTGTGGAAGCTCAACTGCCAGTGATGGTGGAGTTTCCAACTTTGCATTTGATGAAAACTATTGAAGATTCAAGCTTCAGCAGTGCTCTAGACAAGAGAATCATGTATCTCCAAAAGTTGAATGAAGATAGATTGCAGGTGGTTGATAGAATAACAGCCCATCAGTTGAAAGTGAAGGCTTTGTTTGACAAGAAAGCCAAATCCAAAGTTTTCAGGTGGGGGACATAGTGTTGCTATGGGATAAGAGACATGAGCCTTGAGGAAGCCATGGTAAGTTTGACTCACTTTGGCTTGGCCCCTTCAGAATCAGACATTTTGCTGGTGAGAACTCTTTTTATTTGAGTTACATGGATGGATCTTCTCTCCCACTCCCTTATAGTGGGTAGTACTTAAAGTTGTTCAGGTCCTAGGTGATTAGGGAGTCCCTTTGTACATTGTGTATTTTCTTTGTTTTTGGCTTGTTTGTTTCCTTTTTCTTCCTTGTTGTGTGGGGTGTTTGTTTTGGGCCCTCCTTTTTGGTTTGTTTCCTTTCTTGCCTTGTGTGTGTTGTCTTGTATTGGTTTTTCCTCTTGACTCTATCACCCAATGGATAAGGCACTAGTCTTCATTTCCCTAGAGTTGGTCTGTTGTTCTTGATCTTTCCTTGTGCCTTTGTTTCAAGCCAAGTCATCCCTAGAAAGAGCCAGTTGTTGTCACCCTCAAATTTCCCTTTAATTTCTAAGTCTAAAATTGCAAAAATTTTAGTTGGTGCCCTTAAAGTATGCTTGAAAGAGGTATTTTGAAAATTGGAACTTTCCAAGGACTTTTAGACTCATGAAAATCACTTCATCATATGGGAAATTTCTTCCCCTTTCCAAAAAGGTAAAGAAGTCCTCCTAACTCCTTGTACTTTTTAAGTTATGGCTCAATGGGCCTAAGTTGGAAACTTTTCCTTTGGCAGACTAGTGGAGCTTCGGGATATTTGTGCACATTGCTCTTTTGACAAAAAGATAAGTTGGTAAGATTTGGCCCATGAGCCCATGGGGAGAATTGAAACAAAAGCCCCTAAGGACTGCAGTGAATCAAAGGCTGCCACGTGTCCAAAGGGAGGATCAGATCGGCAGAGCCATGGAAGAATTCAAGGTTTTGAACCTTTTCCAAAAGGTTAAAAAGTGGTAAGGTAAGTCATTTTCCCCATAACCCATAGCGAATCTAAGGGTGCCACATGTCCAAAGATCTGATGCAGAGCTATGGGCCGATGGAGGTAAATGAGATTTTGCACCATTTTGCAAAAAAGGTCAAAATGTTACAATGAGAGCCACACACCCATTTCCAACCAAATTGTGCCACGTGTCCACACCGAATCAAAGCTACAAGACGGTGGAGGTAAATGAGATTTTTGTTTTTTTGTAAAATAGGTCAAAATGTTCAAAATTACACCATGACCCCATTTCCAATCACAACTTGCCACGTGTCAAAGTCAAAAATTCAAGGTGGGGCTATGGGAAATTTGTTCCAAAGTGCCAAAACACAAAAATTCATGAAAATGAAAGGGGCTTCCCCCACGCCCGCTCTAATCTTCTCCTTCCATGTGGATGGTCCGATTTGAATGTTTTAGTAGCAAATCGACAGTTCATATCAAAACTGGCAAATAAAATGAAATGTCTATGTATTCACGTAAATTGGTTTTCCACCATGGTTTTTCTTTACGAATGGATGATTTTTAAAGGGCACGAAGGATGAAATCCATTTAAAACCGTTTTCTCTCCAGGAGGAAGTTATAACCACTTTTCATGAGCTATTTGATGGTTTCTGGAAGCCATTGTCGGGGTTGGAATTTTGATATGTCAAGACTGTAATTTTGAACCGAAAAAGAATCAATACAAGATCTTCTCTTTTATTCCTTTATTTCTCTTTCTTCCTCTACTCTGGTTTGAGAATCATTTAATCTCTAATATGTGAAGAAA
Organism: Taxus wallichiana var. yunnanensis; assembly: GCA_018340775.1. Taxonomy (NCBI): domain Eukaryota; kingdom Viridiplantae; phylum Streptophyta; class Pinopsida; order Cupressales; family Taxaceae; genus Taxus; species Taxus wallichiana. The sequence goes on from CM031240.1 coordinate 695,409,219, forward strand.
CTTTGTGTTCTTGTGAATGCAATTTCAAAGAACTTTGTGTCTATGGGATTGTATCTGGTAAAAATGTGAATGGTTCTTCTCTGTATTTCATTTGTCTAATGCAAATAAGGGTTTTCTCTGCAATCTCTTTTCCCTGAAAGTATTTCCTTCTTCTTCCTCCATCCTCTCCTTCATTCCTCTATCCTCTTGTGTTGATAATTTTACCTGTAGAAAATGCATTTCCAAGATATCAAAGACCAAAAATTGATGAAAGTTGTACATTTTTATATATTCTTATCCTTTACTTTCAATAAGGGAACCTCTCCCATCAAAGATGAGGGACTTGTTTGTCCCCTGACTATGGTTTTATCCCAAGTGCAAATTTGAAACCCAACAAGCTCGGTTGTTGGACTACATCTTTGGTAACATCGACCCCACTCAGGCCCACATTTGTGACATGCCTCCACTCCTTAACTATCGCAGCCCCACGAACTATCACGAGTAGGGGTGGCACCCTGTCTCACATCCTCAATTGATCTCTCACCGCATCCAGCAAAACATCACATTACTACACCTTAATCATACCCACAATCACTCTCGACACCTCACCTATACTTACCACCCTACATCTCTTTCCCTAAGCCTCCTTACCTTCATATCCCATCTTCTATCTACCCACCTCAACCCTAACCCACTATCATTCACCCTTACCTATTTTTACCCCTTTACCTATGTTCTGATTTTCCCCACAACATCTTCTCTTACCCCTACCTACCTCACCCACCCAACCTAGGGCACTTTTGACCCCTTTTTCCCCAAATCATGACCGGTCCCAGTTATCTCTAACTGACCCCAGTCCCCCATAAACTGGCATCGGTCACCTTTTTGTGACTGGATTATATTGGTTCACTACCACTGATGTCACCACTATAATAAAAAAAATTGCGACGCCCAAAACCCCCTCTTCTAAAACTTCCTTTCTCTCCCTTCTACCCACCCAATCCTACCCAAATCCCCCTCCACCCTTCCCCACCCCTCCTTCACCCAATCACCCCCACCCCCCCCTGTTCATATTTTACATAATTTTTCCCTCCCACAAATTCAAAATTCATTTCCCCAAACCCATTTTTCCAAACCCCGACCTCTAAACCAATCTAACTCACAAAACAAAGAATGGGATTGCCTCTTACCTCATCACACTTTCATCTCCATGGTGGCACATCAGGCCACTACACCGGGGTCCACCCAATCCCTCTCCTACCTCTTCCATCACCCAATCAACCTCTACACCTCCAACCAACTGAATCACTCAATCTGATCTCATGGACCCACCTATTGACTGCCAATCACCCGCTACACTACTCGCCAACTTAGCTCTCCATTCCACATGGATGCTTTCCACCTTTCTCTCTCTCACCTATCATTTTCTCCTATTTGGCAAGTGACAAATGATTCTATAAAAATTAGAAATTTCCTTTTTATAACCTACCCAACTTGATCGGTAACAGTTTTACCTTGACCAACATTGGTCCCATGCCCTAAAGCATACCGTGGTTGGTCTATCGCGACCGGAATTGGTTCCTTCAAACTGTCATCGATTATCCTGCTTAGTCCTTTTCCTCCCCTACCCCTAATTTGGTGACCTACATCCTTTTTACCTCACCCATACCTGACTTGGACCCTCCACTTTATCCTCCTGACCTCATCCTTTATTACCTCACCTTGTCCTCATTTGGGGACTCGTTATTTTACCCATACCTCAACCCTACCCATGCCATGACCTAGTTACTTGGACCTAGAACATTGCTAGTGACCTGTGACCTCATGTGATCACTATACCTTACGGAACTATTACCCATGTTGATTGGCATACTAACCTTACCTTGCCTCTTACCATGACCATTTATCTTGACCCAACCTTTGGTGTACCAGAACATACCTAAACATTCCTACACCTGACCTACGATGTGTTTCCTGACCATATCCTATACCTTAGATATCAGAATCACCTCAACCTTGTTTGGATAAACCTATTGACCTTAGATAATGTATATTTTTCCTACTCTTCAACCTGGTACCATGCTGCAGTTTATATGTGTTCTGCATTTGAATTTTCCTACTTTGACCCCCGACCCATTACCCGGATTACCTAATTAGACCTTTACCCCTTTCTACCCCTATTTCCCACCTTCCTCTTCATCACATTCACCTTAAATTATCAAACCACTTACCGATTCTACCTTCCGCCTTATCGGTTCTTGGTTTGAGGGGGATCACCTTCACCCACACATGGGGCAGCCACATCTTATTTTTGTCGGTGTCACTTACCAATACAAGCTACAAAACAAAAAGGTGAAAAATGTAGACACCAAATTAGGTCACACTCTCCTTGGTCCCTTGAAAAATAGCCAACTCGAACACACCCACCTAACCATGGACCCTTTCACCCCACTCTAATATTAATTTAATTTAATTAATTCATGATCTCATAATATCTATTATTTAAATATCCTAATTGGATAATTTGCACACACCACCTCACTTATACACCTCACCCTAAGACCTATTCTTAGTATGTTGCCATAACTAACTAAGACCTACCTAGACCCTAAAAATCAAATCCTACATTCCCTCTAACCACATTCCCACCCATTAGAAAGGAAGACTCCATTCAAATGCCGGGAAGAAAATAAATGAGATCCAAGAAATCAAGGGGATCTGCCCCATTTTAGTAAACCTAGGAAATTCCTCCCTAACCGACATCATTGGTTACCCTAAACTCTCGTCAACCAACCCGAACCACCATTGGTTACCATTTATTCCCTAAAACAACCTTATTTTGGGTTTGGCACATTTTCTTAGGGAAAGTGATGAATCTAGATCTACATGCAAGAAGAACCAAGTGAGTGTACATATATCAAAGCATTCACGGTCAATGCAGGACCAGAAGCAATCACAGAGTCATTTACATTCACGGAAGCATCTAGGAAGCACCATCACCACATCAAATTCCTTACATTTGATCACCTACCATTGCCATCCAGCCATCAAGCTCATACAATAGTAAGTATCTTGTTAACCAACATTCATCTATTGTCCTTTTTAGCGGAGCCTTTACTTACTGTTATCAATTTCTACTTGCATTCCCATTCACCTATCATTTGCCTTCATACAAACTTGATCATTCCTTCACCCACACCATTAAGTTTTCCATATCCTACTGATAACTACCCCTGAGCACACCTAAGACCTATACAGACCTTGCCATTTCCCTCTCCATTTCCATTTAGCCTCAGATCTATCACCACACCAAGATTTCATTAAGTTTCCTCCACCCCAACCATACCAATGCCGGTTACCCACAACCGGTGCTGGTTCACTCAAACCAATGTCGGTCTCTGTGTTTTACTCTCAGACCAAGAACAGAGCCTAAAATCTCCACCAAATACCCAAAATAGCCTAGAACCAGACCTTGGCCAGTACCAGTACCTTGACAGAGACCTTGACCTTCAGATTTAATCATAGCCTAGCCTATTGTGAACAAATCTACTTACTATAGTCGAATGAGATACCTAAATCATTTTAATTACAGTATGGTTTTATTTATTGTTAACATTGAATTATTTTAAATAGTGGATTGACAGCCTTCTAGGGAGTATCATACTTCCCGGATCTAGCATACGCTAGGCAGTCCACTGCATATACTATTTAACTTCTATTTGGTGGTCTTGTTTTCTATTTTAGGTAGTTCCTCCTAGCCAAAAGGAAGCTCTCATGATCAGTTGTGGATCAAGAAGTCATATGTGCACAACAACCTTCAACCAACTTTAACATGTATTCCTCTTAGCCCATTTACCCTTATCTATTTCATCTATATTCTTGGAAACACTCTAAGAATTAGGAGAAATGCCTTTGGAGGAGTTAAAAAAGGAAAAGGTGCATGCTATTGGGGAGAATTACAGTAGTGCGCATTTGAAACATTGAAAGAGAAACTTACTACCATGCCTATCCTACATTTTCCTTCATGGGATAAACCATTTCATGTACACGTGGACACTTCTGGCATGGATATTGGCACAATATTAGCTCAACCTAGAGAAGGTATTATCGATCATCCTATCTTCTTTGCTAGTAGGAAGCTGACTCCTGCTAAATAGAATTATACAACTATAGAGCGTGAAGCTTTGTCAATGATCTATGCATTGCACAAGTTTTGACAATATTTGCTAGCCACACCATTTGTATTCTATATGGATCACATGGCATTGAATTATTTGGTGAACAAACCCATCTTACAAGGGCACATATGCAGATGGGTACTCCTATTTCAAGAGTTTGATTTCACAGTTATGGTGAAGCTAGGAAAAGTAACTCTAGACCAGAACACTTGTCTAAAATCAACTTAGGAGAGGAAGCATAGACAATTAAAGAAACCATGCCAGATGCCCAGTTATATAGGTTACATTGTGCACCATCAGAATTAGAAGATATTGATGTATTTCTTGGGGTGGTGTAGAAGCGAAGGAATGAAGCTATTAGAAAAGAAATAACTTGTTATACGAGTGATACCATTTATGTTAATCATTGGTAACCTCTACAAGTTAGGAAGAGATGAAGTATTACACCATTGTGTATTAGAGCATGAGTGTAAGGATATTATGGAAGAAGCCCATGGTGGTATTGCAGGAGGCCATTATGCAGGTGATGTGATTCCTAGAAGATCCTACTTATTGGATTATGGTGGGAGACATTGTATAAATATTGTAAAGAATATTGTAAGGCATGTGACCATTGTCAACACCTAGGAAAACTAGGACAAAGAGATGAAATGCCACTAAGACCTATTATCATTGTAGAACCATTTGAGAAATGGGCCATTGACTTTGTAGGACCTATTTTTCCAGCCACACAGGACTAGATCACGCTATATCATTAATTGCATAGATTATCTCACATGGTAGGTAGAAGCAGCACCTACGAAGGACTGTATAATAACTATAATAACTAGGTTTCTATGGGAGATTGTACTTACAAGATATGGATGTCCTTTAAGTTTGACAAGTGATAGGGGTACACACTTTTTAAATGAAACCATAAGGATCCTATTAAATGAGTTTATGGTTACCCACCATAAGACTACACCTTACCACCCTTAGGAAAATGGAACTACTGAGGCTTTCAACAAGATTTTGAGCTATATATTGACCAAAATTTGTGATGTTGGAAGAAAGGATTGGGATGATAAAGTGTAAGTTTTTCTTTGGACATTGAGAACAACTTATAAGAGATTAAACGAAGCCACACCATTTCATTTGGTGTTTAGCGCAGAAGCCATTATCCTATAGAATTTATGTTACCCTCTTTGCACATTACACGTGCTAGAGGTCTAACCGATGAGCATACTTTAGAAGAGCAGATTGAAAAAATTATTTAGTTGGATGAGCGATGACCCATAGAATGTTGGAGTTATAAGCAAGAAAAGTCTAGGAAGAAAGCATGGCATGACAGAAATATAAAGGAGAAAAAGTTGGCGATTGGACAAATGGTACTTCTTTATGACTCTAATTTTTTGTGCCATCCAGGAAAGCTCAAAGTACATTAGTTGGGGCCGTATGTCATCACTTATATACTTGAATCAGGTGATTTCTAGTTAGAAGTACTTAATGGAACATGGTTACCTGGTTATTTTAATGGGAGTAAGCTGAAGCCCTACTACAAATTAGTCTTCTTGGTGTTTGTACAAAGGTACCATTTCTATTTAGATTAGGTTTCAATTATGTATTTCCTTCATTGTCATTATGATTTGTCAATTTATTTGTTGTTATTGTGTAAATAAGCATGTTTTCATGCATGAAGCTAATTACTACATGAATAATGTTTATGCAGAGGATTTCACATAATTTTAGTGTGGGGTGGTTGGATTTATCCAAGTAAAAGACTATGGGAATTGAAAGGTGAAAGAAAGAAGCTGCTACGGGTGTGCTTTAAGTCAAAAGAATATTGCTTCTCAAAAGTGACCAAGGATGGAGATAAATGAAAGGATATTATAATGTGAGGTAAGAAGAGGCCATGATAACTACCAAGAGAAGGTACAATGATGAGGTACTTAGGTGCAAGAGCACGCGCTGAAGAGAAGTCTGTGACCAGAGGGTAGGAAGGTGTGCTAGAAGGTTATAACTGGGGCATGAAGATGTACCATGTGGAATGAAAAAAATTTGTCAATGAATGAGAGGATATTTGGTAGGTGAAGGAGCAATAAATGCATCAAAATTTGAAAATTTATATAAGGATGGGATGTGAATTCATTTTTACCATTACGACTAAGAGTATTTGAGGAAAGAGCTAAGTGCGAAGAGCCGAGTGATTGGGTTAAGGTGTGAAGGGTGTGAAACCAAGCATGATAAATAGATATGTGTGAAAAGAAGCTTGTGTCCCCAGGTGGTGAAGGGTTTGAGTGAAGAAAGGAGATAGAGAGGAGTTAGGGCATGAAGTTTCCACCTAGGCACGTTTGAATCGAGCTAGGTTTGATTCACAAATGTGAGAGTTAAAGAGGAGATGATTACAAGGTAAAAATGGCACCCAAGAAGGTAGTTGTAGTAGGAGAAAAAGGAAAGAAGAAGGTGGTCATCGAGGAGGAAGAGATGGCACCTGAAAGTGATTTTTTAGAAATGTAATATCCAAAAGGAGTCATCGTTGGCTAGGAATGGGATTCACCCATCAGAAAGAGAAAAGTAATCAAATACAATCACAAGAACTCGAGAGAACAAGAATGAGCTCGATTCCTTTCTCACTATGAGGATGAACAAACATATGGAAGATGACATACTATTTTATAATGATGCAAGCAAGAAGCTTTTGAAGATAATTAGGGTTTACCAATTATATGAGCTTCCAAATTTTAGGAAGTATGAGCCCTTGTACCAGTGGCTCATGAGCAGAGTGCATGAGGAATTATTCTACTTTGTAGGACACAGAGTTAGAATCTCATCCACACTTATCTCAATGGTGACAGGTTTGAAGGCCACAAGAGAAGATATAAATATTGATCTCACATATAAAGTTGTGATCTTAAATACCAGACAAGAGTTGGGGTACCTGAAGGGTCCGTGCGGTATGGATATAGACAAGTTGAAGAACTGTCTAGTTGTGCAAGTAGCAACACACCTTGTTAAAAAGTTGAATGACCAGGAGTGGTGGTCACAGGTAAATACTATGTGGTTACATGTTGCACACAAGATGTCAGAAGGAGAAATCTATAATATTACAGGATACATTACAGAGAAAAGAGTCTAGGAAGCATGCACAAGAGGGAAGATCAGCTTTAGGGCTGTTCTACTATCACTGGTATTCATGGAAATTGGAGTACTAGACGGACCGAAGGAAAAGGTATGGGAATACCCCATGGAGAATAAGTCACCAGCTGAAAGGTTTAGCAAGTACCTATGTAAAGGGTCCATGATAGATGACATCAAGAAAAGGGTAGAGAAATGGTATGATAGGCTCCACATGACATTTGGATAAGAGTGGTGCATCTGAAGGACCTGCCCTCGTGTAGTGGGGAAACAAGTCAAATTTGTTGTATATCAACATTTCTACATCACATGCTTCCCAATGAGAGATGAAGTCTCGGAGCCCTTAGTGTAAATTGCCTTACGCATTCACTACATGCTATTTCCAAGCATTTGTTCATAGATTGAGACACATGATGACTATTATTCAATGGAGATAAGGTAGACTGTGACTACCACACATTGAGGAAGAAGTATGTGTATCTAGGAATAAGTGCTTATGTTGAGAGGAGAGGTATTGAATATTAAGTCAATAAGTTTGGTGTAGCAGATATAGGGTCAGCACTAGTGTATCTTTAGGTAAATCCCAAGATGGAGAATAATAAGTATGTGGAGAATGAATTCATGCTCCCAGGGACACCGAAGGGTAAGCACACAATGGAAAATATACTAGTGCAAAGGCCCACAGAAACTATTGAAGTAGAGGATGAAGAAGAGAAGTGTGAAGATAGTGGAGGCTTTGAGCACAGAAGAAAGAAACCATATCACAGAGAAGAGTCATAGCACATGACCATTCCACCTCAGGGACAAGACAAAGAGGAAGATATGGAGGTTGAGCAGGGGGAGAATAGATTTAAGAAAGTGTTCAGATGCACAAGGACTCAAGGTGGAACCCCACAAATGGTAAGGAAATAACCTCATCTCTCTCCACATAATGAGACTGCTGAACCAAAGAGGAGAAGAAATTTGAAGTTAGATGAAGAGGAGTAGTAATCGTGGGGAGAGAGCATGCATCTTCTACCCCAATTAAGAAAGAATATGAGCCACATAATGAGGAAGATAAAAATATGAAGAGATGAAGGACAAAGAAGAAAGAGAGAAAGAAACCTCCAGATCCGTGCATATAAGTATTCAAGGTGTAGCAATCCGTGCTCCTAACCTCGAAGCTTGAATTCCCAAGGGACCTTGATCAAAGAGGATGAATGGGGAACACGGTGAACCAATCATGGGCTATGTAGAGGACACTGGAAAAATCATCCACGCACATTTCCAAAGCATTGTAGAATAAAAGAATTTATTTGGCTGGGAATTAATGGATGGGGATATGGTGACCATTTGCACTAGAAAGAAACTCTCATGGTCAATGCATACCCACATGGATGAGCCTAAATTTGATGTATGTGAAGATTCATGTGTTTCAAGATAGTGAAGAAGGCACCCCAAGCTAGACATATGGCAAGTAAAGCCTACTATCATGTCAGATGAGCAGGTTAGCAATGCATTGGTGAAGGTTTCTACTGAAGTTGCTAGAAGAAACATGGACAAAGATGTAACGATAAGAGTGTTGTGTGAGGAGCTAAAGACAAAGGATGCAGAGATAACATGCATAATGTAAGAGAGGGACTTAGTGCAAAAGAAGAACAAAGTATTTATCAACATCACAGAGGATATTGGAGATAATGTCATAAGAGCTAGGCCACACTTGGAGACCAAGGTACCATAGACATTTCCCTCAATGATACATTATGTAGGAAATTTGGTGGACCTAGTACTTGAAGATGAACCTCTATGCATGCCAATGCCAAGGAATTCAAAACAAGAGGAAGAATGAGAGAAAGCTTTAGTGATGCAAAAGATTACATCCTATGAAGGGTTGTTGCAAGTGCTATAAGAAGTATTGAAGAAATAAAACCATGCTTTGAACATATACACAACTCCAGAGGTGCTTATCAACATAAAGACCCTAGAAGAAAACAATGAGGTCCAAGAGAGAAATGAAGGACAAAACATTTGGCCAGATAAAAATATTTTCAATGGTTAAGTAGAAGCATGAGGCTTTGGCAGCAACACAAGAGCCACACAAGACTCGGCTAGAAGAAGTTGGGAAGATCATTGTGTAGAAGATGGATCTTATAGAAGGAAGAATGACCTCAATGTTCAACATTGTGTTGGTTCTACAAAATGAAAAAGGGGAGATTGCAAGGGATGAATTGGAGTCCATTGCTGTGGACATTCCAGAAAAATCAGAACAAACACTCACTGAATGAAAAGCCTTGGAGGCCGAGAATAAAGGAGGAGTATCCAAAGTTGATACTTCAAACTGATATAGAGGAGGCTACCTCATAAAAATTATTTATTCATCTACATGCTTTCATTCTTATTCTTTCCATTCTTCTATTCTTTACTTTTATTTTTAGAGATACCCATTGTCAGGGTGACAATGAGATTAGTGTGGGGTAATGTTGATCAGAGAGAATTTCACGAAATCACACAAGATGTCCGCATGGGAAAAAAGGCTAGGTTTAAGGGCATGAATGGATAGGAAGAATACATGCATAGAGCAAAAGTTTAGAATTCAGGACTTAGCCAATTTTGAGCATGAAGACCTATTTTTAAAAGAGGGCATGTAGACCACACCAATGATGAAAAGTCATGCATGCCATGCATTTTCTATCTTTGGAGGATCAAATCAAATTTTTTTGCATGGATATAATCTAAGAATAGGATTTTCACTTTGAGCTTAATTGTAAGAGGTCTATAGATAACAGACTTGCATGTGTGGCTATGCCTGTAAATGGCATGTGGCTATTAATAACATGTAGCTTATTTTTGGAATAGATAAGAGATGAAGGGAAATTCTCCACCCTATATATATGTAGTGAATTACCTAAGAGAGAGAGATGAGAGATATATATGTGTATGTAAAGCGTAAGAGGTAAGCATAAAGAGATATGTACATATTACTAGATTACTGTATTAGATCCATGCGTACACTAGTATAGAATACCGTTATTGTAAGGATCTTATGTGTTTATTAATAGATGGAAGTTATTGGCTGAATCTAAGTGTCATTCTTGTGTGTAATTGAGTAGTGCATGTTCTTGATTCAATCATGATTATTGTTTAAGTTTGTTCTTTCATAGATCTGAATATGGCATGCACAATGTAGAATGAATGGATTAGTTATGGATCTATATGTTTCTTCCTTCATCATGCTAATATCTTGCTACATCAACTCCTAAAGAGGGACCTATTACCTTTGTGTGTTTTGGGTGAGTGCTCAATATAGGATGAGTGATGTTCCAAGCGAGTCTAGGGTGTTATCTAGTAAATTATAAGCTGCATCATAAATGGTTTTGGGAAATTCACGAGTGGGTATTATCTTATTGTCCCGAGTTGGGTTATTAGACATAGAAACCGATGCTGTCTAGATGTGACCAATGATGGTTTAGATATTACCGATGATGGTTCAGGGTGGATAAGGGTAGAATAGTTAAATGTTAGAAATAGGGGTCTAGGTTCTCTCTATGTCTACACAGAGAGATGGGGAGGTTTTTGGAATGGATTCAAGTAGTGAATCGACTTGGGCAATTTTTTATGAGGTTTTAGGGGTGATAAAGTAAACTTAGTGAAAGTATGTCAGAAGATATAGTAAGCAATGTTAGTCTAGTGTGATGCCGGTGATAGGAAACCAACAACATTCAAGGTAACTAGTGTCGATAGTGGTTGAATGGTGGAAATGAAGTAAACTTGGTTTTAGAGATTCTTTGTGATTACACAGAGAATGGGAGAAGGATGGTTAGGCTCATAAAATGCCTAGAATTCTCGGGATTGTCTCGAGTTAGGTATGGGGAGTTAAAGGGGTTGTGGGTTGTTGGATGCATGGATTACAGGAAGGCGGTGATGGTGGAACACAAAGAATAATGGGATGTAATAAATAGAGCTACGAAACAATGATCTAAGTAAGTATAGAATGATGTAGATCAGAACACACTTACTTGTATTTTCAGAGGTCTGGTTGGTGAATGATAACAACGGTTAATCTGTGGAACCGGTGATCGAGTGATATGGCAAGTGTTTACTTGAATGTTACCATGAATAAAAATGCCTTAAAATTAGTCTTGGTGCTATCTATGGTCATCTGGATGCTCAAACAGCCGTGGTTTGTGCTTGCATGTAGATCTCTCTTTTTCTAAAACATAAAAAGTGCCCACTTCTTGAAATTGCCAACCTCTGGAACAAGGTTGCCAAAGTGAATATATGGTAACCGATAATGGTTTAGAGTTAACTTATGGATGGAAATCCTAATTTTTCCAAAATAATAGATCTTGGCTATCTTTTTACCAGTTCCGCCCATTGGTTTGGGTCAAAAATGGTATTTTTCACTTAGACAAGTGGGTATGTTGTTAGAGAAGAATGGACATCTGATTTTAGGGTTAGAATAAGTCTCAATTAGTTAAGGTAAGTAGAAATTGAATCTTAGTTAAAAGAAACATACTAAGAATAGGTTCATGATTAGGTGTCTAGGTGATGTGGCTAGGTGAGGTGGTCAAGTGAGGATTTCCCTTTTATGCACTCTCTTTCTCTCTACCTCCTTGGAAGTGTTAGTGTCGACCTAGTTAGGTATTTTTCTTGCATTAGGATTATTTTAGCACTAGGATTTGGTAGAGGAATCTGACCTTTTCTAGAGGGTTATCTCAAGTTCACAAGTCTCACAGCTTGAGGGATAACCCCTTGTTAGCATAATTTCACTAATTTCCCAACACACATAGGACAAATTAGGGGTGTTATAATTTTACATTAATAGTTTTGGCACACCCAATGGGACCAGTGAGGTGAAAGATCTACATTTCACAAGTGTTCCACTATATATCTTAGTCAAAATATATTTTGTAAGTGTGTAGTTCAACATCTAGAGTAGAATTAATTTTAGAAGTTGGTGTGTTCTTGTAATAATTCTAGCCTTAGGAGAGAAAATCCCATCTGACTCCATTTAGTCAACAACCCATTCTCTGAGTTGCAGAATTCCCTTCCATCCATTCCGATTTCATTTTCCTCCACATATTTTCACTTTCTTTCATTCCATGAAGTTGTGTAATCATGACTTCATTCCTTCATGGAATTCACATATGCAATAGCAACAATGTCATTCAAACATACCTCCACATTTGAAACATATATTCTTAGGGTACTACAATCCACCTCTATATCCGTCTTGTAATGAAGATCAACATTATGCATACTCCTATGATAAATATTTAGATTAATTTATTTATATACTACACTATGTGGCTACTAAAGAGCATGGGTATGTGGATTATGGAGGCTATTATACTACGCTTGAGGATATTAAGATACAAAAAAATTCAAGGCATGGAGGCCAAGTTTGTGCAAATAAGGACTTCATCATAGCAAAAGGTACTCAAGGTCAAATTCGGGACCCATTGTCCATGGTTATGCTCAACTTCATGGTCAAGATGATTCTAAGGATCACAGAGTTAACCTCGGAGAATGAATATTTTATGGACAAGGCTATTCAATCCTTTCAATGGTAGACCCTTGCATTGTCATCCCATGATTATCTCCCCAATCATCAATTTTCACCATTACAACAAGATCCACAGTTCCCAAGTTTCCCACATGTTGCCACCATTTTGAAACCAAATTCTCCATCCCCTAGTATTCCATCCCATCATAGTTTCTCTACCCTTCTTCCTTTCAAGTCCAAATCTCCTCCACAAGATCCAAAACAATACCTTCTTATCCACCAAAAATAAAGCAATAACTAGTAGAGACCCAACCCACCACTCCTACCTCTTAGATCCATGTCGGGAAGGAACTGTTGTTGCAGCTCACAAAGCACCCCTGGATGCAGATCAGGCTTCTAGGTTGATCACTCTAGCATCCAGTGTGATTGCACAACATGGAAACCTCTCTCCAAGTGTGGGACTTGTTGAATTGAGAGAGGAATCTCCAAATTAGAGGTTGGTTCCTCAAACTCCTCTGATTTAGATCTAATACTTGTACAACTACAGAGGTTCAGATCCTAATCCTACTCTAAATTACAAGGAGACAAGGATAGAAATGCAAAAATTGAAACTAACTAAAGATGGTGATGCACCAAAAGGAGTGGTGAATATTTTTGTCATGCAAATAGACACAAACCAAAGATTGCAACATAAAACATACACAGGCTGATAAGATATAATTTAGGGTCTGAAATGAAGCAAATAATACAAACAAAGGACTGAAACCATTCACAAAGCTTGCATTATCATTTCCAATGTCAAAACCACTGCATTACAACCTCAGAGAGGTAAAAAGATGTTACAGTCTTTGAAGAGGTCTGATTCTTCTCAACAATCACTTGCTGGAGGTGAAAGAAGAAGATTGCTATGCCAAAAAGTGTTCTCCCCTTTTAGAAATGAGTCAAATCTGGCTTTTACATTGCATGGGTCGAGCCCAGGAGAGAGAAAATGTACAAAACATGGGAGCCCATTCCTCATTGACTATAGATGCATTAAAATGGCATGGGAGACCTTACAAACCCATACCCTGTCATTTTGACCGATTTGTAGGAGAATGCGACCCATTCTGCGTTAAATTTGGTCGCTAAAATGTCACTTCTGGCCATGAACACGCGTCAAAGCCGTTTCTTAACTTTCTCTCTCTATAGTGCACTGAAATTCAAGATTAACCTGGAATCATGTAGATAATTTCATAAGATTTCCGTTGATATAAAGAACATGCAAATCCGAGCTCTGGATCGAAAGATATGGCGATCTGAAGATTTAGGGCACAAAACAGGCAAAAATGGATTTTGAAATTTTTCCCGCACTCTGCCACCTGGATGACACATGTCAAGCACTGATTGGATGTGTAATTCTCTCTCCTTCACTTACCCGTGGGTTTTCCTTGAAATTTGACCTTTTTGTGATTTTGGAAAATTTTCCACTTTTCCCCCGCGTCCCCGCCACTTAGGACACGTGGCATGCGTTGATTGGTCGATAGGGGCATGGGGAAGACCTTTTCTTATAGCTTTTTGGCCAAAAATTTTGCCAAATTCTCTCGATTCCTCCCGAGCTCTACACTCCCTTTCTCCTTAGGACACATGTCCTCTTCGATTGGCTTGGGCGCGCTTTGAACCTTGCCCTTTGAAATTTTGGACATTTTCCTTGTGACATGTGGCATCTCCTGATTCATCCGTGGGCCTACCGGATTTTCATGCCCTTCGCGTCTTTTGGCCCGGATGTCCCAACTATCTGGGATGAAAATTATGATCCACCTGATTCGGGATTCTCTGTCCTTCTTAAGGTGAATACACGTGGCGTTATTTGATTGGCTCTCGGCTCCTTTGGCTCTCCACGTCCGCGCGTCCCTTTGTCCTAACTGTCCCAGTGCTAAAATTCTCTTGTTTCAGCCATTCCAGGGTAGTTCACATCCTTCACATCCTCACGGACCATATGTCCCAGACTATTCCACTCAGCATTATTTTATTTTCTTTCACCTTCGGTCGGTTCCACTTTTCACATCCCGCGCATCCCAATCTCCCACTGTCCCAAAGTGCTCGTGGACCACACGGGAGGCCTTTTGGCCGATTCACGCCCCGACGTCCCAAATGTCCCGACTATTGCGAGGACTAGGACTTAGCCAATTTTCATGATTTTTTCTAGCCCAAGCTTGTTTTTTGCAACTTTTTCACCTTTTCTTAGAACTTGCTCCTTTCTTCTTGGACAGGAGAGTTAGAAAAAATCCGAGGGGACCCTAGAAACATGATTTTTTCCCGAATCAATCTATTTGCCTGGGACTTGAGTATTCTGATGCATGTTATCCAAAATTTACCCGGGGTGAATTTTGGATAACAATTTGGTGACTCAGTGGGGTCACTTGCCTGCTAGGTAGAAGATACCAGTTTCCTGAAGCAGTCCATTGGGCATGGAGTCATCAGATATTCTATTTAGAACCCCAACTGACTCAGAATGTGTAAGGAGGAAGATGGAATATCACCTGATGAAAGCAAGGACTACAAAACATCTTCATGGACAACAAGTTGTGCCAAAGCACTTAGGGAAAACAAAACTAACCTATAGCAAAACAATGTGCACAAGCACTTGGAGGAATGAAAATCTAATCTAATATTTACAAGGTAGTGAATTTCCCTCTAGAAGCAATGCTTGAGATAGATTCCATTGACTAGAATCTATAGTTCTTCATCATCCAATGAGGCCAATTAAAAGCATTGTTGTTCTTGCACTTTGTGACCATGTATGGGCCACTCCGGATGGCATCAAATTTTGAATGCCTTCCGGTTTTCTCTATCCACATCCCATTTCAACACTAGATCTCCAACCCGAAAAGATCTATCCTTAGCCTTCCTATCAAAGGTCTTCTTGATCAAAGCTTGATCCTTTTCCATTTCTTGGGATGCCTGATTTCTCGATCTCTTACAGCTCCATCAACTCGCATACCTCACCTCCATGGGCTTAAATTCAAGCAACTATAGCTGCTTCATGAGTTCCAATGTTGGCAACTCCGGTGACATGGGCAAGATTGCCTCTTCCATAAACAAGTTTGAATGAAGAGTTACTGTGGATCTTTTGGGAGTTATCCTATCAGCCCATAAGGCTGATTTTAGTTTGGTATGCTAAGAACTCTAATTCTCGTCAAGAGTCCTCCTAATGATTCTCAACAAGTTCTTGTTTGTAGACTCGGCCTGGCCATTGCCTTGAGGGTAATAGTTTGATGAAGTGCTTAGGTAGATACCGTTCTTGATAGCCCACTCAGTCACCTTAGATCTAATGAATGCCAACACATTATTAGAGATTATTGTAGCAGGTATACCAAATCTGGTTGTTATCCCCTCGTAAAAGTATAAGATGTTAGACTCATTTGCCTCTTTGAGTGCTATTGCTTCTGTCCATTTGGTGAAGTAGTATGTGGCTGTCAAAATCCATTTGTGCCCTTGGCTTGAATTGGGATTAATGACTCCAATGAAGTCCAAACCCCATTGCATGAATGGCTGGTCAACTGAGATTGGATGTAATGGAAGGGCAGAAAGTCTCTCTTTTCCTGTGAAGAATGCACAATTCTTACACCTCTTGATCCATGCATAGCAATCACTGAAGATCTTAGGCCAATAATAACCAGCCTTCATGATTTTTAGAGCTGTTACTCTTGGTGCAAAATGACCACCAGCTGGTCCACCATGGAACTCTTCCAACACCCTTTGAATCTGATTTGTGCTAATGCATCTCAAAGAAGACTCCATTCACATCTTTTTTTGAACAAAACTCCATCAACAATGGCATACGGGATAGCCTGCAATCTGAAGTGTCTCCTTTGGGTCTTTTTCATCTCAGGAGGGCATGTGCCTGTGCCTAGGAAGTGTATAATGCCTTGGGTCCAGCAAGGAGTGGGGGCAGCATTGTCTTCTTCTTGATTGCCACTTGGCTCATGGCTGTCTGGACTATCAAAACAGCCTCTTCTTCATTGCATACTTCTTTTTGCTTCCCAAAACCAGCTGCTCACACAGTCCTTTCCCTCTTACCAGCTTGGTGATCTTGATCTCAATGTCATACTCCATGACACGGGTGATCCAACCTGCCCTTTTCTCATTCAAATCCTTGTTGAGGAGGAAGTCCTTAACTTAACATGTGAGACCAGCAAGCTGGACCTTGTTGTTTGAGACTAAATGCTTGAATTTCTTCAAGCTTCGATTCTGCAAGTACATGCTTCTCAATAAAAGATTACCTCACCTCATAGTCATCTAGGCTCCATTGAAGAAGGCAATTGGCTGCTCATCATTATTCTTGTTCTGCTGTACCAAAATGGCAAAAATAGTGTCATTACCTCCAAATGCATAGAGGATGAAATCCTTGGAGAAGTCCGGGTTGATGAGAGTTGGTGCTTGGGAGATGGCTTCTTTGATTGCTTCAAAATCTCCTTGCCTTTCATCCGTCCACTTGAAAGCCATGCTCTTCTTTAACATCTTGGTGATGGGCTTGATGAGAATTTGTCAAAATCTAGGACAAACCTCCGAACAAAGTTTATCCTTCCCAAGAAACTCGAAGGGATTTCTTGTGGCTTGGCAATGGTAGTGCTCTTATGGCTTCAACCCTCTCTGGATCAATTACTAATCCTTCTTTAGAGACAATATGGCCAAGGAGCTTTCCTTCATGTGCAAGAAAGATGCACTTCTTAGGATTCAAAGACACTCCAAATCTCCTGCACCTTATGAAGACTTGTCTCAAATGAGAGAGGTGATCTGCTGTATTTTTGGAAAAAATAGTGATATCATCAAGGTAGATCAGCACCACATTGTTAATCAAACCTTTGAATGCCATGTCCATTTCCCTTTGGAAGGTAGCACCAGCGTTGGACAGCCCAATGGAATTTTCCTGTATGTAAAAGTTCCCATTTGGTTGTGAAGGCTGTCTTGAACTGATCCTCTTCCTTCACCATAATTTGATTGTAGCCTGAGTAGCCATCAAGTAGTGAAAACCTCTCGAGAGCCAACCACCACTTACAAGATTTTCTCCATAGAAGGGAGTGGGTAATGGTCCTTGAGAGAGGCTTTATTCAAGTCTCTAAAGTCAACACACAATCTGATCTCTCCACTCTTCTTTCTGACTAGAACTAAGTTGGCAACCCAACTAGAATGCTTGATTGGGAATATGATCCTTGACTCAATCAGCTTGTCCAATTCTTTCCTCATGAGAGGCTCCATGTGTGGATTGACTGGTCTTTGTTTACTTGTGCAGCTTAGTATTTGGATCCAATTCAATGGTATGCTGAGCTAAGTTGGGATTGAAACCTTTCAAGTCTTCATAGCTCCAAGAAAACACGTTAGGGAACTCTTGACATAGTTGTATGAACTCATACCTTTCTTGTTCAGTTGTCATCCTTCCAATTTGCAACGGTTTGTTCTCTTCTACCAAGATGGATACTGAATCCTCTCTCTTGACCTAAATGTTTGCTTTCTCCTTTCTAAACTAATCATTGGGGTTAAAAATGGATTCCAAAGTGATGAGTCCCTTGGGCAGCTTGTTAGTTCTCAGTTGTACTACTTGGTCACCATACTGCTGTTCCAATTTTTCTTGATTCTTGGCTGAGAACTCAGCTTCTTCTTGCAAGAAATGGATGATTTGCTAGTCATTTTCAAACACTTGCCAACTGACATTGTTATCTGGCACTGAAGGCCTCACAATCACGTGGATGTTTGGTTATACCTTGTCTTGTTGAATGCTTTCCACAATGTCAAAGGCTGCCCCTACTGCTGCAAGCCTGTCAGCAGCTTGATTCTCTTTCCTAGGAATGGATTTGATGCCAAAACCCTCAAAATATTCCATGAGGTCCCACACCCTGTTCTTGTAGCACCTGAGTAGATCATTCTTGGCAGCATGCTATCCCTTGACCTGATTTACAATCAATTCACTGTCACCAAAGACTTGCAAGTTCTTTATTTTCTTTTTTATTGCCCAATGCATCCCTTGCACTAAGGCTTCATATTCAGCAGTATTATTGGAGCATGCAAACTGAAATCTAAAAGCTGAATAGTATTGTATTCCTTGAGGTGAAACAAGCATAGCTCCACCTCCTACACCTTGCCTACCTATCCATTGATCCATCCCATACCTCGTTTCATCCTTGTGGTTTGGCTTGGTGATGCTAGGAATAGGCCGATTTTCTTCATGTATGCAATAGACCCCTAGCTCAAATTCTTCTATTTCTTGATAGGGATCAAATGCATGTATCTTGTTTGCCCATTAATCAAGAGTTAGATCCGGGATGCTTCCAACCTTAGTGTCAGCTTCATCAGTGCTTGGGTGATCTTCTTGATCAAATGCTAAGCAATTGGCATTAATCTGACTTGGAGTGTAAGGCTCAATGTGGAAGTTTGCAATAGGTTCAGACCTAATTGTAGCCTTAGTTCCATACCTCGTTCTGAACAGCATGTGTGACCAATCAGCAGACAAATATCCCCAATCTTGGCTATGAAGTCCCTTGACAAGCAAAGGGAAAAGAGTGGTGGAAGGTCTATGACTGATACATCTTGTAAAACAACAACATTTGGACATGCATGCAAGGTAAGACTCAAGTTTTTAATCACTCCAACTATTGCTACTGCTGTCCCATCTAGCTACACTACCCCTTTGGATATTGTTTCATACTAGAGCCCTAGCTGATCAGCTATTTGTTTAGGCATTACCGAGCTACTTGCCCCAGAGTCTATCATGCAATTGTGCACTAGCTGATTTCCAATGATCAATGAAACATAGAAAGGAGGGGGCTTCAACATTTT
Organism: Taxus wallichiana var. yunnanensis; assembly: GCA_018340775.1. NCBI lineage: Eukaryota > Viridiplantae > Streptophyta > Pinopsida > Cupressales > Taxaceae > Taxus > Taxus wallichiana. The sequence goes on from CM031240.1 coordinate 695,428,788, forward strand.
ACCTTGCTGTCCTCCATGATTTCCCTCAGGCTGGGTAGCATTTGTAAGCACTTTGTCTTGCATCTGAACTTGCTGATTCGAAGTTGGCCAGTCCTTCATGGCAGCTTGCAGCAGATCTCTTTGGCCTGGGATGGATAGGGATTCCCACATTGATATATTGATGTTTGTCTTCTTCATCTGATCAATGATACTGAATGGTGATGAAGGATCTCTTTGCTGTCCCTTGGTTTGCACATTCACTCCTTGCATGTGGGCAGAATAACCTGGTATTTGAGTTGGCCTAGGGGCTGTTCTTGGCTGCCCTTGTGCATTTGAAATTAGATTTTGCTTGCCAATCATTTGTGGATCCATAGAAGGTTGTGGATTAGTTGGGGCTAATGGTTGTTCTTCACCCAAATTACTCCTTTTCAACCTTGTGTTGGATACAACACCTTGAGAAACTACTTTATTCATGCCACAAAAATCCTCTGCTTGCCAATTTACCAATGTGGTGTCATTTGGGGCTGATTCTTTGTTGGAATGTTTCTTGTTGTTGACTATTTCCTTGATCGCTCACCCTCCACACCGGTAGTTGTCACCATTAGTGCTTGATTGAAAGCACCATTGAAGCACATGGATTGGTTATGAGGCTCATTGCATGGAAAACACCAGTCATACTCCTGAGCAATGTTATTTTGTGTTGGCACCAATGCCTTAGAGGCAGATATGGCATTTGGGTTATAGGGCTGAAATGGTCTATTGGCAGGAGGCCTTGTTTGATTCATATTTACAACTGGATTAGGTGGCCTTTGTGGTTGGTATGGCTACCTATTAGGCTGAGCTTGGGGTTGATAAGAAGGTCTAAAACCTTGGGCCTGCTGCCTTTTGAGAGTAACCAGCTCATTGCCTAGGTTTTGCAATTGCTTCATGACTTCTTGAAGCTCATTTGGGGCACTTGGAGATGAAGTGGAAGCTTCATTTGAACTCTGATTTCTAGGAGTGGGAGAAGGAGCCAAATTAGGTGCTTGTCGTGTTTGGACTCTCTAAACTTGGAAACAAAGTGGCATGGGAGGTCTAGGGGCAAGTTTGCCAGCTTGGATCAAACAATTTTCAGCCCTAATGGCAATGTTATAAGCCATAGGGATAGTTATGCCTCCCATGGACTGAATTAACATAGAAATATCAGAATTTAAAGCTTTGAGATAGTAGAGAAAAGCACCTTCTGCTGTTGGCCTGACTGCCACTGGAATTCTCTCCCAAGTCTTTTGAAATATGAAGTTGAAATCGGTCAGCTGCTCATTGGGAGCTCTCTTGATGGTTGTCAGCTGCTCCAAAAGAGACAAGTTGTCTCCCTTCTCTCCGAATTTCTCATGAAGTGCTATACACAATGATTCCAATTTGTGATAGAACAGCTCCAAGGCTTCTAAACCATTGCAATGCTTTACCTTTGAATGAAGATGCTAGTAACTTGACAGCCACTTGCATCTCATTGATTTCATGGATTACACAAAGGTTAGCAATATCTTTAACATGATCACCTGGAGTAGTCTGATTTTCTCCAGTGAAGTAGGGAATGTTCTTCAAGGCTGCAATAGGAATTGGATGTTGTGCATTGAGGGCAAGTGGGCTGCTGCCTATGAAGTTGACATAGGGGTTGTTTTGTGCCATTCTAATTGGTCTTAAAACCCTTGTTGACTGAATGAAAGGCCTACCAAGTGGAGGAGTTGAGAGAGTTATATTTGGTGGAGATGGAGACCTTTGAATCCTTCTTCCTCTTTGCCTTCTTCTTGGAGATAATTGCAGGTATTCAAACAACACTTCTTCTTCTCCAACTCTTGACCTTGTGGTGATTCTTCTCATGAGTTTTCAGGCCTGCACTGCTGAAACTAGTTGATTCTTCCCCTTGGAGTCACCAGATATGCAAATAATAGCTCTTTTCAAGCAAGAAAATTGTAGTAGATGCACATCACTTTTCTCAATAAAAATGAGACCCTAGGTCCCACCGTGCGTGCCAAAACTATTGTTGGCTCACAAAGCATCCCCGGATGCGAGATCGGGCTTCTAGGTTGATCACTCTAGCATCCAATGTGATTGAACAACATGGAAACCTCTCTCCAAGTGTGGACTTATTGAACTAGAGAGTAATCTCCAGTTTAGAGGTTGGTTCCTCAAAATCCTCGATTTAGATCTAATACTTGCACAACAACAGAGGTTCAAATCTAATCCTACTCTAAATTGCAAGGAGACAGGGAAATGCAAAAAGAAACTAACTAAAGATAGACACCAAAAGGAGTGGTGAATATTTTTTGTCATGTAAATAGACACAAACCAAAGATTGCAACATAAAACATACAGCCGATAAGATATAATTTAGGGTCTCGAAATGAAGCAAATAATACAAAGGACTAAAACCATTCACAAAGCTTGCATTATCATTTCCAATGTCAAAACCACTACATTACAACCTCGAGAGGTAAAAAGCTATTACGAGTCTTTGAAGAGGTCGATTCTTCTCAACAATCACTTGCTTTGGAGGTGAAAGAAGAAGATTGCTATGCCAAAATAGTGTTCTCCCCTTTTAGAAATGAGCCAATATGGCTTTTACATTACATGGGTCGAGCCTGGGAGAGAGAAAAATGTACAAAACATGGGAGCCCATTCCTCATTGACTACAGATGCATTAAAATGGCATGGGGGACCTTACAAACCCATACCCTATCATTTTGACCGATTTGTAGGAGAATGCGACCCATTCTGCGTTAAATTTGGTCGCTGAAATGTCACTTCTGGCCATGAACACGTGTCAGATCTGTTTCTTAACTTTCTCTCTCTAGACTACACCAAAATTCAAGATTAACCCTAGAATCATGTAGATAATTTCATAAGCTTTCCATTGATATAAAGAACGTGCAAATCTGAGCTCTGGATCGAAAGATATGGCGATCTGAAGATTTAGGGCACAAAACAGGCAAAAATGGATTTTGAAATTTTTTCCCGCACTCTGCCACCTGGATGACACGTGTCAAGCGCTGATTGGATGCGTAATTCTCTCTCCTTTCTTATCCATGGGTTTTCCCTTGAAATTTGACCTTTTTGTGATTTTGGAAAATTTTCCACTTTTCCCCGCATCCCCGCCACTTGGGACACGTGGCATGCGTTGATTGGTCGACAGGGGCGCGGGGAAGACCTTTGCTTTTAGCTTTTTGGCCAAAACTTTTGCCAAATTCTTTGATTCCTCCCTAAGCTCTACACTCCCTTTCTCCTTAGGACATGTGTCCTCTTCTGATTGGCTTGGGCCAGCGCTTTAAACCTTGCCCTTTGAAATTTTGGACGTTTTCCCTTGTGACACGTGGCGTCTCCTGATTCATCCGCGGGCCTACCGGCTTTTACACCCTTCGCATCTTTTCGGCCCAGATGTCCCAAACTGTCTGGGATGAAAACTTCCGATCTCGCTCGATTCGAGCTTCTCTCGTCCCTCTTAAGGTGAAGACACGTGGCATTATTTGATTAGCTCTCGGCTCCTTAGCTCTCGCGTCCCTCGCGTCCCTTTGTCCTAACTGCCCCAGTGCTAAAGTTCTCTGTTTCAGCCAACCCCCGGTGGTTCACGCCCTTGTGTCCTCACAGCCTAGATGTCCTAGACTGTTCTACTCAATAGTTAGTCGATTTTTCTTTCACCTTGGCTAGTTCGGCTTTTCACATCCCGCGTGTCCCAATGTCCCGGCCTATCCCAAAGTGCTCTCTGATCGCTGGCGGCCTTTCGGCCCATTCGCGCCCCGACGTCCCAACTATCCCGACTGCTACGAGGACTAGGACTTAGCCAATTTTCATGATTTTTTCTGGCCCAAGCTTTTTTTGCAACTTTTTCACCTTTTCTTAGAACTTGCTCCTTTCTTCTTGGACAGGAGAGTTAGAAAAAATCTGAAGGGACCCTAGAAACATGATTTTTTGCCCTGAATCAATCTATTTGCCTGGGACTTGAGTATCCTGATGCATGTTATCCAAAATTTACCCTGGGGGTGAATTTTGGATAACAGGAACTCATAATAACATCCAGGGGGAGCAACAAGAATTAGAGCTAAGAAAAGAATAAATGATGAGAATCTTGGTGAGCTTGGCTCTAAGATTTGAAATTGATAAAATTCCCTTAATGATTAAACCTTTAGAGGAGGTTGAGATCAAGCCACACATGGTGGAACGTGATTCGATTACAGCAGTAGTAGCAAAAGAACAAGAAGATGATCAACAATCAGTATGTTTTGAGTGCACTATCCATGAAGACACTCTATTTTTAGGAGATGTTGATCAATCACCAACTATAGAATTAGTGGAGGAAACAATAACTCCAAATCCAAATGAAGAGGAAAATTCTAGATATGGAGGAAAAATATATAGTTTAAGAGGCTTCAAGCACAAAACAAGCCACATAAGAACCTTGATTCTTCCTCCCACTTCACCCCCTTCGAGCTCTAATGTCAAAGAAAATTTTGATCTTTCAAACTTCATTTTCTTGGATGAGGAGAACCATGGTGAGTGGATTCCAGATCCAAAAGACACCATGGAAGAGGTTGAGCCAACACAACATGAAAGTGAGGAGACATACTATTTGCCTAATTTGGAGGACTTCTTTGACATAGAGGAAAATATGGAGACTATCACCTTTACTACCTCATCATTCATTCTCCAACATCAAGAGCCTGATGTCAGGAGGGAGGACATTCAAGTAAAGTAGCTGTATCTCATGGTAGCCATCTGGAGCCGATATTGGAGGATTTTTATCTTCCAAGCTTCACACTAGACAAGAAGGAGGAAGGTAACATTGATGACACCATTTCCACACCTATCACCAAGGTAGAGAATCATATGCTTAAATAATCAATGCAAAACAAAAATTAGCATGTAGGTAGCCTCTTTTTTTTTGGAAGGTCCATACGAAGACTCCATTTTTGGAGTTAAAGTTCATAGAAATGGGAAAACATTGTGGGTCAAATAATTCCCAATTAGGTACTTGGCTTAATTAGAGCCAAGGGTGAAGCTAAAGCAGGTCATGTCCATTTCAGGTCATGAGGATGATATTCAAAGCACCAAGGGCACCATCAATGCCTCCAAGAGTCCAATGCCAATCAACTTGAGGAAGTATTTTTGATTGATGTTGATACTTTAGTTATTTCGGTGGAAGATTGGCCTTTTTTAGTCTTTCACTATCATACATTACCATGCCATTTTCCAAATCTATTGTATGGTCCAAGATTGTGATAAAGGGAAGCTACTTCTCCCTGTTAGTTGTAAGATTCTTTTGAGTTCCCTTTTCCTTTGGTTATAATAGGGAAGGTAGGTTTGCTTTTATTAGAGGAAGTGTGTATACACATCGTAGATGCTCCACTTGGGGTATGTATGATTTTATCCTTTGTACATAGTTTTTGTATGGTGGGTGCTTTTACACACTCATCATGTTGCTAAGGGAGAGATGGGTTGTAGTAAGGGGTTTAGAGTTACAAGAAATAGTTGCAGTTTTCAAGGAAATCCAAATACAAAGCAACCAAATCATATTGAGGGAGATTTTTCAATATTTTAATCTCTTATGTCTCTTTAGATTATTCACAGTTGAGCTCATATGCCTCTTTTTGCATGAGAAAATCAATTGCAAGGGTTTTTCTATCTTCATAATTTCATCTAGAGTGTTTCCATGAGATAAATCATATTTTAGGTGAACTTTCAAAAGTGCATCTATCAGCCCTAATCGATTACTTGCAAACCTAGAGTCCTCTGTGCCTTTTTCTTGGTAAAAATCTAGTTTTGGGAACAGTTTACAAGGTTTTATCCAAAATCCCAAAATCAAGTTTCAAAGTAGGTGAAGGAAGTTTCATTCCAAATGCTAAGTTAACGTGAGTCTAGCGAGTAAGTTTCAAAAATATCAATTTTCCAAGGTTAGGCTTGACTCCATGCCCAATGAATAGTTTAAGGAAAATGGTCACACATCTAGCAGAAGGTGTCCCTATGAGGTTTCCATTGTTATAAAAATTCACCCCGAGTTAATTTGGATAAATCATCCTAAATGGAATTAGCCATTCAAATTCTACGACGTGCAAATGGACATCAAAATTCAGCCCTAGAGATTAGAAGGAAAGATAGATCAAGGTTACTCAACCATATTAATCTTCATCCACAACAAGCTGATGAGCCATAACAAAATGAGTTAGTTAAGTTGTCAGTGAGTTGGAATCGAGTTAGATGATGGCTGAGTTACGGGACGAGTTGAGGTTAGAATTTAGTCACTCACCCTGTTGGATAAAAGATGGACAACTTAGAGGATGGTTTCCTAGGTTGGTCGGTTGTTAGATGGATGGTCGGGTGACACACTAGGTTGGTCATCCAATTAGCTCGTCAGTTGGTAGGTTAGGATAGTTGGGTCATGGGTTGGATGGCATAGGGTTAGGCATCATGGGATGGATAGGTGGAGAATTTTATGGAGAGTCGGGTTGCTTGGTCAAGTCGAAAAAGGGTGTGTTAGCTTAGTTGGATGGTACAAATAGGTTATATGATGTCCAACCCCTCTAGTTAGATGAAGAAATGTTAGACGGGAACATGGTTGGTTAGGTCAACATTGTACATCCAAGTTGGATGGCATCTAACGCCCTCAAGTTGGAATTCCCATGATGTAGAGATGGAAACTGCTGGGTTGGTTTTTGACCATAGGAATGTATGGCATGCAGAGTTAGATGACACCCAACCCTCCATATTGGATGGTCAAGGTAAAGTGGTACACAAGGTTAGATGGGTCGTGGGGTTGGTTATTCCAGAAATTATATGGAAAGGTTGGATGGTGTCTAACTCCCCTCGAGTTGGACGACCAAAAATGTAGAGATGGCAACCTAGGTTGCTCGGTGACCACAAAATGTAAGGCCCGTAGAGTTAGATGACATCTAAATCTCTAGGTTTAATGGTCAAGGTCAAACAATACACAAGTTTGGATGGGTAGTGGGGTAGGTCATCCTGATAGTTATATAGCATGGTTGGTCTGGGTTATATGTTGGATGGATCACGAGTCCCACGAAAGGTGAAAGTAGGTGGGTGAATGACACCTCAACAATAGGATTTAATGTAATATGGTGCCCATGTATTTTTTTGACAAAAAGGTACCCTCAAGAAGTGAATTGGTATTACTCCCCACACCCTTTTAATGGGGGTTGGTGAGACATTAATATATATTGTAAAATCTGCCTCATTTTGAAGAGAGACATTATGGGAGCTAGAGAAACTCTGGGGGATTTTTTTCCTTAACTACAATGAGTTGTAAGCCTTATCCTACACTTGAAAAGCATATTTATACCTCTACACATCAATGTAAATTCTTTTATCATGTTTTTGGAGCAATTATTTTGATTTTATGTGGTGCCTTTCTCATGTTTTATTATATCTTTTTGCCTCTCCATTTCATAGTTTTTTTTTGTTCATGTATTTCACATTTACTGAGTTAAAGTAGTTGTGTTTCACAGAGTGCAGATGGTGACTAAGGATATGGGTTTGTGTCACATTCACCTTACCTCTTCTAGTCTTATGTTCCCTCTTCTTTTTCTCTTAGTACAATATCTAAACCCCTTTTTTTCTCGCTATCACCCCTTTAGTGTAGGATTTCCCTTTTATGCACTCTCTTTCTCTCTACCTCCTTGGAAGTGTTAGTGTAGGATTAGTTAGGTGGTTTTCTTGCATTAGGAGTAGTTTAACAATAGGATTAGGTATAGGAAGTCAGCCTTCTCGGAGGGTTATCTCAAGTTTGCAAAACCCACATCTTGAGGGATAACCCCATGTTGGAAAAATTACACCGATTTCCCTACACATGTAAGAAAAATCGGGGGTGTTGTAATTTTGCATTAACACCTGTAGACACCCAAAAATTACACTTCTATTTCCACTTGTTCCCATTGTTATCCTATTACACCATGTTATTCACCTATTTGTGATTAATTGATTAAATTAATTAATTTATACACATTGTACCCATTTGAATTAATTAAATTAATCCCATATATCCTTTGTACCACTTTAGCTAAATTAATTATTATTTATTAATTAAATAATTAATTAATTAAGTGTGTGCACATCCTAATAATTTTCCACTTGATCACACTTCACTTAGACTTCACTTAGATTCCAGTCAAACTCCTTATCCTTATCATAGTTAATTGCACTTCTAGAATCCTATAAAGGTGGGGAAAATTAAATTACACATACAACCACCTTTCCTGATACATATTTTTTTAATGAATTCATTTACTTCCCCCGACACTATTGTAACTTCCCACAATGATATTTTTATCATATTCATTCATCTGTTTGTAACCAATTTCAACTAATTTTTCCTTTATAAATTATAGGCTTACCTTCTTTACAAATCCTCTTGAATTTGACGTACAAAAACTCTACTAAATTCACTTTGTTGGTAGCATTTGCATTCAAAGTTTGGAGAGCAATCAAGAGCATCCATAATCATCTCTGATATTCATTTGCAAGGTTTCACACAAGACCCTTATTTGAGGTTTTCACTGAAGGTTACTTGAAGGTTTGCATGGTTTGTTTATCTTTCTATTACATTGATTTCATTTGTTTTCATTGGGGCATTATTGGTGCAACACAATGATAAGGGTCAGGAACAAGTTATGTATTACTTGAAAAAAACTCTTCTTGAACATGAGACCAAGTATTTCTAGGTTGAAAAGGCTTGTTTAGCGGTTGCTTATACTTTTGGCAAGTTGTGACATTATCTCTTAAATCATACCACCAAGATAATTTCATGTGTTGATCCTCTTAAGTACCTACTTTCGAGACTAGTCATAATAAGACACATGTCTAGCTTAATTGCACTACTTAGTAAATTTGACATTTAAATTATCAATCAAAAGGCTATTGAAGGTTAAGATCGGCATGTCAATTGACCGCATCACCACTACTAGGTTCACAACCAATAAATTTTTAATTTCTAGACAAAGACTTATTGTACATAGAAGAAACACCCTTATGGACATTATTCTTTGATGGATCTTGTAATATCCATGGTTCTAGATCAGGAATTGTCTTACGTACACTAGATGGATACCTCATACATAAATCTTATCGTATCAAATTTCCTTGCACAAATAACATATCAGAGTATGAAGCACGATAACGGGCTTCGAGTTTGCTATCTCATGGTGCCTACAAGAATTAACAATTATTGGTGATTCTCTTCTAGTCATTAATCAAGTCAATGGATAATATTAGGTAAAAGAAGAAAATCTCTTAACTTATAAAAGAATGGTTGATAGCCTTAGAGGTTATTTCCGGATTATCAATTTTGAACAATTTCCTCACATACAAAACAAAGTAGCAGATGCCATGGTAACTATCACTTCCCTTCTTTCATTCAACACTAATCAAACTCACAATGAGTTCCTTGTTGAACATATTTTGGTGCCCACATATGAATTACCAGAGTCCACCTTGGTTTGTGAGATTGTTGGTGTTGATCATCCCTGGTACCATGATATATACACCTTTATTCAAACTAAGGCCTATCCGCCTAATTTAAATTCAACTAATAAAAGATCCTTAGCACAACATCCTTCTCGCTACACCCTTCTTGTTGAAACCTTGTATCAAAGAGGTTATGATGGGAATATATTAAGATGTCTCAATCAGGATGAAGCTAATCAGATGCTAGTTAAAGTAAAATCAGGTATTTACAATGCCCATACAAGCTAAATAGTCCTTACAAAGAATATTTTATGCATTGGATACTATTGGTCCACAATGGAGGAAGATGCATGCAAATTTTTGAAGAAATGTCAGGCTTGCAAAAAAAAAATAATCTCATTCATGCACCATCCAAATCCTTACTGACCTATTACTTCACCTTGTCCATTTTAAAAATGGGGACTTGATCTAATCAGAAAACTAAAGCCAACATCTTCGATGGCCACACATTTATCATAATCACCACTGATTTTTTCACCAAGTTGGTTAAGGCTATGCCTCTTACTAATGTTACTAGGTGCAATATTTCTAAATTCATCTTCAACCATATTATCTGTCATTTTGGCATCCCCAATATTATTATCATTGACAATGGTGGTTCTTTAAAAAATAACAATCTCAAATCCCTAGTTAATAAATATAATATCTACCTAAAATGGGATACACCCTATTATCCGCAATGTAATGTCCAATCGAAGCATCAAACAAGACTATAAAGTCCATTATGGAAAAGACAAGGTTAATAAACACATATGTAATTAGCATGCACAGTTATATCCTACCTTCTACACCTACTATACTTCCTTTCATACACCTATAAGAGCTCCTCCTTTTCCCTAGTTTATGGCTCAAGCCATATTACCTATCAAATTTTAAGCGGGCTTCACTTCGTGTCTCCCTCCAAGATCTCATTCATGAAGAGGATTATTGTGTTGCATGCCTTGTAGAGCTAGAATTACTAGATGAGAGATGACTTTGTGCCTTAAACCATATGCAGGTATATTAGAATAGACTGCGCCGTAATTATAATCGCAAGATCAAACCTCAACAGTTTGAAATCGGTGATTTGGTCCTAAAGGAAAATCAAAAGAAAACAACTAAACCATAAGAAAAATAGGGAAAATTTGAGCCTACTTGGTTGGGTCCTTATGTTATACCTGCTAAATTTCAATGAGGTGCATACAAACTGTCTACCAAGGATGGAAAAGAGTTGAAGGATCCTGAGAATTCCATTCATCTGAAGAATTTCTACTCCCAAGTCTCTGAAGAGTAACCCTTATACTGGGGGCATATCAGTGCATCCACCTATTTTGTCATTTCACTTTGTTTCCCACTTGTAAATTTTCACCTTTCCATGTGTCACATGTTTTCCTTGTTTGGTTGTCATGCCCATTGTTTACCACCATTTTTCACCTTCCATTTAGCATGTCATTTTTGACTTGGGAATTTCCTTTCCCTCTTTTTTGGCATGTGGTTCAAAATTCCAAAAAAACCAAAAACATTCAAAAATGTCTCACAAAACTACAAAAACAATATAAAATTGTTCAAAATCCCAAAAACAATATAAAATTGTTCAGAAAATAAAAAAAAACATACAAAATGTTTTGAAAATGCTTTTAAAAAAAAATCTCTCACGACTATGAAATTTTGTTCACCATTTTCTTTAGCTGATTATTCCCAATCATCTTTCCCAATCAATCAAGCCACTCTTTGCAATGTAACTTTGCATAGGGACAACACTTGGCTTTGCTTTCTCTTGGGGGAAACTTGACATCTATATATATTCTATTATTTATTATAATTTTTGCATTAGTGTCTTTTTGTTAACTAGCTTGTTTTCTTGTTTAACATTTGTACATATGGAATTTTTTATTGTATATTCTTAGCTTAGTTTCTTATGTTTGATAGTTCAAATAACCAGTACTTTGTGTATCTGGAATGCACTCATGGACCAATTACAGGAAATTTATTTACATCCTAGTTCACATATAACTTTGGTGTGGTTCTTTCCTATTCATATTGGGTTTCTTCTATTACTTATTTTATATCTTTTTGGCATTTACACATGTTGTGTTTCTCTCCTTGTGTATTTAAGCCATGGAATGTCTTCATTTTTTTTTGCATTTGTATTTCAAAACTTGTGAAAATCCAAAAAAATCAGGTATTTTTAAAAATCCAAAAAAATTAAATATTTCAAAAATCCAAAAAAAAAAAAAATCACAAAACTTTTGAACAAACATTCACTTATCACAGAAATCCTACAATTGGAAAACCCTTAAAGTGAATCATTCAGCATATCAATACAATATTGATAAATTTCATACATTTATCTATTACCCTAAAGGATTGTGCCCAATCTTACAACTATCACTTTCTTCCCTTTGCATGATATGCTAACTCTTCTTGGGAAAGTCACAATTATTTTTCCTTCATGATATAACTTCGGATGGCGCAATTTCAACTTTGATAATTTTCACAACGGATTCAACAAGAGTTTCATAAGGATTCGCTTTAACTCCACTCTTCGATCGATCATGTTCCCACTTGGGAGAAATTGTATCTACTTAATCATCATTGTGGCACGCATTAGGGTCATAGCTGATTGTCTTCTTTTTGACTTCATGATTCTTTATTGATGTTTATTACTTTTGGACCACTTACAAGTAGTGTGATCACATCTTGGTTCATTTATAACCCTAGTGTCGGCACCTACTTTGTATATTGGGTTTGTTTTCCTTTTTATATTTTTTTGTTGTGTGTGTTTGTTTACATGCATCTGGGTTAACCATTTGGTTCTTTCATAATCATGGTGACAAATCTATTGTGTAACAACAAAAACCAGGTTTCTCTAAAAATTACTCTATAAATAGTGCTCATGATACAAACATAGTCCTTTCGCATCCTTATTCCAATCCCTTGTTTGCATTCCTATCAAGTGGTTGTCTACCACCTTTTGCATCATCCACCCACTTGAGAGGGAATTCCTCTACCTTTTCTATTTGTTGGGGCATCCCAATACTTCACAAAAAAATTCTCGTTGATCTCGCATGCGTCTCCTGTCTTTAAAGCACTATTATTTTGCAAAAGCACTTTAAAGAGGGGAAAAATGTAGACACCCCAAATTTACACTTATATTTTCACTTGTTCCCAGTGTTATCCTAGTATGCCTTGTTATTCACCCATTTGCGATTAATTGATTAAATTAATTAATTTATTCACATTGTACCCCTTTGGATTAATTAAATTAATCCCATGTATCCTTTTACCCCTTTAGATAAATTAATTATTATGTATTAATTAATTAATTAATTAATTAAGTGTGTGCACATACAGTCATCATCTACCACTTGATCAAACTCCACGTAGACTCCACTTGTACTCCCTATGCTTATCTTAGTTAATTGCACTTCTAAAATCCTAGAAAGGTGGGGGAAATTAAATTGCACGTACAACCACCTTTTTGGATGCATATTTTTGCAATTAATTCATTTACTTCCCCGACATTATTGGAACTTCTAGAAATGTTATTTTTAGCATATTCATTCATCCATTTCTATCCAATTTCAACTACTTTTGCCTCTATAAATTACAGGCTTACCTTCCTTACAAATCCTCTTGAATTTGACATACAAAACTTTTTGGATTCAATGTGTTGGTAGCATTTGCATTCAAAGTTTGGAGAGAACTCAGAGCATCCAAAATTATCTCTCGATATTGATTTTCAAGGTTTCACAGGAGACCCTTATTTGAGGTTTGCACAAAAGGTTATTGGAAGGTTTGTATGGTTTGTTTATCTTTTTATTACAGTGATTTTATTTGTTTACATTTTAGCATTCCGGTGGGATCCACACCCCTCATTTTTCATATTTTTTCATTCATTTTATCTAATTTTTTTTTGTAGTGTTCCTTTTGTTTTTTGTGTTGTTGTGCAGGTTTAGAAGCAAGCACCAAGTTTCCCAGATCACAAAAAAATAACATATTTGTTGTATTTCTCAGTTTCTGTTGATTTATTGTGAGTGCAGAATTCTATTTGGAGTGTAGAAATTAGTCTGAGTACACAAAAAAACATTGGTTTGGTTATTTTCTCTTGTAATACACCTGCACACAAAAAAATAGGCTTAGATTAGATTTTTATTCAAATTTTACATATATATACTGAGTCTACTTTTTTTTTTGTTTTTAATGTTTTAAAATTAAAAAAACATACATTTGAAAAAAAAAAAAACAAAAACAAAAAAAAAACCTAGATCTAACCTATACCTCTACCCCACTGGATCATCCAACTCGGTAGAGTCACCCAACCTCGACCCACCCCACACGGACTCCACGTCTCTACCAACCCATCCTGTTCCCTATCCTCGCGACCCTAAGCCCTCGGCTCACCCACACTTGCCTACCTCCTAACCCACCCTCACTATCTTGAGCCTTTGGCTCACCACTGCACTCCATCCTTAGCCTCACCACTCACCCCGACCGAGCCATCTCCCACTCTACCATTTCGCGAACCACTTTATCCCTCCCTCCCTAAAGCAATCCCTACCCCTCCGACCAAGCTACATCCCCAACATCGACACTTATGCTCACACTTCATCCTAGGCTTACACTAAGCCCATCGCCTTCCCTCTCATGCCAACCATGTTTCCCCCTCCACTCTCAAGCCCTCTATCTAGTTGTTCGTGTACTAACCTACACACACACACACAATACAAAACCCTAACACTTATCACCTATTCGCTTTTAACTATTATTTCAACTTAGGTTTAGTATATACTTTATAACATTAGGGTTTTGTTTTTCTTTTTATTTCTGTATATTTTAAGCATAATTGCATTCGTTTTAGGTTTTGTATATATTTTATATATCCAAAATTTAGTTTAGTCTAATAAATTTTAGTCTAGTTTAGTTTTGTGGTTGTCTTTCGTTTTTATTTTTTATTTAATTTTTAACTATTAATTAGTTTATTTCATTTGTTTAACTAATTAATCCCTTTGTTTATTTAATTAATTAATTTGTTAGTTTATTTCATTTGTTATCTAATTCATTAGTTTGTTCTATTTAATTAGGTCTTCTCCACTACATTGTGATCCTTTTGTTCATAGGACTAACTGTGTAATTTGATTTTGTAGGGTTCGTGGAAGCTTTTAATCACTATAGAGTGCTACTTGTCAATGTTGAAACTTTAGTGTTATTGGACTTTTTAGTTCAATTTTTGTCACTTTTTTATCACTTGTGCACATGGTTTCATCATTTTTGTTTATTGAATAACCCTTTCTAATGTGTTTTCCTTGCTTCTCGCTTGTCATTTTTGTGTGACTAATCATAAGTCGCTCATGCGTATGTTCTTCTCTCACATTTTAAAGAGATCTTAGGAATCGAAACATGTTCATTTCTCTTTTTCATTTTTTTGGCAATTAACGCTTCACTTAACAAAATCCAACCCACATGTATGCTCTTTCCTCGCACTTTTAAGTGAACTTGGAAATCAGAAATGTGGGTTCTCTTTTGTTGTCTTGTTTATTTTGTTTTGTTTTTTACCCCATTTTGGAAAACTTTATAATCATTCTTTGTAGGACCTGCTCTCACAAGTCGGCTAAACATTCCAAAACTACTAACTATAGGTTTCTAAAGGATTACAACCAAAAAATTTAAATCAAAATATTAAAAAAACACCACATTCAAACACTTGATTTATAGGTTTGGTTAAGAGCTATGGCTTGACCGTTTAACTAGACCATAACCCCCTTGGGATAAGCATTAATCTACAACAAATGGGGTGGTTTTAGGAACCCTAAAGTAGTCCATACATTAAGGTAATTGCTAGATGAAACTAGAACCTTTTCTCCTACATGAATAGTAAATCCTTTTGTGAATTATAGTCATAGATATCCTTAGTGGCAACCCTAGTGTGATTCATTCTAAGAAAGATCTTTTCTCAGGGTTTCAAAGGGGTTAAAGTAAATCTATTAGCTAGCAATAGAGTTGTGCTTGCTCGAGATATACCGCTAACACCTATTTGAGAGAGCTACCTAGGAATCCATGCCTTGCCCAAGCCAATATAAGGTAGAGGCCAAAACTTTCATTTCACCACTTTTAAGTTTTCTCGCATGTTACACACTTATGTTTCACTTTTTTCCTTCACATTTTCTCTCTCATCCATCTTGTCACTTTGTACACATGTCTAATTATTGGGTTGTGGACATCCATATTCACACTTAAGCACTTTTTTTTCATCTAAGTCTTGACATTGTGATATTTGCTTTATCATAGTCAAGCACTATCTTGATCACCTTGATCTTTCATCATCGTAGGTCTTAAGTTTGACGTTATTTTTTTGAACTCTAAGCATTCCCCATTCTTACATAATCACATTTCACATTTAATTTCTCAACTTATTGAAATTATTCACTATCATTCTCTACTTAGTCTTACGTCGTTGCATTTTCACATCCACTTTGTTGAGTTGTGACGTCTTCCATTTTTTATCCTCTCATATTACGTTGTCGTACTTCACAATTATTTTTTACATTTCTAACATCTTCATTATTTCTTCACTTCTCTCATTAAAGAATTCACTTTGTTTTAAATTGAGATCACTAATCCATCACTTTATCCTTATCTCTTATCTCCATTCGTTGGGAGATTTGGACCTTGTCGTCATCATTCATTCACTTCTTGTGACAACCTTTACTTTGTTTTTATTTTCGTACTTTCACTTCCTTGTCATGTCTTATCTTTTAACACACTTTTTGTTAAGATTTGACATTGTTCATCATCTTCTTAAGTCTCCCCTTTTACCATTCATCTTGTTAAAAGTTGAGAAAATCCATCATTTTCTTTCCTAAGTCTCTTCACTTAACATATTTTTGTTAAGAGTTGAGCATCTTTCATTGTGTTAAAAGTCTCCTCTTGTTGTACTTACTTTGTTGCAAGTTGAGCACACTCATTTCTTTCATTTCTTACCTCTTTACATTCACCTTGTAAACATTCATAACATCTTTCAAACTCCTTCATCTTTCTTAGCACCCATTTTTTTAAGAATCATCTAAACTAACATTTCAACCCATCTTCCACCTTAACATCACTCATTTTTGTTAGGTGTTGCGAAGTCCCCTCTTTTCATCACTCTTATCACACATTTTGTTAGGATTTGATCAAATTCATCTTGTTACGTCTTGTCTCCCTTGACATTCATTTTTGTTAAGTGTCGAACACGTTTCACTTTTCCCCCTTTGTCATTTCTCTTAACACTTACCATGTTAGGAGTTAACCTTTTTTACATATTTTCATCACTCTTATTATTCATTTTGATTACGAGTTGATTACATCCACCTTGTTAAGTATATTTTCCTTAACACTCATTTTTGTTATGGAATAGAACACATCTAATGTCTCACCATCCCTTTTTCTCTTTACTATCATTTTGTTAAGAGACGGGCACTCGATTAACCTTTTTGCTTCTTCCCTCTTAGCACTCATTTTGCTATGGGTTAAACATTTTCCATCTTCTTCCCTCTCTTCCATCTTGGCATTTACTTTGTCAAGGGTCAAGTTTTTCAATCACTTTCACATGCTTCCATCTTGACATTCAATTTGTTAAGGGTTGCATCATTCATATCTTCTAAACATCTTGTCCATCTTAGCATTCACTTTGTTAAGGGACAAGTTACTACCAAACTTATTCACACACCTCTCTTCCATCATTGCCTTTCAGTTTGTTAAGGGTCAATCTTTTCAAATATTTTCATCACTTATATCTTAACATTCACTTTACTAAGGGTTTTATTTTTAATCCTTCCTTTCTTCACTCTACCTCATTTCTCATTACAAAGGTGGATTTATACAATTCATCCTTTTCCCAAGAATGACAGATGATGAAAGACATTATTACTGGTTTACACAAACAATTCAATTTTAATGAATTGTGTCCATACCCTTTTTATATGGACATGTTATGCATACCCTTCCCATAGTATTTTGAGATGCCCAAATATGACAAATACAAGGGAAAAACTGATCCAAGACAACATATCAAATAATTTTCCATAGCATGCCATGAAGTGGCATATAACGATAGATTTATCTTGTCATTTTTCCCATAAGTCTAGAAGGAAAAGATTTGGATTGGTTCTTACACCTTCCAAAGGGATCTATCATCACCTTCCAGGACCTCTTAGAGAAAATCATTATACATTTTTCATCCAACCTCACCAATAATAATCACCGTATTAGAGCTTCTCACGATGAATCTTAGTACATTAATTACAATCGTAATCTTGTCACTTCTAGTGTCACGGATAATCACAACATGCCCAACATACATGAACAATCAATCAAAAATCCAATCATACAACCTAGTGAAGACACTACGCCACACAAAGTTAAATGTAAGTTTACACCCCATGGAAAAAGTCTCTCTAGTGTTTTTCATCAACTCAAAGTGGTTGGGATGATAAAATATCCCCTTACAAGACCTTGGATTGAAGGATAACCTAATCCATATTGGTACAAACCTCATGCATATTGTGATTTTCATTGTATTGATGGACACTCAACAAATAAGTGTGTGTGCTTTAAGAATTATGTCCAAGACTTAATAAATGATGACGAGAGAGATCTTTCTAGATCTTGGCGATGAGGTTCTTGCAACTAATGACATGTCAAATTCCACACCTTCAAATGAATATTTGACTATTATTCCCACTTCTATTCAAACTAACATTCCGTGAGATCACAAAAAGGTCAAGTATCTCCCCTTTCAAAACAATCTATTTCTTCTATAGAGTTTATTATGTCCGTCCAAATAGACATTGAACTGTTTTGGTCAACAATATTCTAACATATGACAAGAACTTGAATTTACTTCAAGACTCTCTTTTAACCCTTGCAATGACAAAAGAGGGCCCATCTTCAAACACCATTGAGCTTGATTCTATTATTTCCATTCCACTCCTACACATAACATATTTACTATTGTTGTTGAATTTAATAATAACAATAAGATTGGACTCTTGCTTCAATGCAACCTTTCATGTCCATTATACCTCACATGATCCATCCTATAGGAATCTCATCAATGATGATTCCTACTTTTCAAGACATATACATGTGTACATTCTATGAGGTACGTATACCTAGGAATATCCTTATTTAACCATTTCAAGATTTAATTGTAAATCTTTCATCAAATCAACTAATTCACAACCTAGAAGGAGAAACATTGACTATTTCCTCTCTATGGCTTACAAGGAACCCTACGTATACATCTAGAGATCTATTCTTCTTTCCTCATGCTCTTTCACTCACAAGTGAATATGTATCTCAACATCTTCCCCGCATCGATAGTCTTGTTAACATCACATATGTCTTTCAATCTCATCAAAGACTTATCTAATCACACATCCTTTGACTTGGGTCATGTCCACCCAAGTCTAGTATTTTAGGACCCATTGAATCGTTTGATTCAATCTTTTGACTTGGATCATGTCCACCCAAGTCTCATATTACAGGACTTATCGAAACCTTGGTTTCACTCCTTTGACTTGGCTCATGTCCATCCAAGTATCGTATCACAAGACTTATCAAAACATTGGTTTCATGCCTTTAACTTGGATCATGTCTATCCAAGTATCGTATTTCAGGACTTATCAAATCTTTTGATTCTCCCTCTTGACTTGCATTTTGTCTACACAAGTCTTGTATCTTAGGACCATTCAAATTCAATAAACATGGAACTTTTTCTTGATGAATCCATTTCAAACCTTCATTCTCCAAAATTCAGAAAACTCAAAAATCACAAAAAGAGAATAAAACTTTGTATTAGAGCACTATTTGCCAATCGGAAATGGAAAAGTGTGTACAAATAATGTTAGGCATTCCATCTATTGAAATATACCTTAATCATACTATTATCATATACTAACCTTATTCACCTACTACGATACGTGTTAACCTTGTTCCTCTTGGGCATTGTGTGTCTCATCTTTATTATGGTTTCTACTATTTCAGATATTTTTACCTATGGTTTTGTCTCAAAGATTCTGGTGGAAAATAATCCTTTCAAATAATATCTCTCTTTAACTTACATCACTAAAATTCTATACTCGGTCCATTTTAACCGCCCATCTCAACTTACGGTGCTAAGGCCCTTGTGTCTTACTAGTTGCAAGTGGATAAGACTTGGGGAAGAATGTTCCTTCCTAAGAAGGATGCTATCAACATACAAGGAAAATTAAATAAATAAATAAATATTAAAAAAATTATAAAATCAATAAACCTTTCATTTTTCACGGTCTTTAGTGATAAGTCCATACTTCTTACTAGCAAGTATGAGACTAGGAACAGAGAAATCCATTACTTGCCTATATTTTTTCTTCCATGTTGAGCCATTTCCTTTTATTGATGGCATGGCGAAACATGTAGGGTGTCCTTCATAAAAATAAAAATAATCATTCAATAAAGTCTTTATAAAATCTTACTCAAAATGCTTAATCAAAAACACCCCTAGAAGTAATTTATCTTCTCATGATAAAGAGAGATAAATAATTCTTTCACTTGGATTTCTCCAATCGGTAGGCCACTAATAGATCTAATTTGATTCAAAAACTATAAAGTGGAATCATCTTGTAATTGGTTAGATAATCTTCACTGGATATGAGTTGCATTTATTCTCACATGGATCATTGTTACACCTTGTGTCTTCACATCCATTATCTTCACCTTTCATATCACCATTCATCTCATTTTCAAGTCCTTCTTGGCTCTCGGTGATGAGTTCTCACATCTTCCTAGTTGTGTGGAGCCACAAGCAAAGTGAAACACCCTATAATTTTATCATCTACATTTTTTCCAATGGAATTGAATGCTTTTAATTATTTTTACCTGCTTTCAAGAAGTGTACCTTTTTACTGAGTTGTAAAATAAAAAAATTCAAAAATGTCTCACAAAACTTCAAAAATACAAAAACAATATAAAATTGTTCAAAAATACAAAAACAATATAAAATTGTCCAAAACTCCAAAAATAGTTTCAAATTGTCATAATAAAAACATTCAGATAATGTTTCACAAAATTTCCACAATTGGATAACACATTTCAACAATTTCACCATGTGATGGTGTTCGTCATGATTTTTCAAATCATACTCATATTTATTTCCCATGGTGTATATCTATGCCCGAGGAAATCATTTACCCTTTCGTAATATAACTTTGCCTTGGGGCATATTTGGATTTTACATTTTAATCCAATACAGATCAAACTTCAATGGGATTTGACAAGAGTATCTAAGAATCATCCTACTCTTCACCCCGATCCATTCCTCTCGCGTGCTAAGCTATCACTTAGGGGCATTTAAATCAGTCTATCTCTTTAATGTGGAACACATTCGGAGTGTCATTAGACGTTGTAAAGGAACACATTCAGAGTGTCATTAGATGTTGTTTTTACACATTGTATTGTATTGTTGTAGTTTGTTAACATTATGATGTTGTGTTTTTTTCTTTCATTTTTTCATTGTGTTTTACTTTGTTTATCTTTATGTAGACTAATTATAGGAAATTTATTCACATCCTAGTTCACATATAACTTTGGTGTGGTTCCTTCCTGTTCATATTGGGTTTCTTTCTATTACTTATTTTATATATTTTTTTCATTTGCACGTGTTGTGTTTTCCTCCTAGTTTATTTAAGCCATGGAATTTCTTCATTTTTGTTTGCATTTGTATTTCAAAACTTGCAAAATCCCTAAAAAAATCAAATATTTCAAAATACAAAAAATCCAAAACATTACAAAACTTTTGAACAAATGTTCACTTATCACATAAATCCTATAATTAGAAAACCCTTAAAGTGAATCATTCAACATATCAATACAATCTTGACAAACTTCATACATTTATCTATTACCCTAGTGATCGTACTCAATCTTATAACTATCTCTTTCTTCCCTTTGCATGATATGCTAACTTTACATGGGGCAAGTCATATAATTGTTTTTCCTTCGTGATATAACTTCCCCTGGGTAATTTCAAATTTGATCATTTGCACAATGGATTCAAAGTAAGAGTGACATAAGGAGTTTCTTTAGCTCCTCTCTTCCATTCTTATCCTATTCCCACATGGGAGAATTTGTATCTACTTAATCATCATTTGGCACGCATTAGGGTCATAGCTGATTGTTTTCTTTTTCTACTTATTGATGTTTATTGTTTTTGGACCACTTACAAGTAGTGTGATCACATCTTGGTTCCTTTATAACCCGGAGTCGGAACCTAAATTTTATAGTGGGTTTGTTTTCATTTCTATCATTTCTTTTTTATGTGTATTGGTTTATGCAATTTGGGTTAATCATCTCGATTCTTTCATAATCATGGTGAAAACTCTATTGTGCAACAACAAAAATTATGTTTCTCTAAAAATACTCTCCAAATGATGCTCATGCTACGAGCACTGTCCTTTCCCATTCTTTTCTACTCCCTTTTTTCCTTCCTATCAAACGGTTGCCTATCGCCTTGCTACATCATCCACCCACTTGAGGGGGCATTCCTTTAGTGTTCTATTTCTTTGAGGCATCCCAATGGTTCAAAAATTTTCTACTCATCAATTTGCATGCGTCTGCTATCTTTAAATCACTATTAATTTGCAATAGCACTTTAAAGAGGGGGAAAATGTAGACACCCAAAAATTACACTTTTGTTTCCACTTGTTCCCAGTGTTATCCTAGTACACCATGTTATTCACCCATTTGTGATTAATTGATTAAATTAATTAATTTATACACATTGTAACCCTTTGGATTAATTAAATTAATCCCATGTATCCTTTGTACCCATTTATTTAACTTAATTATTATTTATTAATTAAATAATTAAGTGTGTGCACATCCTAGTCATCTACCACTTGATCAAACTCCACTTAGACTCCACTTAGACTCCACTTGGACTCCCTATCCTTATCTTAGTTAACTGCACTTCTAGAATCCTAGAAAGGTGGGGTCAATTAAATTTCACGTACAACCATATTTCCTAATGCAACTTTTTACAATTAATTCATTTACTGCCCCCAACACTATTGCAATTTCTCACAATGCTATTTTTACCATATTCATTCATCCATTCATAACCAATTTCAAGTACTTTTGCCTCTATAAATTACAAGCTTAACTTCCTTACAAATCCTCTTTAATTTGACATAAAAAAAATCTTCTCGAATTCACTGTGTTCATAGCATTTGCATTCAAAGTTTGGAGAGCACTCAAGAGCATCCAAAATCATCTCTGATATTCATTTGTAAGGTTTCATAGGAGACCCTTATTTGAGGTTTGCACATAAGGTTGCTGGAAGGTTTGCAAGGTTTTTTTATCTTTCTATTACAGCAATTTTCTTTGTTTACAACACCTACATCTTGCCCCATACCACTTGTAAGAATCATGGTCTCATCACCGAGTATAAAACATAGGTGAGTAAGCACACTTCTATCCTTTCCCAACCTCATGATACCGGTAAGAAGCATGGGCTCATCACCGAAGATTAGTAGGGCCGAGTAGTGTAGTTTTATTTACAAATAAAAGATTTTTGTATTTATATTTTTGAATTGTATTTGGATTGTGCTTTTAGGATGGAACATTTTCCCCTAGCCTTAACCTCACACAATCAGTAAGATGTGAGGGCTCACCACCGAAGGTTGAGATAGCGATCGATATTTTGGGTGAAATGTTTTAGAATTTTCTTTCATTCAGAGAGATTTTAAAGGAAATATTTTTCATCAAGAAGCTTCTAGAGAAACTATGGGAAATAAGCACCCAAATTTGAAGAGATAATGAAGATAAGTATAGAATTCATTGTAGAATCATTGTTAAGATTTTGTCTCATGAACTGAAATGAAAAGATAGATTGAGTAATTTTAGGAAGTGAAATGAATATTGAAGAGAGATGATTTAATATATTTTCCAAATGTTTAAAAGCTTCAAAGTTACTTGAAAATTAAGTTTCTAGTTTACAACTTTACGAGATGATAATGCAAATGAAAAACAATATGGATACAATAATGGACAAGATGGAAATGTGAGTAAATATGCATAGAAGCGTCTAAGGTGAAGTGAATTAACCGATTAGCTAAATTCTTCACCCTCTAAGGTACCCATCATTATTATAGTCTTCCATTAATTGGTATGGGCCTATGTTTTTGGTCTAAATTTCCTTCCTTCACCAACATTTTTATCAATCCATTTTGTCAATTCTCAATACCAAGTCTCCTAAACGCTTATTTCACTAAATTAGGACTTATTCCAGCCCCAGAAGCTATAAAATATAGCCAATATCATAATCCAATATCGCTAATTTTGGATTCTAAAATGTCAAATATTGGAATTATCTACACTCCAAAATCACACATATTGGATTCCAAAATTGCACATATTAGATTCCAATATCACATATATTGGAATCTAGAATCACATATATTGGAATCCAAAATCACCTATATTAGAATTATATGTACTCCAAAGTCCCATATATCAGAATCCAGAAAATCAAATATTGGAATCCATTATACGGGCTAGCATCCATTGGGATTATTTATGCTATGTTATAAGGGATAGCATCCATTGGGAATTATTTATGCTATTTTATAAGGGCTAGCATCTGTTGGGAATTATTTATGCTATCTTATAAGGGCTAGTGTCCGTTGGGCATTATTTATGCTATGTTATAAGGGCTAGCATAGCTAGGCATTATTTATGCTATGTTATAAGGGCTAGCATCCGTTGGCATTATTTATGCTATGTTATAAAGGATAGTGGCCAAAACCCATTAATTATGCTACGTTATTTATGCTATGTTATATGGTCTAGCTGACGCTAGGCATTATTTATGACATGTTATGTACATAACATGTTTATGATTTATATGGGATAGAGAACATATTCTCTTTTCCTTTAATGGTTGTAATGAAGGCCCCAACGTGTTGTTAAATTTGACACTTGTTTATACGTATTTTATCTTTTTTTACATAGGCTAGTGGTCACTTGGCTAATGAATTTCAGGAGATGTGAGACACTTCCAGGTTAATTTACTATGATATGGTTGAACCTCACCAGTAACTAAAGAGTGATTAAAGATATTATGAAGAAATAGAAGATTGTGTCCATCCAGGACTATTAGAATATAATTAAATGTATGTGTTTGTTGCATATTTCAAAGTATAACTTTATTTTATAGCGCATTTATGTATCTATGTATCTGTTGCATATTTCAAAGATGTCTTAATTATATCTATTGCATATTTTGGTACGACTTAATTTTAAAAGTTATTTATTTTATTATGGCATCATTATTGTTGGGGGAACCATAATATAACTCATAGAATAGGAAAATATTCTTTCATGTTATAGTCCTCCAAGAATCATATATCTTGAACCGCATTACTCACCATAGACAAAAAATAAAATAATAATTGAATTTACAGTACTTTCTACTTTCACATGATTTGATAAGAAGAATGTTAGAGCCAAAGCGATTTTGGTCTACATTGAAGAAATATTAAACTAAATGTGAGATAAATCTTTATGTCAAGCGTAAATAAGTACAAGAATCCATAGAAAGAAGGAAATATGTCGAGGAAATTGAACATGGAAAGATAGTAAACATAGATACATTTGTGGCACCCTCAAGAGTGATAAACTATATTAGGTTAAGGGCCACTTTGTTGAATGGGGGAGGTAAGGAATTCATAATAAATCCCATAAAATGATTCATGTATTTTTCCTTAGCTCACAGAAATAACTTCATTTCATCGGTTGAATCATGTTTGGGTTTATAGACTTCGTGTCCTTATGTGGGCATGCCCACAACATAAGCCACCATGTTGATTGATAATTCAATATTTACTCCCCCTGACACCACACTATCCTACGTCTATTTCCTTGCTAGATGTAATGCTGATCTAAAATCCCCACCGAGATGCTTGTTATACCCCTCAAAAATATTTAAGAAAGGGGAGAATCCCATTTGGTCGAATACCTCCATAGCCTCAAATTTTACATCATTGAGATCCCAAGGCTCAAAGTGAACCAAATCTTCCCCCATATTCCTATTAATAACCATGATATAACGAAGAAAAACTCGGTGTTTAATGCTACATGGACCCGACCACACAACTGCAATACCAAATACACCAAGTAGCAACATAAATCCTAGATTCCTAGAGAGGAGTAAATGCACATTAACATCCCCTTAATAGTTATAAACCCTGGTGGTGTTAGCATTACATGAACATTAACCTCCCCTTAATAGTTATAAACCCAAGTGCCAATCGCATTACAAGAACAATAACATGCCCTAAACCTAGATTCTAATCGAGGAATAAACTGGATTACGAGAACATTAACATCCCCTTAATAGTAAACCTATTGCACATATTGCACATAATTAAACTGTTGATAATTCCAGAGAAGTGGACCTTCTTACCAGGTTAATAAGCTTGAAGAGGAGATCAGAGACCTCAAAAATGATATGAGGAATATGGAAAAAACAAAAGGTAAGAGGAAGCTGCAAAGTTCTGAGGACATGGATACTATTGCTGAGATTTTAAAAAAACTACTTTCACTTGATACCAGGCTGGGCAATGCCAAGGTGTGTCAGGATTACATCCTCTCTACTCTGAAAGGTGTCTATAACTTTATGGAACAACACGTGAGAAGTGTGTGTGACTTTGGTGGAATTCCTGAAAACATTTTGGATTCCAACGAGACCTATGACCTTGCACTTGCTCGGGTGGACTTGAACGATCCTTCTCATGCCATGGCCATTGTGCTCTTCACCTCTCTCTAAAAATTAAGGTCAGATTGACGACAAGGTAGTCAAGTGATGCAAGACCGGATCTTGCTTTGTTCTTTGTGAAGGTGATATTTTTGGTGGTTTTGATGTTGTTTTCTTGTTGGGATGCCCTGTTTTGGATCCCTCTTTGTTGTATTTTGGCCCTTTTGTTCTTCTTCGGATCACTGTCTAGATTGATCATTTTGTTCTTTATCTACTGATGTATCCAGCTTTTGAGTCTCCATGTTTAAGGTGTTTAGCCTTTCTTGGATGGGTTTTCTCCTTTTGATATATGGCTTTTTTAGCCTTTTTGTACACAGGTATAGTCCCTTCAAAACTATTTATCCTTAACAAAAAAACATCCCCTTACTAGTAATAAATTTACAATGTCATTCATCATTAACCCTCGTGTCTCCTCTCGCCATCCTTTCCTCCTCGAAAGAAGGGACATGAAATCAGTGTGAACATTTTCCTCACACACTTGACACTTTAAATGACAAATAACATTCTCCTACTCCCTTTTCAAGAGGATATCTTTTCGTAATTAAATACAAATATGAAATAAATTAAAACTCCTTTTCTAAAGGTAGAATTATGGTAAATCATTTGAAGAAGAATTTTAATTTCATGGTAATAATATTAGTCACACTAGAATCCTAAATCTATAGAATAATTCATTGTAAATTAAAAAATGTTTCCATGATATCTATGCACACACTGATTGTTGAAGTGCCTGACAATTTTTAAATTCTTTATATACCTTAAACCAATGTGAATTTTTTTCAAAAGACATTTTGAAGTCAAAAATATAATATGACCTTAAAAAATCAAAGTAATAGAGTTAATACTTAACGCTCTCTAGGTAATGCTAGTGTAGCTTATCGAGGTAAATTAACATTAATCAAATAATAATTCACCAGAAATAAAAATGTTATGTATACTTTTTATATATTAAGATATCTATTATCGTTTAAATCCTTTATTGTATTATGATTTTCCTAAAGATAATCACACATATTATATAATTAAACATTATTAATACAATCAAACACATTATACATAAATTTTTGTCAAATAAACTTAGGGACAAATTACATAATTTTCCTTTTTAGATAGTAAAATGCTTTTGACTGGAACTATGAACCGAAGGGTTAGGTCACAAACCTATAAGTATCCCATATTTTGATTGATGAAAGGCTACACACAAAAACTAAAATGATTATGAAAGATAAAAAGGTCAATATCTAACATGAATAGTCAAGCCTACAAAAACATAGAGTCGTGAATAC
Organism: Taxus wallichiana var. yunnanensis; assembly: GCA_018340775.1. Lineage (NCBI taxonomy): Eukaryota > Viridiplantae > Streptophyta > Pinopsida > Cupressales > Taxaceae > Taxus > Taxus wallichiana. The sequence goes on from CM031240.1 coordinate 695,456,373, forward strand.
AAAATAAAGAGTGCGAATGATAGAGAAACCCTAGGGTTCCATCTAGCCAAGCATTGCAATCATCTTGAGAAAGGAAATAATTTTCCAACAACATACTTCAAGCACACCACATAATAAATAAGTGGTGGGGTTTTTTTATGATCATGGCTAGGTCAAGTGATGGAATGCTAGAGATAGACGCCTCATCCGATCGACATATGCTTTGAGAAATGTCGAAAATTGAAGTAGGACCTGAATTTTCAATTCTAGGGCATCAAAATCCTTCTCTCAACCCAATAAGGTGATAGAAAAGTATTCAAATTTTCACAGAGACATGTAATGCATACTTCTACCAAAGCTTTGACCAAACCCACATGATGATCTGGGTAAATTAAATGGGACGCGACCGCCATGACCACTACTTTATCTACACACAGCACCAGGAAATTGAACATAAAGATGCCTGTAATCTTAGAGTTTATATAAGATCTCTTAGTGCTCTTGAGATATTCCTCACCTAAGAAATTGAATTACAGTCATAACATCTGTGGAGTCTATGCGGAAGACATTACGAAGATGACTATCAGACACAGTAGAGATGAAATTTGTTTCCCACTTGTTGCTATGCAAGAGGATGAATGGAACATAGGTAGATGCCATGAGAGGGAAGGGGAAAACAATAGACATAAATGTAAGAAAATGAGTGAGGATAGGAGAAAGCACAACCCAACAATTAAATAGTCCCACAACTTGTGTGAGGAAGTTCAACGCAATAAAAAATGGATGGCGTCATCAAAATTTTCACATGCATTGGATAGATTATTTAATGAAAAGGATATTATATTATATTAAATGCAACATGATACAATATTATCTCAAAAAAATAAGTGGGTGGTATGAGAGAAAGCCCCAAAGCCACATGCACACTAGGCCAAGCCTAGCAAAACAACAAAGCAACAACTATAAGGGAGTCTGAGGAACACCAAAAACAAAGGCTAGATTATGAATAAAGGCTAACCCTTATTGATAAGCATACATTATACAAAATTGCATTACTAGAGATAGTCACACAAATTATACATAAAGGTGTTATTAAATAAATTTACTGCACCACCCTTGGAACCAACTAGGATGGACATTACATCTGTACCAAATTTTGAATCATTGACTTTTGATCCTGGCGGGTAGGATTTTGCTGAGGGTTCTTGGTTGGTACTGCGCGAGCTTGAGCCACCCATGCCACTAGAGATCGTGTTTGTTAAGGTGCACTTTGGCCACTTTTTGAATGCACGTGGTAGTGATGTGAACCAACTTCTAGTCGTGCTCATTGAACTTGTATTCCATGATCTTCTTCACACCATTTTCATCTAGCCCAATGATATTTGATGGTGGCTAATGAAAATCTAGGTGTTCATTATCATCCTCTTTAATCTCCCCCCATCACACCCTGCCAAAGGCCATCATTGTTTTTTTATACTTACTTGTAGCCACTAGGCTCTATTTATCACCTTGGAATAACATTTATAATTGATTTACTAGAAAATGCATCCATAGGTGCATGTGAAAGGAAGATAGCCATATAAAAAGATATGTTGAAATAAATATATTGTAAATACATGGAAGATGAAAAATGTTGAGAAATAGATTGTGACATAGGCAGATAGAATTACAAAACTACCAAAAGTGTCATACTTTCAAGTCTAGTATTTGATAGTATCAATAATCCATAGTTAGGTTTTATATGTGGAAGAAAAATATAATATGTCCATCAACAAAATTCTTTCATTAAGTGAAGTTTGGTTGAATGCTTGAAAATAAATTTTTCTATAAATTATTAAAAGGTTATGTATTTTTTTTTCCAAATTATGGAACTCGTTTTGTTTACTTATTTTCAATTTTGGCATCAAAATAACCTATATTTTATTTATATTTCAGTTTTTATTGATTTCAAGAATCTAACAATATACAATAATATATATAAAGTTTTGAAAATTAAATACTTATTTAACCAATACTAATATATATGTCTTAGAATTTTTCCCACACTACATTACAAAGGATGCAATTATAGATTTTGAGTCATTGTCTTGCTTTTTATGGAAAAATATGTTTTACTCTTACAAAGCTAGCACCAACATCTCAACCATTTTCCAAAATGTTTCCTATAACAAATACTTAATAACAAATTAATCACAACATAATGAAGTTTATATATTTCCCAAAATGCCACATACAACTTTTTAGACAAAATTTCTTTCAAATGTTGACAATTGTAGCCCACATTGCACTTAAAGTTTTATCTTCTCTAATTCTAAATACTCCATAGAAGAGTGCAAGTGTTAGGCTAGAAGTGGCACAATCATAAATTCTTCTAGTTTGTTATAATTTTTATGTAGTAGTTTGCAATAGAGGCATTATACCCCTCTATTTTTGACCCCAAACTCTATTTTTATTTGCATCTAAGCTATAATTTGTCTTTTATGAAACATGCCTTCCAAGACTTTGCCTCAACCTTTACTTTGGAGAAAGTGTTCTCTCGATTTTCTTAGAAAGTATTTTGGGAGGCAAGAGATGACATGGGATTTTATTCTCTGCCATATTTTTTACATAGCCATAATTTATATGGGTGAAGTATATCGTATGACATTATGGAAGATTATGTTACAAAGAGTGTTATATACACACACCGTTGTCGGAGGCCATGTTCTACACTTACTAGTGGGTGTTATGCTCTATTTTTGCCTCGGAATAATGTTTATAACAATTTTAAAATGTCATTAACATTATGTTTTAAAATGTATAACCCGTTCCTGTAAAGAGTGCAATATGTAACACTTGTCTCATTCTCCTTAATCACTCAAATCATTGGTTATCATAGTAAAACCCTACAAATAAAAATAAGAATACTTATGCTTGCGTAAACTTCTTGTCAAGGTTTTTGAGTTAATATTTTTTAGGGTTTGAGGGGTCTGAGGGCTCTGTATTCTCTCTACCAAAAATCTTGAACAATTTAGGGTTACGGTCCCGTCGACTCTTCCTATTTTATTTAGATTTAAGTGAATTTAACTAGTAAATTACTATTACAAATAAAATTAAACAAACATGTTTGTTAAAGTGGATACCTATTGAATGTAATCAACAGAGGATAATCTTTTTTGAGAGTGATGATGTATGACGTATGGAATTTGTACCAAAATGGAATTTGGATAAAATACATAATAATTATGAAAGTCACTAAATTAAATGTTATATTATTTATTAAATATATTTGAGATTCATGAAAATACAATAGAAACAAAAATAGAAAATTTCAAATATAAAGAAAATAAACATAATTGAATCTTATTATCTTATTAATGAATATGAAATAGAAACATCTATTAGTTTTGATTTTCAATTTTTTAATTTTTGTTTTAGTTTTATTTGATTTTTTGTTTAGCTTTTTTTTATTGATATTGATTTCTAATTGTTTTTTTACAAATAAATATTGGAAATCGTAATTATTGCGGTAAATGTGAAATTTGAAGATTGAATTTGCACCAAAATGGAATGTGGAAGTAATAAGGTAGCACTCATTTTTTTAATTATTTAATTCAATTCAATTTTACAAAGTCATTTAAATTTATTATTTATATCTTATGGATTTAAAATTTTAGTAAATTTTACTTAATATTAGGAGAAAAATTTCTTAGAAGAACAAAGAAACCAACTCAAATCCTTTATATCATCATTCACATTAAAGTCAGTGGAATACATCAAGAAGTATAGAACTTCAACATCTTGCATTGTCTTCAAAAAAGTAGAATACAAATCATCTCGAAAAATACCACAGAGTGTCCCATTAGACTTTGTGAATAAGATTATCATAACCATAACCATTGAGCGTATTGATAGTTTCTATGCATCCTCCCTATTGATGAAATTAACAAAAAACAATTCCTCTTAACCCTTGTCCTCTGATCCATGACCACATAGACACACGTGATATGTCCAAATGGCTTGAAAAGTTTCTGCAGATCAACATCCATCGTGTCCTCGAACAAATTGGTAACTCGAATAGAATTTTCATCATTTTCATGGCACATGGTGTCACTGGAGCATTTCACGACACCTCAATAAACAAAAAATATTCCATGTAACAATAAACAAAACATATTTAAAATAACAATCTACAAAACAATAAATAGAAAATGTTTGATTTATACGTGCTGCATAGTAGCTTGCGGGCTTTATTTTTCTTTGGAACAAGGTTTTATCATTTTCAAACTGTCATTAAGATTAACATATGAAGATCTGGTAAAAAATCATTTTATGATTTCAGGGAAGCCTCCATGGATCTGTAAATCAATAAGCATAACATGTTTCTATTTTATATGGTCTAGCGGCTACTAGGATTATTTATTGCTTGTGAATAAGGTTCCTATCAATTTCAAAATGTCTTTAAGATTAAACCATGCATAACTGGGGAAAAATTTGTTTTTATTTCAGAGAATCCAACATTAATGTGTGAAAAAAAAGTTTAAACTATGTAGATCTAGAAAAATCATTCTTTTATTGGTCTATGATCCATGATTGTCTCTTCACCCATGTTAGAGAAAAAATCTTGCCCAAAAAGAATCGAAAAAAATGATTGCAAACTATGAATCTTTAAGAACCTTAAGGCATTCACTTTATTCCATAGAAATGCACAATACATTATTTGATTTTGAAGAAAAGTATATAAAAAAATGCCAATTGTGCATTTAAACATTTTCAATGATCTACACATGTTTTTGTGCTCTCCTACATGTTTCAACCATGTAAATAATTTCAGTGTAAATTTTTGAATCGGTGTTATAGTTTCCATCAAATATTCAATATGTTGGGGTTTTAAGAGTAACTTGTTCTTTGACCTCATGTGACAAGAATCTCGCATCATTGATCAAAAGTATATTTTTTCACCATAGACATTACCATAAATTTCTACTATATGTTGGCTTGTGTTTTTGTCAACTTACATTCTTGGCATCCCCAAATTGACTGAATTTGGTTTTTTGACCTAACTAAAGTTTTTTTGAACATGTATTTCACCATTTTTGAATCCAAAAATGAATACCATAAGGTAGTGTCAAAATATTGTGATGCATTACTTATCAATTCAACACTAAACTCTCATTTAAACTATTATGTATTCCTAGATCTAAAATCTAGAACCATATTACGAGGTATTTTGTCACCAATACCAGAAATTCCAAACAACAAACCTTCAACTCCCAAAACTAGTAATTTATGAGGCTTCCCAATAGGATCTATAAAAACAACTCAGAATCAATGTAATCTTCCAAAAGTGATTAAAAACAAGGTATCAAAGTATTTAATCACAACTCAAAAACAACTTATAAAACTATAATATCATCTCAATCATAATGAAGATAGAAATATTACCTCCTTTTAAATTTTTAATCTCAACATATAAAATAAAGAGTGACCATATAACTTTACGAATGATATCATTGTAATTTTTTTTAACTAATTAATAGTTATATATTTTTACATTTACTACAATTTTGGATGCCTTCCACAACACTCAAATCCTAACAAACTATCTGTGATATGTTTATGTACAAATTTTTCATCAACCACATATATTTGAAACAATTTATTCATTTGATTTCTTCCCCACCATAAATTTTTTGGGAGGGTTTCCATTTTGGCCCATTGTAATACGTAATGTGTTTTTAACACCGAAAAATACCATCTCTACTCCAAATCATTTGGAGATATTTTTATGAAATTTCATCTTCTACACAAAAATGTTCTTTACTCAAAATAATAATTTTTTGACTTCAAGCACTAATTTTGTTTTCAAAGCCTTAGTTAGCTTTTTTAACTTCGGCAAGAGAGATAGCTAGACTAAAATCCAACTTCAATTTTTGATGCCAATATCTTTAAAAATTTCTTGATCCCACCTTGTAAGTTGAGAGTCTCCTTACAGAAATTGATTGTCAAGTATTTGTAGGGTTGGTTTTTCTCATAGTGTAAACCCTCCAAATCTAAAATAATTAAATAATCCATTTGGCCAACTAAATAGAAGTAATTTTTTCTCAATTTTTTGCAATACCAATTCAAATAATCAACATTTGAGTATGTTAATACTTACTGATTGAAGCTCCATCTTGGATTCCCTCGCACTCCCTCTCTATAGGTTCTTGTGATGCCCGTTCGTATAAAAAACAATAATTAATTCAAAATAAATTTTAAAGTCGATGTAAAAAATACATGAAAAAACTCTCTTTTATATAATATTGCATAGATGTAGTTGTATATTATCGACGAGTGGGCATAAAACATTAATGTTTGGACTATGTTTGGGTTGGAAATCTATAATGGGCTTAAGCTTGTTGCTAATAGAAAATTACGCAGAGTAATTTTTTTATTTTCCACAAATAAATATTAACCAATAAAATAAAAATTTACTTAATTTAAAATAAATCTAATTAAAAGATGCGAGTTAGCGACCACTAGGGTAATACTTATTACAAATAAACTACTTTGCCATAGGTTCCTTTAATTATGAGGTTCATATAAATGGTTTTCCTTATAATTGTATATGGCTATCATACCATTTTCTATCTCGTGAGTTCATGCGTGACGTACAATAACCTCCCCATTTGGCATCAAATCTGAAAAAAGAAGTTATTATTAAAAATATGTAAGCAATGGCAATCGAAAACATCTTGTAGCGATAAATTTATAAATCAAGTATTTCATAATCACCTTTTATATATTCATTGGATGGATGGTCAACAATATATGGGGTGATAGGTTGACTTGGTTGCCACATACCAAGATCAACATCATCTCCTCTATTTGTATGTGGAGAGGAACACACAAGTGTCTTCATCTATTGTTTGGTTATCCACATAAATATTATATGTATCGAGTTCAAATGTATTAAACTAATAGAATTGTTTAAAGTGATCTTAATCAACGTAGCTTTTTACAAATGACAATAGTAATGTTTTAAGAACATTTATTGATCATGTAATTCAACAATAAATACTATAGATAGACTGAGTCAACCAAATATTACACTACAACACTACCTCCATACAATACTATAACTAGGGAATTATTTTAAGTGAGTTGAGTGAACATATGAGAACAAAACAAATAAGATCTCTTGAAAATAAAAATTATCTATCTTTCCTCGTAGGCCAATTTCTCTTGCAGTCACCATTTGTTGTGGAAGTTGATCCATCTAATCCATGATGATTTCAGTTATATCCCCATCGTCAACATCACAATTGTGCACATCAATTATTGTGTAAATAAGACACAAGCTCTTAATTTTTCTGTTGTTGTCATAAAATCTATAGCATCCTTCCACAACTGATTCCCCCTTGGCTTTGAACTTTTGCATGTAATTTTTATTATCTCTCTTAACATTTTTTAAGAAGCAACAAGTAAGAGAAAAATAATTACAAAATTTAACAAACTAGATCCAACAATTGTAAGCGAGGTCCATTATTGCATCGGAAGTGAGTACACTAGACAAATTATAGAAATAAGAGATTAAACAATCTGCATTGAATGGATTAGTTGAAGGAATATAACATATTGTTGACTGGAGCTGGAAGGGATATGCACATTGACATGTAAAGTCTTTGATGTCTTCCATCCTTAATGGAATATTTTTTTCTATTGCAATCATGTAGTTGTCTATAATTTCTTGACTTGCCTCTAGGAGAACCTCTACCACTTTAGCATCAAATTTATTTTTTCCATTTTTCACTTCCTCCATAATCAACTTTTCTTTTTCCTTTAGTCTCTTCTCCCAAGAGTACACACAACTAGTGGTAGTGAGATTCATGTACACCATATTTTTCAACAATATTTTTTTCATTGCATTCTACTAATACACGATTACATGGATATTTACTTTTAACATATTTTAGAAAATTTTCTCATCCTTCTATTAGCTTTTACTCTTTAGAAGTAAGTATCTAAAGTCTTCACTATGACGCCTACTTCAATAAAGCGAGTTAGCCATACTTTCCTTCTTGCAATTTATCTAGTAGAATTGATATCTCCTCATCAGTCATTCCTCTTGTAGGCCTGAATTAATTTTCCGTGAACCTTGCCAATGAATTTGGTTGAAAGTTAGGTTGGTTATCCTTAAGAGGAGAACAAGCCAGCCCACCTGATTTAAATAACTCAATGGTTGTTGTCAATTTTTTCCATATGTCCTTAGGTAAATATAGAAATGTCATTTTGTCATGAAGGATCTCTGCCTTAGACACTTTGAAAATAACAAGACATTGCTTCTCGAAACATTGCATTAAAAGATGAAATATTATATTTATTTTCTACATATTACAAAATTAAATTTTATGAGTAAATTTGCTAAAATTAAGTTTCGTTAGCTTTAAATTGTCTTACTTTGATTTTCCCACTGGGCCTCCGAGGACATCCTAGGGATCTCCAAATAATTTTAGCCTTGTAGAGTTCATCAATAAAATTGGTATCAATCCAATTTTATTTTACATCATTTTACTTGGAAAATTTAAACAATATCTTCGCAAGGAGTGTGTGAAGACAAAATGTGAGCCTTTATAAACTATATCTTAGTATGTAATGACTTGTATTTTCTTTCAGCCAAAACATTTTTTAGGAACAAATTGTATGTTGGTAGTCAAGAATGTAGAACTACACTTCATCCCTTTCCAGGTCATTTGGATTGTCAAATTGGACAAGTTCCTTTGTAGAAGGTAAGAAGGGAAGAAGAAGCACATCCATTAGTATAGGAATAACATTAATCAATGTTGAATAGATAAGAAGGTCAACATTCTCATCATGTAACACAAGTAATTTATATTTTGGAGGTGTCAAACAACACTTAGAAATTTCAATTGGAAAAGCATCATTTGTTAAACAAAAACAATTTTGATTGTTCAACATTTTTAGTTTCTATTTTCTCAAACATACTAGTTACTTTCTTAAAAACAAATCTTTTTTTTTTTTTTAAGCCTTGTAACTTTGACTTACATGGATATATTTCTAATTTATACAAATATGATCTTCTCAAGCATTGTAAATAGATTTGCATGTTTTGGTGGAGAAAGCAATTTTTCTATTCAAATAATGACAAATAGAAGAGGTATCCTCAGTTTTATACAATTTTTTGAATACCAAATTCATGTTATTATGAAATTCAAGGGCATTTCCATAGCCTATTTTGTCTAACTACATGAAATTCCCCAAATTCCAATCATATTTAAGACAAGAGCACACCTTATTTTCTCTAGAAGCCTTCATTTCCAATTTCTTGAACAATGAAACTTCCAACTCCATGTCAAGAATAAGGAACTTATTCAGTATGACGTCAATGTGTTCAAATTGAATACACAATGTTTTCTCATCAATAAATTTTGAAGTTACTACCATACCGACTTCATTGACAACATCCTCATTACCAAAAAAAACCACAAATCACCGTGATAATTTTTCGGGGAATGAATTTCTACAAACCAGTCATCGTCTCTCTTTTTCCAATCCCTACTCCTTCAATCAAAGGAATTTACATGAAAAGAGTGGCCAATGGAATACATATTACCTAAAAAAGGAATTAAACAAATTAATATTTTGTAAGTAATTAGAAAGGACAAATATTGTTTCTCAACAATGCAATAACAACAAGATGTTGTATCATAATGTCATTATTTTCATAGAGTAAAAAGTCAATAGGAATAAATATTTATAGTATAGTGGTCGCAAGGCATACTTCAACCCTCCTTTAGTTATAAAAAAGAAAGAAATCATTAAAAAAAAAAATTGTTATGCGTTGCACTAAGAAATTTAAACAATTTGTCGCTATTAAATTTGGTTTGTTTCAAGTAGACAAGTTTTTGCTATAAGTATAGATTAGTGGCCACCTGGCATATATATATGCCCATTAGTGTAAAAATATATTTGAGTTACACTACATCACTATGAAAACTTAGAATCCAACATGGGTGATAAGGGTTGAGAATTTATTATTTAATAATAAAAATCATACATGTCATGATGTGTTTGGCTATTGTAATTAGGTTCCTTTTATAGTTCTCATGTGATATATCATGTCTATCACATAATTTAAATTGACTAGTATAAAGGAAAATGTCTAGCCGCCACTAGGCTTAATTAGTAATCAAAATTTTTCATTTCTTGTTTCATCGGTCCTTTAAGCAACTTTGAGAAATTTTTTTAGATATTTTCTTTGGGAGGGTAATAACAAAGAGAGGAAATTACATTTAGTGAAGTGAGATGATGTCAAGCTCCTTAGAAATTTGGGTAGTTTGGGAATAATTGACTTGGCTCTACAAAACATTGTTTTGGGTGCTAAATTAGTCTGGAATTTCATCTTCATCCCTCAAAGGTTGATTTTCTAGGTTATCTCTCACAAATATCTTGAAGTAAGTTTTCTTGAGCTTTTTCTTTGCAACAAAGATCTTCCCAAGGGTTTGCACATCTAGAAATTTCTTTGTAAATGTCGGCATCTTATCGCAAATAAAATTTCCTAGCAGATCAACAATGGTCAAAGAGCTGATTTCTGGGAGGATAGTTAGAGCGGGCTTGACCCACTTATTTTAAATCCAAATTTCGATCGAGTAATGAACATCTCCAAGGAATTTTGGGGAAACAAAGTGGATTATCATGGGGTTCTAGACTCTGATGGATCTACTTCTTTTTTATGGAAGGATATCTCACCTCTAGGTTTGACTGAGCAAGAAGTATCCATTTTTAGAGAGGCCCTCTCACATAGAAAAGTCTCTTGTAAGGCTCAAGAGGACCATATATTGTGGTTAGGAGCTCCTCTAGCTCTTATTCTATCAAAGAAAGGTTATGCAAATCTCATCTCTATGACAGGTACCTAATGGGGCTCCCAGTTGGACAAATTGTTGGAATTCCAAGATCCTTCGGAAAGTTGCTACCTTCGAGTTTTCTTATAGTTAAAAGGAAAATTCTTACGCATCTTCGCAAAAGATATTGGGTCTATGTCAGCCCCTTAAAATGTGTCCTTTGCAATAATGTTGAATAATATATTGAACATCTTCAAATTTTCTATAATTTTATAGTTCAGGGGTGGAATTGGTTAATTGGAAAGTTGAGCTTAGCTTGGGATCCTTGTAGGAACATTGTGGATACTTTAAAAGCTTGGACAAAGTTGGGAGGTAAAAGATCTCTTAGCTCCATCTAGTCCATATCGTACTTCCATTCTAGCTGGCACATATGGTGGGAGTGTAATATTCACATATTCACGGAGGAGGTATCGAGCTTTCCTACCTTTTCCAATACACTGGAAATTTCCATTTTAGAAAACATCATCATCCACAACCTCAACAATCCTAATTTCACCTCACATGATGCTGAGATTAGGAAATCTTGGCCACTCATCAAAATTCCCAATCTGGCTCGATTTTTGTCAAGGTTTATCTCACATTAAAAAAATCTCGAAGAAGAAATACAAGATGGACACTACCTCCCCGGGATTTTACAAAATAAATTTTTTGACGGGGCCTCTAGAGGAAATCCATAAAATATGGAGTAGGTTGTCTTGTAAGAAAAGAGAATGGTGAATTTCTTATGGCTAGTTCCTTTTCACTCAAAGAGAGAACCTGTAACTTAGCTAAAGTTCAATCCCTTTTAGAAGGGTTTAAACTAGCTATTCACAATGGTTGTGACTCTCTCCAGGTCAAAGGTGACTCACAACTTATTTTCCATTTCATTGCTAAAGGTTTGGCTCAATCATGGCATCTCAATTTCTATATATCCAACATCCTCTATTGGTTAGGAAATCTAAAAAAGTGGAGCATTAATCACACCTATCACGAGGCAAACAAAGGAAGCATTGATTTACTTGCCAATTCAGCAATTAATATGTCGGCTGCCATCATTATTTCAAGTAACACAAAATATTGGATTGGCTAATAAGAGATTATCTCACACAAAGGAAAGACATGCTTGCATCAACATAATTGATGGCATCTCATGCGTCTCAATTTTTTAATCTTCCGTCGACCTATTCCTCTCCACTTTTCTTCTTGGTTTGCCTAGTTTGAATTCTCATGGATTTTTTGGTTTTTCTATTTATTTCTCTTCATAGAGAGAAACCAAAGATTGTACTTACCTCTACTATTGATCATTATCATCTTTCATATTTTTTTGATACTCCTCATCTAGGGAAGATGATGCCATCCACAATATTTTTTGTGAAACATACTTGTTTTATTTACGCAAAGCTCGTGTAAATTCTAATATCGCGACCACCTTTGTTTATTTCTACCTTCTTATTCATCTCATTCTTTTTCGATGTTGAGTTCGTGGTTTTTGATATCATTTACCCGGTCCACCATGATGGTATTCACGAAGAATTGGTGGACTTTCAATTACCCAATCCCCTATTATGGGTCAAAGAAGTAAATGAACTAGAAATTTTCTCTCGAAGAGTGATATAGTGGCTTACTGGGAAATACAAGGATTTGCTTCATTTTTTTGAAAATGTGGACACCATTTTCATGCATGGATGACCTAACCCTGGTCTTCTCCCTCTCGCTAGATATATATACGATCCTTTTCCTTTTACACTCTGTAATAAAAATCTTTACAAGATGAGGAATTGAGCCAGTGTTGATTACCATTTATTTCTTTAAGAGGATACTATTGATGCGGTGGAAATGTTGGTGGAGCATCTTGCATCATGGTTTGAGTTTAGTGCTCAATGGTGGTTCTTCTCTTTTTGGATAGCTTCTACTCTTTTCTTTTTGTTACGGTTCTTTCTCTGTCTTTCATGGTTCTTTTTTATTGTTCTTTTCCTAGCTCTATCCTACTTTGGTTCCCTTCTCTCATGTCGGGTATTTGGTCTCTATCCTTTTTCTCTCTCTCTCTTATTTTCTCTCCTCCTCTATTTTTTTTATGTATGGGTGGTGTCCCTTAACCCTATGGTTCAAATCTCTAACCAAAAGCATTTAGAAATCAACCAAAACATCATGAAAACCCGGCATTTGCTAGGATACTTGTAAAGAGCTAATCTACCTAATGAGACATTAGGCTTAAGATTACATGTTTAACTATGTGTATTATATTCTCTTAAATCTACATTTTGAATCATGTACATTGAGAAAAGTTCATAAACAAAATTATTTTCTTTGATTATTTGTTGTCTTCTCTTATCTTGGAACATCAAATAAATGTAATAATAATTCTCCCTGGTGGTCGCTAGTCTTGTAAAATTTAAAGACAATAATCAAGCATAGTTAGTTTTTAAGTGAATTTGTTATTATGTTTACCAATTAGTCATTGATGAGAAGGCTAGTGCCGCTAGCCTCTACAATATCGGGGAATCCATTTTAACGATGTAAAAAAAAATCTCAACAATTTTGTTGTCATTGTTTGTAATTATTTTATATTAGATGGAATATCTCTAGCACATCCAAGTCTGGTAAGTTCATTAGTTAATTTTGGTAATAAAGATAGACACATAGTTAGGAACGTTTAGATCGTAGTAGAGGAAATGATCCAGTTATCGTGAATCCTAATGTAAGAGGTTGTTAGAACAACTTAACAATCATTAGAAAAAATTAAAAATATCCTTTAACAGATCATGGTTTTTTTAATATGTCTATTTTCTCTTACATGTTTCAATTATGTGGAGAACATACTTTTTAGGGATTTAAAATAAGTACTTTCAAGTACAAAGTAAATTAAGGCACCCCATTACTTGAGAATAAAATCACCTTTTATGGGTTGTCTATGTGGAACCATTTCATTGGATAATTTATTTATGAGACTTGATTTCTTCATTTCAATATTTTATTTTGTCGTAGCAAATTTCATTATTGGAGCATTAATCATGTCTATGGGGAAGGTAATAATGCCACCGATCTCCTTGTCGATGTAGATATCGATGGGCCAATCATCACATTGATATCAAATCAACTTGAAGTTTGGTTTGGTCTAGTAGATATCATTTCACATGAAGGGAGGCTCGGATTCAACTCTCAACATTAATGGAAACTCACGTCTTCACGTATTTTAAATGGATGTCGGCTCCTTTCTTCCTCATTCTTCCTTTCCTCTTCTATGTTGGCAATTATGGTTTTCCTTGGCTTCCCCTTCATCTCTTTGCATGGTGAGAGGAAGGAAATGGCCTATTCCTTAGCCATTTCTTGGAGGTGCTTACAAGAATTATTCCAATATGAATCTGTTCGGGAGGCCAAAGTGATTGAATGTGTGCTCAGTGAAGACTATCTGCTAGAATCTCCTAGGGTGAGGGCCAATTCCGATATTGTAATGAATTTTGTTTCAAATTGTCTTCTTCTTCACCCAGTTTCGGTGGAAATTAAAGCAAAGAGTGAGCACTTTATCTACCCGGTTCACATATTTGGTTTGCATGAGGAATTAGTGGACTTTTATATTTACGACCCCTAGCTCTGGTTGGAGGATGTCAAAGAATAGGCTATTGGTACTAAGTGAGGGATTCATTGGTTGGGAGAGAAATATAGGGAATTGCTTCTTCATGCCGACAATGTGCATGTTCTATTCTAGCATGGTGGCATGGATCCTAAAACATTGTCACCCCTCGAGCTTCCCGAAGCATGTTATCCTATTGATTTTATAATTAATTAGCTCAATTCTCTTTAGGATGGTAAAGGAGCCTTCCTCCTTTTTTTGGAAAGGTTCTACGCCATGGGGGGTGTCGGTTGGGGCATGGAAGATACTCAGGGAGGGGAGGAAGAGGATGAGATTGGTGTTGTGGATAGCCCTGCTCATGGGATTTTATGAGCGGTCATGTTCTTAGCTTACCTTCGGATAGGATTCTATATTTTTGGATATGTTTTGGATCCTTGGCTTGCTCTTGCTTGGTTTTTTTCTTCTGTGTTGTTCTTGTTGTGGGACTTGGGTTCCCTGGTTTTGTTTGGTTTTGTTTGGTTTTCTTTATATGGGTGGGGTCTGTAACCCTCTGGTTCAAAGATCTAGTCAAAAAAACTTTAAAAAAAAAGTGTTGGAGCATAATAATAGAAGTACATATTTTAAACATGAAGATGTATCATGTTCATCTTGGCCCTGTATATTTTAAGAAATTACTCGTTAAACATAATATTCAAGAATAACAATTTACTAAACATCAAGGGTGAAGATGTACATGAACCTTGCTCAGAATAAAGTATCGATGTCATGAAGAATAATTCTTGTTTTATGTTTACAAAATATTCTTTAATGAGAAGGCTAGCTAGACCACTAGCCTCTAAAATATCAAGGAATCCATTTTAACGATGTAAAATAAATCTCAATAGTTTTTTTGTGATTGTTTGTAATTATTTTATATTAGATGGAATATAAGCTGGAAGAGAAAATTCCTTGAAATTTAAGTGTCATTAGTTAAGGCTATTAATAAATATAGATACACATAGTTAGGAAATTTTAGATCATAGTAGAGGAAATGAGCTAGTTATCGTGAATCCTAATGTAAGAGGTTGTTAGAGCCACTTAACAATCATTAAAAAAATATAAAATACCCTTTAATAGATCATGATTTTTTAATATGCAAATTTTATTTTACACATTTAAATTATGTGGAGAACATATTTTTAAGGGATTTAAAATAAGTACTTTAGAGTACAAAGGAATTTAAGGCAACCCATTACTTGAGAATAAAATCACCTTTTATGGGTTGTCTATGTGGCACCATTTCATTGGATAATTTATTGATGAGACTTTATGTGACTTTATGTGAATTTAAGTGACACCATCATTACTAAATAGGTAGATTTTTTTATAAAATTTGCAATAAATATCTTGATTGGCTGGACTCATCACCTTTTCTAATAAATGTTGATATTAAAGTCCTTGGTAAGCTGGTATTAATATTAAGCATGCAATGGCATATTCACTCCATATATTTATCTCATCACTCTCCCTTATTTTCACACGTTTCGGGTTTCCTTCACAAGATTTCATTTATTCTGTCATGGCCGGATCAATGTTGCCTTTCATATAATTTTCTGCGGCTGAGTGTGTGTAGACACCTATAATTACGCCAAAGCAATTTAAATACTTAAATTGTGCTAATTATCTCCTTTCTCACAAATCAATGACATATCGTCAAAAGCACTCATTTTCTCTCATTCATCATTAATTAATTACACTAAGCTAATTAATTAAGTTGCCTATCCAACAAATACCCTAATTAATGACCTTCCGTTAATAAATCACCCCTTCTACGTAGACTAATTAATTATTATTAATTAATTAGCTTTCCCTTCCATTTAACCAATAAATCAATATTTAATTGATTTAATCCCCTTATAATAGCCTAAATCGTACTAATATTCCTCTGATTATCTTCTATAAGCTTACATCTACCTATTAGTTAATCACCTTTGATTAATTAAAACACCCCCCAACTCCCATGACTTGCTAAGCATAAATTAAACCCTTCTAAAGTAAGGTTACCTTTAATAAAACAACCTTATCCATTCCTAATCATGTTTTACCTTTATCCCACATTCATGAGATTGTGTTGAATCTCTTATCCTTTGGGCTATATAAAGAGCCCTCCACCTACCTTTCTACTTACACCTAAACTCCTTAGAGAGCAAATGCAAAGCATATAGCAAAGAAACTAAGAGCTTGCACCTTGTTTTCTTGAGAGTTCTTCATCTTGAAGAGTTAAGCCTCTTTCTTAAAGTGCTTGGGTCATATGGGAGGTGTCAAAAGGGTCTTGTAGCCCAACTTTGATTAGCCCCCATTCCTAGGTTCTTGGAACATTAAGGAAAACTATTTTTGATAGCCATGGAACCTACCTAGGTTCCTTCATTTATATGTTGTTAGAGAATAGAGGATATTTAGGTGCTTAACATAGTTAATTTCATAGTTTTGTATTGATAAATGTTAGCATATAATCCTTGATTAATTCTTATCATGATGGTGTTTATAATGTTGTTTAATTCTTGCTAATTAAGACTATTTAGGTGTTAGTCTTTGTTTACATTAGCATTAGTTTAAAAACAACACTTGCACACAAAGTGTGAAATGGAATTTTATACCAAAATTTTACATTGCCATTTGAAATCAATTTTTAGGATTGAATCATAACAAGCCATGCTTTGCAATTGAGGGATTTTTTGGAGATGATTATCTTTCTTTAGAGTGAAGTTCAAGGGTAAATGCAGAAGTTTCTTCGATTTTTGTTTGTCATCTTCTTATCATACATCCGAAGAATGATTGAAGGGCTGTAGAGATGGGCATCACTTTGGATTAAGCCATCATATAGGGTTGGATTGAAAGTAGAAATGGACCAAAATTTGAGTGCATCATGGCCCTTGGGTTTTTATTCTCACTATATACGGGAATTTTTATGCACACATACGTTTTAAGAGATTTGTTAAAATGGTTGAATGTCCTAAATCATTTGTTATTTGAAAAGGATGAATTGGGCAAGAAATTTTTGACATGAGGTAGGTCACTCCACTTTCTTGACCTTGATGTTATGTCTGCTCCATTACAATAGGTACCAAAACATTGGGATGTTATTCACAGGAAAGGATGTGAGGAATACGATTGGTTATAGAGTCAGGATGCTCTTGGAAAAGAGCATCTTTTTCCAAAACTACCAACAAAACCATTTTCATTCCCATTAAAGTGGAGGTTATGAATATGTCATCGATTCGGATAAATAAGTGGTTCTAAAATCCATTAGGTTGTATCTTTGTTTTGGTTTTTATATAGCATTTTCATTTCCATTGTTATAGAATCATATTGTATGGCTTATTAGTTTGTGTTTTTTTGTATTCCCAATGCCACAAAATAATCTATGACCTTAGAGGCTGCTTATCCTTCAAATATCATGTGGTGGAATTTAAATAACATATATTAACTCGGTGGCTATAAGGCTGAAAATGTATTTTTGGAATATGTGTAATGTTACACGAAGGAGTATAATAAGCTACGTGATATTTGGAAAATTGTTAATATTTTTTAATATGATGTAACATTTTGACAAGAGCTTAGAATCTATGGATTGACAGGATCCCATCAAATTAAGAGCATGAAAGATAACCAATAAACAAAACAACCGAGAAAAAAAAAAAACCACAAAAACTAACTAGGTCAGTAAGACAGAAAACTTAACATTGACAACAAAACAAATACCCAATAAATTCCAAAAAGGGACAAGAACTAGAAATTACACATGAGAAGAGGAGTTTCTTGGCTATGGAGACATATTCCCACCCATTACAACACTAATGTGAGCGTGTGCAACAAGAATTTATCTACAAACCCCAATTTCCTTCGCACACTAGCCACACCAATAGAGTTCCGACGGACTACGGGAGCCGAAAGCCTAGAAAAACCTAGCTTCTCCTAGTTGGCTTCCTTCACTAAATCCCTCGAGAAAGCAACATGCACATCCAAAGAATATTTCATCAACACCGTGTTCCTAGAAGAGAGTTTGGATATTACTCTCTTTGTGTCCTTCATGGTCACCCCGAGTGAACAATGTCAGTGTAGCGATTGACTACTCCCAAAATCCTCCAATGCTTCAACAAAGGTGACCTGCTATTGGGGCTTAATTAAGTGGAGGAAATATTTTAAAATTGAAATATAATATTGGGGAGCATTCAAAGCTCCCCGCTATGTTCCACTTTTTCCATATGGAGAATTTTGACCCCAACCTCAAGGTTTCCCCATGGCCACTTATTGAAAGCATCCAATGAGCTCAATGTGAATGGAACTTGGGATGATGATCACAAACAAATTGCAAATTTTGGATCGTAAAAATTCCATTATATGAGATTTATGAATTGGATTGGTGGAGGGGCACTCTCCTTAGTGGGACATAGGGGTGGGCTTAGGTCCTTAATATATGCCGAGTGATCCACATTGAAATCATCCCATTATGTTTCTCTTGGTCCATATGAAGAAGTTTGACCCCTACCCCAAGGTGCCCCATGGCCACTAATTGAGTTCATCCCGTATTTGAATACTTTTTGTTTAGTCATGGATTTGAATATCCGTCAAGTCATTACTAATTGTCTTGTATGTAAGACAATAACTATCATAGTGGTGCAAACCTCAAGCATCTATGATGTTGCAAAATGCTAATTTGAATAAAATTTTGAACCTAGTGACCACTAGACTTAAAATTGAACACAACGACATTGCTAGCCATAAATTTTTGTATAGAATTTATGAATTAAACTTAGAGTATTCTATTGAGCTCGATGGGGTGATAGGCTTAGATTTTCATTTGGAATCACTAGTACTCAAGAAATAAAATTAGTGAGAAACCATTCTAGCATTTTCCATTCATTAAAAATAGTCCTTTAAAATTTAAATATAATTGTGGAGAGCAATCAAAGATCCCCGCTATGTTTCACTTTGGTCATATGGAATGTTCAACCCCTACCTTAAGGTGTCCACATGGCCTCTTATTGATATAATCTAATGAACTCAATGGAAATGGAACTTGGTTTGATGATTACAAACTACTTGTAAATTTTGGATGGTAACCTCTTCTATTATACCAGAGCTATGAACTGGAGTGGTGGATGAGCCCTTTCTGTAAGTGGGACATGGGGGTGGGCTTGGGTCCTTAATGTATGTTGAGTGATCTGCGCATTCGAAGCACCCTGCTATGTTCCGCCTAGTCCATATGGATAAGTTCCACCCTACCTCAAGGTGTTCCCATGAACATTTATTGAAAGTTTCAATGAACTCAAAGGGAATGAAACTCGGGTTGATCATTATGAACTACTTTTAACTCACTAATAGCCTAAGAAGAGGAGTTCATCTTGTCTTAGAATATTTTTTGTCTAGTTGTGTATTTGAATATCTGTCAAGTCATTACTAATTGTCATGTATGTAAGACAATAACTATCCTTAGCAGCCAAAATCCTCAAGCCTCTGTGATGTTACAAGAATGATGATTCGAATAACATTTTGAATTCAATGGCCACTAAGATTAAAATTGAACACAATGGTTACTATCCTTAAATTTTTGTTTGGAATTTGTGTGTTAGAATTTGAGTATTCTATTAATATCAATGGTTGATAGGCTTAAATTTTCATTTGGAATCATGAGTATTCAGGAAAAAAATTAGTGAGCAACCACCCTAGCATTCATCAGTCATTAAAAATAATCTTTTAAAATTGAAATATAATTATGGGGAGTATTTGAAGCACCACTGATATATTCCACTTAGTCAATAAGGGGACATTCGACCCCTACCGAAGGTGTCCCCATGGTCTCTTATTGAAATAATCCAATAAACTCAATGGGAATTGAAATTTTTTTATGTTCACAAACTACTTGTGAATGTTTTACGATAATTTCTTCTATTATACCCGAGCTATGAACTAGATTGGTGGAGGAGTACGTTCTCTAAGTGAGACATGGGGGTGGGCTTGGGTCCTTAATGTCCACTAAGTGATCCAAATTTGAAGCACCCAGATATTTTTCTCTTGGTCCATATGGAGAAGTTAGACCAGTACCTCAAGGTGTCCCCATGGACACTTATTTAAAGCTTCTAATGAACTCGTGGGAATGTAACTTGGGTTAATCATTACAAACTACTTATAAGTCACCAATAGCCCAAGAACTTGAGTTCATCCTATCTTCGAATATTTTTTGTCTAGTCATGTATTTGAATATCCATCAAGTCATTACTAATTGTCCTATATGAAAGACAATAACTATCCTAGTGGCCATGCAAACCTTAAGCCTCTGTGATGTTGCGACAATGTTGATTCAAATAACATTTTGAACCCAGTGGCCACTAGGCTTAAAATTAAACACATCGGTCACTAGCCATTAATTTTCATTTGGAATTCATGTGTTAGAATTCGAGTATTCTATTAAGCTCATTGGTTGATAAACATAAAGTTTATTTTAGAATCATGAGTACTCGGGAAAGAAAATTAGTGGGAAACCACCCTAGCATTTTCTAGTCATTAAAATTAGTCTTTTAAAATTGAAATATAATTGCGGGAAGCATATGATGCACCCATCTATATTCCACTTGGTCCATAAGGATAAGTTTGACCCCTACCTAGAGGTGTCCTTATGGCCTCTTATTGAAAGAATACAATAAAATCAATGGGAATGGAACTTTGTTTGATGATCATAAACTACTTGCAAAATTTGGATGATAAATATTTCTATTATAGTAGAGTTATGAACTTGAGTGGTGGAGGAACACTTTCTCTAAGTGGGACATGGGGGTGGAATTGCGTCCTTAATGTCATCTCGAGTGATCAAAATTTGAAGAGCCCCAAGTATGTTACGCTTGGTCCATATGAAGAATTTCAACCGATACCTTAAGGTGTCCCAATGGCCACTTCTTGAAAGCTTCCAATGAATTTCATGGGAATGGAACTAGGGTTGATGATTAAAAATTAATAAAGAACTCACCAATAGCCCAAGAAATTGAGTTCATCTTGTTTTCAAATATTTTTGTCTATTCATGTATTCAAATATCCGTCAAGGAATTAATAATTATCCTATATGAAAGATAATAACTATACTAGTGGCCGCAAACCTCAAGCCTCTGTGATGTTGTAACAAAGATGATTTGAATAATATTTTGAACTGGCCACTTGGCTTAAAATTGAACACAATGGTCACTAGCATTAAATTTTTGTTTAGAATTCATGTGATAGACTTTGAGCATTATATTAAGCTCATTTTCCGATATATTTAAATTTTCGTTTGGAATCATGAGTTCTCAAAAATAAAATTAGTGAGCAACCACCCTAGCATTCACCAATCATTAAAAATAGTCTTTTAAAATTGAAATATAATTTTAAGGAGCATTCAAAGCACCCCACTATGTTGTTCTTGGTCCATATGGAGAAGTTTGACCCCTACCTGAAGGTGTCCCCATGGCCTCTTATTGAAATAATCCAATAAACTCAATGGGAATGGAACTTTGTTTGATGATCACAAACTACTTGCAAAATTTGGATGGTAAATGCTTCTATTATACTAGAGCTATGAACTAGAGTGGTGGACGAGAACTTTTTCTTAGTGGGACATGGGGGTGGGCTTGAGTCATTAATTTCCGTTGAGCAATCTGCATTTGAAGTGCCCCATTATGTTTTCCTTGGTCCATATGGACAAGTTAGACCCTACCTCAAGAGGTTCCCATGGAAACTTATTGAAAGCATCCAATGAACTCCATGGGAATTGAACTTGGGTTAATAATTATAGACTACTTATAAATAACTAATAGCCCAAGAAATTGTGTTCATCCAATCTTCAAATATTTTTTGTCTAGTCATGTATTTTACTATCCGTCAAGTCATTACTAATTATCTTGTATGGAAGACAATAATTATCCTAGTGGTCACAAACCTCAAGCCTCTGTGATGTTACAACAACACTAATTTGAATAACATTTTTACTCAAGCAGCCACAAGGCTAAAAATTGAACACAACGACCGCTAGCCTTAAATTTTCATTTAGAATTCATGTGTTATACTTCAAGCATTCTATTGAGCTCAACGACCGATAGGCTTAAATTTTTGTTTAGAATCACGAGTACTTAGGAAATAAATGTAGTTAGCATCCACCCTCAAATTCACCAAAGTAATTATAAATATTCTTTTAAAATTGAAATGTAATTATAGGGAGCATTTGAAGTGCCCCATTATGTTCTACTTGGTCCATATGGAAAGTTTGATCCCTACCTCAAGGTGTCCACATGGCCTCTTATTAAAAACATCTAATGAACTCAATGGCAATGGAACTTGGGTTGATGATTATAAATTAATTGTAAGTTTTTATGTTAAAATCTTCTATTATACTAGATCTATGAACTGGAGTGGTGGAGGATCACTTTCTCTAAGTGGGACATGGTGGCGGGCTTAAATCCTTAATGTCCACCGAGTGATCTACATTCGAAGCGCCCATTATGTTCCACTTGGTCCATATGGAGAAGTTTTACCCCTACCTCAAGGTGTCCCCATGGCCACTTATTGAAAGCTTCCAATGAATTCCATGGGAATGGAACTTGGGTTGATGATTACAAACTACTTATAACTCACCAATATCCTAATAACTTGAGTTCATCTTGTCTTCAAATATTTGTTGTTTAATCATGTATTTGAATATTTATCAAGTCATTACTAATTGTCCTTTATGTAAGAAAATAATTATCCTAGTGGTTGCAATACTCAAGCCTATGTGTTTTTGCAACAATGTTGATTCAAATAACATTTTTAACCCAGTGGCCACTAGGCTTAAAATTGAACACAATGTCCACTAGCCTTAAATTTTTGTTTGGAATTCATGTGATAGACTTTGAGAATTATATTGATCTCAAGTGGACAATAGGCTTTAATTTTCATTTGGAATCACGAATATGAAGAAAGAAATGTACCTTGAGAAACCACCCTAGTGTTTGTTAGTCGTTAAAAATAGTCTTTGAAAATTTAAATATTATTGTGCGGAGCATTCAAAGCATCCTACTATGTTCCAACTATAAATATTTTATGGTAAACACTTCTATTATACCAGAGCTATGAACTGGAGTCATGTATTTGGATATCCATCAAGTCATTACTAATTGTCTTGTATGCAAGACAACAACTATCCTCGTGATCGCTAACCTTAAGCCTTGTGATGTTGTAACCATATTGAATGTAATTATTGCTAGGCTTATATTTATGTTTGGCATTTATGTGATCAAATATGAATATAGTATTGAGCTCAATGGCTGCTAGGCCTAAATTTTCATTTGCAATCATGATTATCCAAGAAAGAAATGTAGTGAGAAACCACCCTAGCGGTCACCACCGTTTAAAAAAGTATTTTAAAATTGAAATATAATTTCGAGGTGCATAGTTATATTTTCCATCGAGTATTTATACATTATCTTGAATGTAAGACAACCAATATCCTAGCGGTCACTAGGAATATCATGTTGTACTCAAAGACCGCCTAACTAAACAATTGGTGTTGGACTTTGGTTGAGTTTTGATTTTTAGTCTGTCATTAATCAATACATTGAACGCAAAGACAAGAATTAACATTTGGCTACTAATATTAAGTATTTATTATGTTCTGAACAAAAAAATAAACATCCACCCTAGTGGTCGCTAGTATTAGAAGGTAGAAATGTAACATCCAAATATAATAAAGGAGCTAGTTAATTTTTCAGTTGGTCATTATTAATTATCTTGTATGCAAGGAAACAAATATTACAAAGTGGTAGCTAATCTCATGTTTTTGTTATGTTGCACAAATTGTATTTACTAATTATTGACATTAGTAGCCACTTGGATTCAAATATCATGACAAAATTTTGATAAATTAATACATAACTCTAAATATAATAATGGTGCTTAGCTCGGTTTTTAGGTGAGTTTTCCTAGTTATATCGTATGTCAGTCAACCAGAATCTTAGTGGCCACTAATCTCCATTCTTTTTTGAAAAATGTATTCAAGAAACTCTTTAATATTTGTCTTGTATTCAAATATTTGTTGCCTTGTGTTCTCTTGTAATAGCTAGGAAATGTCGTAAACATCTAGCAAGTAACGACCTCTAGTCTTGGAATATGTTAATTTAGAATTTAAAAATTGTTACTTTATATTGGATCATTTATCAAGTAATTTGTTAATACATTAAGTGAAATATAGGTTTGTAAATAGAATGGTTAGCATTTATATTTAACAATGTTTATGAGAACATATAATGTGCTTACCTTTTACAAAACATAAAAAATTATAAAGACAATGAATTTAATCATTTCCACATGGAGAAATGAATTTAAAAACTATGTATATCAACACAACAATTAAGAGAGAATCGAATATTTAAGAATTAGTCATGAATATTTCTTTCATATTAAAAAATCTTTAAAAGAAGTCAAAATGATTACCTAAAATATAGAAAAGTAAACCATTACGATTTATAAAAAAATAATATGCAATTTGTGTTTGGCTGCTAGAGATAGATGTTAACGCTTATGGGAAAAATTAAATGGATGAAGAAGAATGAAAAAAAAATTAAAAAATAGAGACAGATAGATAGAATTTGAAAAGGGAACCCTTTTTAACAAACACAAATACTTGAGATATGACTGAACATAAAAACTAGGTTTTCGGAAGGAATAAATATTTTAAAAGGAATTGTAAAATCTTCAGTCATGGGTGAAAAACATGTGGGTTTAAAGAGATCAACGTGTTTTTGATAAGAATATGGAACAGAACTACAAAGGCACTAAAGGGAAAGAAAAGAATGAGTTGCGGTGAAAAATAAAAGAACTAGATTAATACAAATTTTTATAAGTTGCCTACCATCAACACAATACACATATAATAACATAGATTCTTTTGATAAATACCTACTTTAGTTATATATGATATGTTTACGTAATTGATAATGTCTGTTAAAGCTTTGTATTCTCTAAAACATAGTATCAACAAGATTCTATCTATAACTTGTTTTGCTTGTCTCTTTTATTCCTCGTCCTTTGTCGGCCTCCTTATCTGCACTCACACCCGTGATCTATCCACTATCACTTTTTGTCTTGTTTTTTCACCCCAAATGTGATTACAATCACTGCCTCAACTTACCATTCAAAAAAATCTCCAGGAATCGAGCAATCGAACTAGTAAATTAGTACATGCATGTGTTATATTCTGATTTCAATCTACACTTACAAAATAAAACAAAAAACCTAATATATATTTCTCTAGTTTATTTAGTTTTTCCAAATACATTCAATGAAAGAAATTTTGAAAACTGAAAAAAAAGTGGGAATAGGAAATTTCAAAATTTGAATTTTCCCTTCTTAAAGTGAAAGTGTGGGATTTTGATATTTCAAATATTTTCATTCAATAAAGGGGATTCTACATATTATACCTTGAATTAACTCGTCATTAATATTTACATTTAGTTTGGGGCATATGGTGGGATATGAGGAAATGAAATTGATTAATTTTACCTAATTTAGAAACAAGTGGGACAACGACATCAATTTCTTTGTAATCACTCGGGAAAACAACAAATATTAATTTAAACATAATAAATAACCATTTAGAAAATATAAGTGAGCATTAGGAAACAAAAAATTAAATTTTAATAAAGCGATATCGCCTCGTTATTTATTATTTTTATCTAGTGTGATTTTTATATTTTTGAAATATAATGTGCGTTAATTTAGGGGATAGCATGGGATTTAGGAAATAAAATATAATAATACTACCTACTTTAGAAACAAGTGAGACATCAAAAAAGTTTCTATGTGGACTCATTAGGCATTTTTTTAGAGAAACAACAAT
The DNA here is from genome assembly GCA_018340775.1 of Taxus wallichiana var. yunnanensis. Classification (NCBI taxonomy): domain Eukaryota; kingdom Viridiplantae; phylum Streptophyta; class Pinopsida; order Cupressales; family Taxaceae; genus Taxus; species Taxus wallichiana. The sequence continues at coordinate 695,482,663 of CM031240.1, forward strand.
TGTTAATTTCAGCATAATAAAAAACCACATAGAAAACAAAAGCGAACATTAGAAAACAAAAAATATAAATTTTAAGATAGTGATATTTGATCTAGAGAGAGTTCGTTAATTATTATTTTATAAATATAATGTAAATTAATTTAGGGAATATGGTGGGATATGGGGAAATCAAATTTATTAATACTACCTACTTTAGAAAATTATGGACAACATCAAAAATTTCTTTGTGAACTCGTGGGAAAATGAAAAATATTAATTTAAGCATAATAAAAAACCATTTAGAAAATATAAGTGAATGTTATGAAGAAAAAAATTAAATTTTAAGAGAACAATATATGCCTCATTTATTATTAATTTTTATCGAGTGTGAATTCGATATTTTTAGCCATCATCCGCGTTAATTAAAAAAATACAATAAAATGTGACATCTTGCAAGTTTGAACAATTAATTCACAATTATATAATTGACACATTTATTAAGAAATTTTAATTAGAAATAGAATTAACAAATATTTTTACCTATAAAATTTCACATTATTAAGTCAGAAGCGTAATCCATTAAAATGTTGCCATGTGGCATGAAATTTCTAATAAATCTAGTGATCATCGATATTTTGAGTTATTAACACTTTACTCTAGAAAAATAAAACATAATTTTACTCTTCACTAGACTTTAATAGTACCTTATAGATAGGAAATAAAATAATGACTGCTAAGCTCCATTAGAATGATATTTTTGCAACACTTTGAATTCAAAATAAAAAAATTACATTTTATAGGAATGAGGCATATTCTCTTCAACATGTGTTAATGAACAAATTTATATGTCATATGTTTTCCATCATTTTTTTGAGCAAGAATCATAGTGGTCTAGCCTCTACAACTCCTATGTTTCATTTCAAACAATGTAAATAAATATCTTTGATTTTCGATCGCTATTATTTTCATTAACTATAATCTTATCTTATTGACAATACATTCCTTCCACAACCAAATGTGGCACTACATACCATTGAAGGATTTCTCAACTTCTATATTACTCATAAGTTATTTTGTGTCTAACACATAATTTATATCAATTCGTATCAAGTAAAATACTTAGCGACCACTAAGCTCCATTATTTGAACAAGATCAATAAAATAGTGGGTGTGAAATAAAATGCTTAGCGATTGCTAAGCTTCAATACTTACCAAAAGGAATGATTATGCGAGAAAATAGGCTAAACAATTTCTTAATAACATAGATGCTTTATGAACAAATCATACTAATAGATATTATTAGTCAATAGGCTTTTTCCATAATATATTTTGATGGCAGATAAGTGAGATATGGAAAAATTTAATGTCGAAAGCTATGGAGGACTTTGCATAGATGGGAAGAAAGATGATTACCAAAAATTTTTTCAAGGATGCTCATATAACACCATAGGGACAGCTAGGCACACACTTTTCATCTTTTTTTTTTTAAACATCGGTGTGCATCAATGAAAATGATTAGTGACCACTAAGCTCCAGTACTTGTCAAGAGGAGTAGATTAACGGCCATTAGGCTCAACTATTTTTTTAATTTGAATATAGAGATCAAATAACAATTCATATTAAGGAAAATGCTTAGCAACCACTAGGATCAATTTCTTTAGGAAAGAATGATATTCTAGACAACTAGGTTAAACAATATCTTATTTTGAACATAGTGCTCTAATAACATATCATAGTAATAGATATTATTGGGTGCTAGGCATTTTTGTGAAATTTTTAGATGCAAAATATGTGAGATATAAAATTGTTTACTGTCAAAAGCTATGGAGGTATTTTGAGAAATTAATAGATTAGTGGCCTCAAGTATAAACTATTTATTAATTTCAAAAATAGAGATAAAAAACATTTCATATAAAAGAAATGCCTAGTGACCACTAAGCTCAAATACTTACATAACATAGCGCTCTACGCTTATTATTTATTGTTAAATGAGAAAGGAATAAATTAGCGGCCTTTATGCTAAATTGTTTCTTTACTAAGAAAGTAAAGAAATAAAAGAATTTCCTATTCCAAAATTCTTAGTGACCATCTAAGCTACGATACTTACAAAACATAGCACTCGGATAATAGATCATATGAATGGATGAAATGGTGTCGCAAGGCATTTTTCATGTCGGTTCATATCAAAGAAAATCATGTGATCGTTAATCTATATTAATTAATGAAAGGAGTGGCTTAGCGCAATCATTAGGCTCTACTTTTCATGTTTTAAAAAATATAGAGCTAATAAATTCAATGCATGTCTCTGTGAAAAGATAAGAGTTAGAGCATAATAATATAAGTACATAATGTAAACATGAAGATGTATCCTAATCATCTTGGCCTTACATATTTCTAGAAATAACCCATTAAACAAAATAGTCCTAAACATTTTACTAAAAATTTAAGGCAAAGATGAACACAAGTCTTGCTCAAGAATGACTGATCCGATTCTGTGAAGATAAATGCATGTTTTATGTTTGTCAATTATTCATTGATGAGAAGGATTTCAGTTGTTATCTCATATATTGTCAACGATTCTATTTCAACCATGCAAAAAAACAATCTCAATAGGTTTGAAGTCATTATTTGTAATTATATTATATTCGATGGACTATCCTTGGCAGAGCCAAGTCCTTGAATACTAACCTTTGAGAATGATGACTAATGACTATAATTTTTACAAATCATAAGTTCCTTAATTAGTTAAAGGGAAGGATTTTTATTGCTATGATCGATAATTTCTTGTAATTAACATAGCCACATAGTGTGGAAATGTTAGATCATCATAAAAGATGTACATAAATTAAACTTGATGACATGTTGTTTCCATCTTGGCCTTTCATATTTTCTTAAAATCATCCTTCAAATAAAATATACCTAAAGGATAAACCACATATGTAGGGAAAAGGTGAATAAAATACTATCGTAGTATTAAATGACAAAATTCTATTCATTGATCAAATCTTTCTAATATAGTATTCCCATGGTAGTGCATTTGATAAAATAAAAAAATTTATAGGCCTAGGAAAATAAAAAAATTAGGTCTAAGTGTATATGATTGTGTCGGACTCTCTCTAATTCTCAAAGATAGTTTGGTAAGATAGCCACAAAAAGGGTGACCTTCTTCCAGATGTTAATCACATAATTAATAACATGACTAACGACTAGAATATTTATTGGAATGTGTTTGTTGGATTGATAGAAGTTGATAATGTTGATTGATGTAAGAGAAGTGTGGTTATGCATATATGTAGTAAATTTGAGAAGTCATTTCACAAATGTGGAAGGTGTTATTACATAGAATGTTGAAGAGGGTATTGAGAAAATAATGTTAGTGGAAAGCATGTTGTGTATAATTATGTAGAATAAATTTCTTAACTGACCTCATCGATACAATATTGTATCGATCAATCGATTATTTTCAAATATAGTGGTTCTTATTAGCCAGCTATATGATTTGTATAATGAAACAAGATGAAGTATGGAAGTTTTAGACTATTTTCATTAAATTTTAAGTAATGATTTTTTTTTTTCAAGACTACACCAATATTTTTTATTTAAAAGAAAATAAACATAAGGGAATTGTTTATACTCGAGACTTGTCTAGCTCTTGATGGCGTGATCAATATTTGTGCCTTGTTTGTCATAATTCATAGTTGATGGTTAAATTTTTTCTTTTCTATCTTGTGATGTTTTGTAATTGGATGTACGCATGCTTTTTGTTTACCTAAGTTTGAACTCAAATATTTGAGCATTCTTCCATACCAAATTTTTGGTGAATATTCTTATATCATTTTACTTTTAATAGGATTTAAGATGTTATTGATAAAAAAAAATAGACCATCAACCCCAAATTACTAAATTAAAAGTAAATGTAAAAATATTGTGATTATTGAAGGACCAAATATCAAATTTTTATTTTCAATAATTATTAATAGTTTGAAGATTAAATTATGCAAGATATCATGATATTGATTACGATGTTTTCTTTGACTATATATTATGACCCTAATCTCATCCAATGTAAATTAATAAATGTATGAATAAATAAATTAAAGTGTTGGTACATTGTTGGTTCATTCTATTGAATTGAATAATAAATGATTTAATTATTGGACGTGAACTCTCATATTATTGCTAATGCTCGCCATCAAAAATTATGTGAATAAAATACTTTTGTACTCTTTCATTAATTACAAATTAGACCTTAAATGTTATATATGGGAGGGTACTAAAAAGGCATATTTTATAGAAAATCACTTGATAAGATTGGAAATAAATATGTTGATCACCTAGACTCATCACCTTTTCCAATAAAGGTTGATATTAAAGCCCTAATAAGCTTGTATTAATTACAAGCATGTGATGACATAATCACTCCACATATTTACTGATCCTATCCTTATTTTCACACATTTTATTTTTTTCACTAGATTTCATTTCATCTATCATGGCCTTTCCAATGTTGCCTTTCATGCAATTTTCCGTGTCGGTGAGTGAAATGGAATTTTATACCAAAATTTTGTGTAACCGTTTGAAATTCATTTTTCAAATTAAAATAGAAAGACCTAGTTCTTTATTGAGGGATTTCTTGGAGATGATTATCTTTCTCTAAGGGGACATCTAAGGGAAAATGTGCAAAAGTTACTTTGACATTTTTTTCATCTTTTTATCATACACTCTAGAAAAGGATTGGGATTTGAAGATGGGTCGTCACTGGATCAAGCCAACGTATAGGGTTGGCATGAAAGTGGAAATGGAAAAAAAAAGTGCGTCATGGCCCTTGCTATCTGAGGCTCATTATAAATAGGAAGGTTTTCTAGACGTGGCCATTTTTTAAGAGTTATACAAATGGTATGACATCCTAATGTGATTCGTGTTTGGTGTGTCCAAATGGGGTGAGACACCGAGGGTGGGAGATAGTTCAACTCCCCTTGCCTGACCTAGATGATATGTTTTCTCTCCTACAAGAGGAAATGGACATGTTGGGATATTTTTCGATGGGAAGGTCGTGAGGCAAACAATTGGTTAAAGATTCGGGCTAATGTTGGAAAATATAATATTTTTAAACAAGCGCCCGCGAAACCATTTTCATCCCCATTAAGGTGGAGGTTATGGAGGTGTCATCTGATTCAAATAAATAAGTGCTTATAAAATCCATCAAGCTATAACATTTTTTGGTTGTTATATAGCCTTGCTAGTTGCAATGTTACCAAATCATCTTGTTCTGTCTTACTGGTTTGGGGTTATTATTTTATTCCTAATCACTTGTGTTTTTCACATATGCCCATAAGCGTATTTTCACCAAAGTATTGTTGGATCATTGGGGTTTTTGACTGATCCTCTCATTGTATCTATAATGTAAAAGGAAAGGGACCATTCAACCCTCTTTAGTTATAAAAATCAAGAAATCTTTAATAAAATTTTTTATTGTGAATTGCACTATGCAATTTTAACAATTAATCGCTATCAAATTTGGTTTGTTTGAAGATGTCAATTAGTTGCTAGAAGTGAAGAATATCATCTACTAGCATCAATATATTATAAATAATATTTCTATCAATGTAAAAAACAATTTATACATATTTAGGATAGAGGATCTAATAATAGACTATCTTCCCATCACTTTAAAAAAATTGAGTTACTACATCATTAACGTGGAGGTCTTCATTGTGAAAACTATGGAGGTTTTGAGAAAGGAATAAATTTAATTTATTTCCTAATAATAGAAGATACGTAAATGGATGTATTTCTTTTATAAAATCTCCTCTCCTCTGAAATAAACAATCTATCTCATGAAATTCTTTCATTCAAAACTTTTCATGTTTTCCTCCATACAGTTGTAGATATAAACAAATATTTTCTTTGTGTACCAATTCAATTTTTTTCTTATGGTTTTTGGATATCACTAATTAAGCGATATAAGAAATAGTAGCTATATTTTAAATAGCTCATGGGTTCTAGAGACATTCTTTATTTTTATAAAAAATTTGGCAAACTTGGATATGTATGATATTGTCTAACAAAATTGTGGCCCAATAAAATGAGCAAAATCCATCTCAAAACCGGAAATTTATTTTATATGTTAGGGTTCAATAATACTATTCTGCATAATTATAGCTTTTTACCATTCAAATAATCCAAAGTTATTTACAAAAGGATCTGCAAACAATATGGAGAAAGGTGTTAAAACTAACATGGCAAGACATGATTTCATATTGTATAGATTATCAGATGATAAATCAGAAAGCAATATCATATTACAATTTATTTATTGACACATCTATTTGTTACATTTAGGTTCTCCAAGGTTGGTCATACTGCACATGAACATGGATCTTTACATGTATGATGACATAATGAAATCACAAAAATCTTAAAGAGAAATATGTAATTGGTTATGGTGCTACAAACAATCTTTATAAATGTGATCTAAAGAATTCTAAGCCAATTTCTATAAAGAGAATGTACAGTCGCTACCCACTAAGCTTTCTTGCATTTGAAACTGATGTGGAAATAGTTGGAAGCATCAAACATCAAAATCTTGAGAGTATGCATGGATGTTCACTTTCTCCACTTGAAAACTTGATGTTTTATGATTACATGGTAAAAAAAATCTATGAGACATCCTACATGGTGAGTAAAATTATTATGTTATGAAGAAAAATGAATCTGTACATTCTAGATTCAATTTTTGAAATAGAAGTGTCCAATAAACCTTTAACCCTCATAGTAAAATGGATATTTGGAAAATATAACAAGTGTTTTATTAAAATTTTTATAGTTTCATAAAAGAAGATTAAGCTAGACTAGAATGATCGGATAAGATTGCTCATGGTGCTTTAAAGAAGGATAGCCATATCTTCATTATGATTGTAACCCACACATTGTTTATAAGGATGTGAAGACTTCTAACATTCTTTTGGATTATAATTTTGATGAAAATTTTTCATACGTTTGTATTAACCAATTGTACATTTTGAAGCTAAACACCACACCTCTACCTATTTTATGGGTATAATTCATTACATTGACCCAAGAATATGCAAGAAAATCAAGGTTGAATAAGAAATCTGATGTATATAGTTGCGAGATTGATCTTAAATATTGTCTCTACGGGATAAGGAAGCTATGGAAAATAACTTTCAAATCAACAAAGTAATTAAGATTTATGTTTGTTAATTATTCATTGGAAATAAATTGTCCAAAATAGGTTGTTTAAGTATTTTGAAGATTTTTGTTAGAAATCAAATTTGGATGGAATTGTCTTTGATAGTGGCAAGTAGAACCCAAATTAAAGATGGCGACAACACACTGACTCAAAAAAGTTGATATAGGAGTTGAATAAAATGAGTGATTTTGATTGTAAGAAAAACTATAAAATTTTACTTTATTTATCCAAGAAATGGGTGTAAGACAACCATTTATGATGTTTCAAGATTTTAAATCATATTGTTTCAAGGTGCTTGCTATTACATAATTTCTTTCAAATGAACCAAGTGACTCATTGTTTATACGGAGAATGGAACAATTTATACAGCAACAATGTTATAGGGAGCATTAGATGCACTTATAAAAGACTTTTTTAATAAATTTAGTGATATATTTGTAGATATATTTTTATAAAGACTTTTTAATAAAAAAGCATCCCCTAAGTCCTCATTTTCCCCTACCTTGTCTACTTTTTGATTTCTGGTCGAAAAATTGACTAAGTATAAAGATGATGCTAGAGGGTATACTTGTTATAGTCCATATTGGGATTGAACAAAATAAAAATTTAAACCACTTAGAACCTTTAAAACATATAAAAGTGGGCCTAAAATTCTTAATAAGAGAAAAGTCAAAAAGATATTAGGATTTTGGGAAAGGCTCTACACTTTGTCACTTGTCGACAGGATTGTTTTCAAATCAAAGCTAAAGGAATCCACCCACGGATAAAAACACACTACACTCATTGTCTACTTAGGCACTCATGAAAATTAGAGTCCCAAGTAAAATCTAAAGAATCATCTACCCACCACATAATGAGGAAGAAGCTTCACCGACTCAAGAAGTGCCACCATAATAAGTTTACTCAAACTAATAGATAGTCCCATTCTAGAAACAAATGTATATGTTTTATGAAAGTAAAATTTCTGGCCCAAAAGGAGTGAGTCCTCATATAAGATCAATTAAATGGATATGTATGAAGGCTTTAGTTCTAGACATTTGGGAAATGTATAGATAAAACAACATCCCAAGTAAAGATGATGAAATATCTTTTTCTATTTCAAGTAGAAAATATATTTGTGACACGAGAATAGTGTTTTGATTGATGTAAACTATAAAATAATGGATATTTATTCTAAGGGCATAAGAGATAATTTCTCACAAAAATGTTATGATTTTATCTATATTATTATTTTCTTTCTCTATGCACTTGTTATCTTCATATGGAGAATGGAACTTTTACAAGCATAAATTTACCATCTTTCATAGTAATAGATTTTGTGATATGCCCTTAGCTTTTAGCTTTTTGTTTTTATTTAATGATTGTTTTCGAGATCCCCTTTCACATCATTAATTAAATATAAGGTGTTTCTAAATAGGTATGGCATGAAGCTTGAAGATAGATGGATCATGGTGTGTGTCATTTTGTAGCTGGGGATATGATCTAACTAGCACTCAGATTTGTGGAGAGATGGATAGCACTCAAATAGGACTTGATCTTGTCCTAACTATTTTAGGTTGTGCCTTTCAACCAAGGTAAGAGAACCTATTTTGTAACCCTCAAATGGTGAAGGAGATGAAGATATCCCTCAATTTGTGCAAATAGTATGAAAAGGGCCTTGGGAAAATATGATCAACACTCCAAATCTGACTTTCACAAGTTGTCACTTCCAGATTATGGAGATACTTTCAATGCAAGGCAAGGGTTACTGAAGACATTTTGAAATCTGATCTATTTTGCATACTTTAGCAAATGGATTTTGATCTTCTGTGGGTATACAAGTCAAAAAGGGGTAAAACAGGTAGGATTAGTTGTTTTGAATGATTTTTGGGTGGGAGTTTAGATAAGACAAACCAAGGTCCGCTAGACTCTTTGAGGATTTCAACAAAATATGGAGAAACTTAACAACAAAAAGTATCAAAATGGTTAATCATCCCTTCAACCAGGATATGTGCATCAAATGGAGGCCCAGATCTACACTTTTCCACACAATATTTGATCATCTATCACAAAATCTTGAGTTAGAATGAACCAATGAAGCATTTAGCAATCACTATTTAATCATGACCTAAGGTGCACCCAAAGGTTTACAAACAATCTCTGAAATCAAGGAAAGTAAAGTGATTTTAAATTTGTTTATCTCTTTATCAAGATGAAAGCTCTTCTGAATGTGAGATTGCAAATGCCACTAAACTAATCACAAGAAATGAGACCATGTATGATCAAGAGAGATTTTAAACACAAGACTGCAATAGGAAACAAGAAACACAAATTTGAAATGCATTCTAAAACATAAGTGTATGCAAATTTTGCCAAGAGACAACACAAAATAATCCAAAAATGATCAAATTTATCAGCAAGGGAATGTTTCAAGAACAATCTCAGAGCTTGTTGATGGCTTTACAACTGAAACCAACTCAACATGATACAAATCTGATGCAAAAAGGAATTAGAAATGGTTCTCAAGTGGTTTCTCAGAGAATGGGCTTCTTCCCAGATTTTCCCATGAAATTTTTAGTTTTCTAGGATTTTTTAAACTCTTCCAACCCTTTGCATGAAAAATTCATGCAATATATAGCTTTCAATCTCCTTTGAGCCTTCTTTCCCAAGAAAATAATATGCCAAAGGATCAAATTTGTTACAAAAATTCCTCATGATTCGCAGACAGGACGTTTAACAGAACACGTCCAAAAAGTTGCCAGTTGTCTCAAAAAGAGATGAATCATTGCAAAATTCACATCATTATCCATTGTGGAGGCATTTTTCATCTTCAAAGCATGCAGACCCCCTTCCTTTCATTATTTCATCCTTATCCCTCCAAAATTTGACTCTGCAACTTTTGGATTTGATATTTCACATTTTTGGATGGGTTAGGGAAAAAATTCATTTCAAAAACATCTCTGATCTTCAAATTGATCCTCAAAACTGATTGCATTGGTCCTTGCAGGCACAAATGACATGAATTTGTCAAAAATTTGATGAAAATTGATGCAAAAATCACATCTCCAACTTCCTGGAGCTCAAATGGTGGCCAAACTGAAAAATGCACAATTACCATTGATCTTCCTTTATCCTTTAATTTGAGCCCTCCACGTGTCACAATGTGATTGGAAATGGGCTTGGGATCACTTTTTGACATTTTAACACTTTTGGAAAAATGTAAAAATTTGACATTTTCTCCCCTCCGCCCTTTGAAAATGAGCTTGACACGTGTCCCAAAGTGGGCCCCATTGGAATCGTGACCGATTCTACACATTTCCACCTTTTTTGGAAAAAGGAAAATTTTCCAAATTATCCCATGGACCCGCACTCTGATTTTGTCCCTGACACGTGGCACAATATGACTGGATATGGAGTCGCGTGGCTCAATTTTAAACATTTTGCCTCTTTTTGGAAAAAGGAAAATTTTCATTTTTCCTCCCGCCCTCCCTCCACCCTCCCCAAGACATGTGTCCTCATCTGATGATTGGAGGGGCAATGCTCTTATTTATATTTTAACAACATTTTTCCAAAGGAAATTTTTCACCATTTCCTCCACACTCCCACACCTCCGCCTTTCCCACCATCAACCTCTCACACTTTTTCTTGATTTCATGGGGCTTTTCATTTTCCTTTTAATTTTATGCCTTTATGCCAAAAAAATGGAAAAAAATCTCAATTTTCCCCCAAGGCCCAAAGTCCCCTCCTTTGATCCCATGCGTGACACGTGTCTTCGTGATTCATTCATTGTGGGTTTTGGTTTTTTTATACTTTAATTTTTTTAACCAAAAAAGTCAAAAAAATTCAAAGCCTCTCCCACCATCCTCCATTCCCCTCGCTCTTTTCCATGCCATGTGTCCTCTCCTGATTCATTGTGGGCCCTAGGCATTTTATTTTCTTTTTAACTCTTTTTCCAAAATTCCTTAAGGCACAAAAAGACCCGCCACTCCTCCTCCAATCAAAACATGCCACGTAAGCAACATTAGAACCAATCATGAGTCCAGCGGAGGAGCCATGGGACCAAATTCACCCTTTTTCCAAAAAAGCAAAAAGTGATAAGTTAAAAAATTTTCCACCATCCTTGTCCAATTAGAACAAGCCACATTACCAATGAATTTTGAAGAAGAAATTGATGGGAAAATGATGAAAAAATGTCATGACCTGAAGAAGAAATTGATGGGAAAAAAAAACATCAAAACACATAAAAATGCTAGGGATGCCCTAGAATTCAATTTTTTTCACTAAGGATGACAAATTTCTTGAAATTGAACCAACTGAAACATGTTTTAAAAATTTTTTATCATGGAATTGGATTTTCAATGGCATACAAGTGCAAATCGATCAATTTTAAACTTCCATGATCGGGCAAAAAGGAAAAAATGCAGAGCCCGTAGATTTTGGAAAAATTAGGGCACAAAACAAGGCACACATGTAGATTTCTTTCAAATTGGGGAAAAACAACAAGTTTGTGAGCATTTCAAGCATTCAACAAGAGGGAAAATTTAGACCACCAATTTGAGAGAAAAATGTTTCAGAGCATGTAGAATGAAGGAAAATTTAGGGAAAAATGGTGCAAGCTCAAAAATGGCACCAACATCGGCTCCTGCTGGGGATGGGCACTCCCAGTGAGTGCCACAAGAACAAAAGAAGTAGACCAAGTGCCAAAAACAACCATTGGGAAATGGAGTCAAAATGTAGGTAGAAAACTAGACCCAATCGACAAAAATGGCTGCCAAGAACAGGGCAAACCACAAACCGACAAAAAACAACAAAAACAAAGCCAAAAACAAAGACTATACACTATACAAGTGGTGCATACCTCAAATTTGGGGATTAATCCAAGAAATGCTTTAGATTCCTACCATTAATAGGTAGTTCAAGCAATTCCCCATCTAAGTCCTTGAGAAAAAAGGTATTTTCACCAATTTTGATATCAATGGAGTAAGGGCCCATCCACAATGCATCAAATTTACCATGTTTTCCTTATCTTCATGCCTGCTATCCCACAACAAAACTAGATCTCCAACATTGAAGGCCCTAGGAGTGACCTTCTTGTCAAACAACCTCTTCAACTTCTCTCTAAATCTGACATGCCTTTGGTGGGATGCTCTTCTTTCTTCATCCAACTCAACAATCTGATTAATCCTTGCTTCATATGGACTGACCTCTTGATCTTCAAGTTGTTGAACAAACTGAAATGAAGATAATTATAGATGTAAGGGCAAAAGAGCTTGAGTTCCATACACCAACTCAAATGGGCTCTTACCAAGTAGCTCTTTTTGGCAAAGTGATTCTATCAGCCCAAACTACAAATTTCAGTTGTTCACCCCATTTTCTCTTGTTCAACTCCAAGGTTCTCCTAATGATCTTCAACAAGTTCTTATTGTTGGACTCAGCTTGTCCATTCCTTGAGGGTTATAGTTTGAAGCATAAGTCAGATTGGTTCCATACTCCTTGCACATTGCCATCAAGGGTTTAGCTCTGAAACACATGGCATTATCAGCAACAATCAATCTTTTGGCACACCAAATCTGCATATGATATGATTCAACAAGAAGTCCATAACAACTTGGTGTGTTGCTTTCTTGGTGGGGATTGCTTCTACCCACTTGGTGAAGTAATATGTGGCTACAAGGATCCACTTATGTCCAACACTAGAAGGGTCTGAAATCTCACCAATGAAGTCTATTCCCCATTTTGAAAGGAGCTTCAATTGATATAAGCTGCAAAGGAAGGGAGCCTAAAGCTTTCATTCTTCCAGAGAAATGCTGGCAACTTTCACATTTTCTAACCTAGTAGGTTGCATCTTTGAAGAGAGTAGGCCACCAATAACCAGCTCTCAAAATTTTGTGTGTTGTAACCCTTCCAACAAAGTGTCCTCCACAAACTCCCCCATGGAAATCAACAACTATTTTGGGAGCTTCATCTTCAGTTATACATTTCAAGAGGACACCTTCAGGGTTCTTCCAAGCCAGCCCAAAGTCAGTGATGATGTATTTTTGAGAAGCCAGCTTGAGGGCTCTTTTCTGATTTTTATTTAAATAAATGATTCAAGGGAAGCATAGTGTGTCGAGGTAAAATATTACATCCTTGTACCACTCAGAACTTACCAATTTCTCAAGAACATCCCCTTTCTTCCTCTACTTCATTCACTTCCACAGTCTGCAAGTTGCTCTCAGCCATGAGCTTAGCAAGACCCAAACCTCTCACCAACTTTGTGGTTTGGATATCCATGTCATATTCCTAGTTTGTTCACCCATCTACATATTTTTCTTGAGATCTCCATCTCTGATAAGATGTCTTTTACCATGGTGTGGGGAACATAAGCAACAACTTTTGAACTTAAGATATAAGGCCTGAAAACCTTTGTTTGCTTTCACCAAGGAAAATGCTTGTTTTTCCATGATTGTGTATTTTAACTCAGCAGCTTGTAAAGCCTTGCTAAAGAAGGCAATAGGCCTCTCAGCCCCATCTTCATCCTTTTGCAGCAAAACAGATGCAATGGTATTTTTAGAAGCAAAGGAGAAGATTTGGAAAGGCTTCTTGTATTTGGAGAGCTGCCAAGATAGGTGCATGTTTCAATGCTTCTTTGATTCCTTCAAAATCTTGAATAGCAAGCCTCCTCCCATTTGATAACTTGGTCTTTCTTTAACATGCATGTAATAGGAAGAGTCAATTCAGCAAAATTAGACACAAACCTTCTAATGAAATTGATCTTCCCAAAGAAGGATTGGATGCCCTTCTTTGTTCTTGGAATTGGAACCTTGTTGATTGCTTCTACCCTCTCAAGGTCAATCATGACACCAGCCTTTGAAACAATATGACCAAGAAACTTGGCCTTTTTCACCCAAAATGACACTTCTTTGGATTGAGAGAAATTCCATATTCTCTACATCTGATCAACATTCTTTCCAAGTGCTGCAAGTGATCTTTTCTACTCCTTGAAAACACAGTCACATCATCCTGATAAACTGCAATGAAGTCATTTATGTAACCTAAAAAGCAACATCCATTGCTCTTTGGAAGGTAGCTCCAACATTCATGAGACCAAAAGGCATTCTTACATAGACATATGTTCCCAAGGAGTGGTAAAGGTAGTTTTAAATCTTTTTGACTCCTTGACAACAACTTGATTGTAGCAGAGAAACCATCCAAGGTGGACAACAATTCAGATCCAGTCACTAACTGCAACATGTTTTCCATGTTTGGAAAAGGATAATTGTCTTTCAATGAATCTCTATTTAGATTTTGAAGTCTACACAAAGTCTGATATCTCCATTTTTCTTTTTGACTGGCACAAGGTTTGCAACCCAAGATGAATACCTTGTGGGCTGAATGATCCCTCCCTCCTTCAGTTTCTTCAATTCATCTTGCATTTCATGGAGAGGAGTGGATTAATTGGCCTCTTCTTTTTTGTCTAAAGGGCTTGGCATTTGTTTCAAGAGGAATCTCATGCTGAAACAAGTCTCTCTCTATATGCTTTCAGCTCGAATAAGACCAAGCAAGACAAGTCCCGATATTTCTTCAATAGTTGAACATAGGACTGTTTTTTCTTCTTTGTTTAGATTGCTTCCCAACCAAAATTTTCTTGGTTTATCATTAGTGCCCAAGTTATGCTCTTCCACATCCCTTGAGGTAGACATGTTTCTATTGATGATGTAATCAACATTGTCAAAATTTGACTCAAGTGCAACAAGACCTCTAGGAATGGTGTTAGTTTTCAATGGATAATATCCTTTCCAAAAAAGTCTCTCTTCCTTCAGTCACACACACCATTGGTTCCCAATCAATATTTTGATCTACAAACTCACCTTGATTTTGTAAGAACCTTTGCACTTGAGCATCATCATTAAACACTTGCAATGCAATGCTTGATGTTGTTGTCAGGACAACTGGCCTAGTTAACACTTCAATATTGTACTCACAATAAGGTGAAATGGTGCAATTTCCAAATCTTGACCCCAACACTACCAACTTGTCAGCAAGCATTGAAACTTCTATCATGATGCACAATGTTGAAGGAATCAAACATCTCAATTAGATCCCAAACTGCATGTTTGTATTGTTTCATCTACTGATTTTTGTAGCATATAGTTTTCTTATTTGTTTGACAACTAGCTCTGAATCTCCTTTTGCAATGATGTCCTTGACACCATACTTCCATGCAATTCTCAGACCCAACAACAAGGCTTCATACTCAAGCAATGTTGTTAGTACATTCAAAATTAAGCTTGAAGGAAAAACAAACTCTTCCAAGCTAGGAGAAATCAGAATTATACCAGCACCATTTCCAAATTTGGAGCAAGCTCCATCAAATAGCAAGGTCCAAGGAGAACCTACCTATTCAAGGCACTTTGACTGATCCATCTTGTGTTCTTTTCCATCAGCAAACCCAACAAAGTTATCAACATCAACATCAACAAACAACACCTCATAGGAAGCATTGTTGGGATCTTCAATAAGGTGTAACATCTTCTTTTCTCCATAGAGCTTGACAAGGCTGCCTTCAATGGGAATAGTGGAAAAATACATGTCCATTTGAACAGTCCCACCAACACTTGCAGCCCACTTTCTTGACAAAAGCATACCCCATTTGGCAGGGCAATCAACAATCACAACATCAAGTTTCAAATTCTTACCCAGATAGGCTGCAAGTTGTACCACCAAACCCTTCACACAACCAACTACCGCACTTCTCTTGAGTCCATGGTAGTACACTTTCCATAGGCTGTTTTCACTTTGATATCCAACTCATTCATGACTTCTAGAGGCATGACATTGCATGATGCACCGGAATCAAACATACAATTGTGAAGTAGTCTATCCTTTATGATCAAAGTTGTAAAGAATGGATCAACATTCAATTGGGAATCAACCAAGGATGTCCCCAAGTATACCTAGGTGTTTCTCCAAGATCCTCTAATGTTGGTGGTGTTTCAAGGTCTGTAATGATTTGAGGAGGAGTTTCAACAATGTTTACATTTCTGCTTGGGGTACTCTTCTCCTCTTTCAATCCCAAGTACTCAAATGCTCTCTTCTTGTGCTCAGAATCCTAAGCAACTCAATGATTGGAACACTCACTTTGATTTGGCTCAATACTTGGGCTATGTCATATGGAACACTCTTTGGCAAGGAAACATTGGAATGGAGACAAGTAGATTCATTAGATGGCATGGGATTCTTGGCAGTTTGGGCATGAGGAGGACTAATTTTTTCTTGGGACAACAGAGCTTTTTGGCAAGGTGTTTCTCTTCTAGGAGCTTCTTTGGGAATACTTGTAAGCAAGGGTGTTTTAGGTTTGGCTTGAGGCCCAACTCCCTTAACAACCTTGCTCCTAGTGTTATACTCTTTCTCTTGAGCCACAACAACATTCATTAACAATTGTCTATCTTCCTCCGAAGGGATACCACCATCATACTTCTTAATCATCAAAGCTCTTAAGTATTCAAAGTCATTGTTAGGAATCTCAAAAGCTTGCACTACATCTACCTCAAGAGTATGAGAGGGAAGAAGGACTTGTACCCATTTGATGCAATCCCAAAAGGTTGTAGTTGTCCTTGCACTTATTACCTCAGTTGATGTTGCTCCTTCTTGTGAGCTTGAAGAACAACCCACCATGCAGATATCATCATCATACCATCATCATTATTAGCTTCACCATCTTGCTGGTCCATTTCACATGGAGGATGGGGTAGAAAACACTTATCACACCAATCAATATCAACAACTTCCTCAACAACAACAACCCTAGTAGTTAGGGGATCAGGTAACACTCTTCCTTCACGTGCTTGAGGATGTCTATTTGCAGACCCCATGGGTCCTTTCCCTCTATCATCAGATCTTTGATCACCCCTAGGATGATTGGAAAATATGTCATGGTTTTGTGCTTTTTGCTGACCTTGTGAAGTCTACCCAATTCCCTTCTCTTCCCGGGCTAACTTGTATGAGATTTCTTTGACAGCCCCTACCAAAGTTTTCACAACCTCCTCCAAATCAGCACCCTTGCTAGCTTGAGGTTTTTCAGGTTTATCAACTTTACACCATCTCTCTTGAGAGGTTTCAATGGCCTTTGATATTGTTTTCAATCTGCAGTGCCATGGTAAAGGCCTACCTTAAATTGGTAGGGTTTTTGTCTCTTAAGTAGTAGGCTGCTTTCTTATCAAATGCATCTACATATTTGATTAAACAAGATTGATCACAAGGCCTCAAATTAATAGGAAGTCTTCTCAATGTTTTGTTAAATCTTGTATTAAAGTCATGCACTGATTCATTGGGGTTCTTCTTGATATTTTCAAATTCAGACAAGAGAAATCTAGGATCAGTTTTATCACCATATTGCAATCTAAATGCATTCTACATTTCAGTCCAAGAATCAATAGAATTATTAGGCAAGAGCCTTGTACCAATCCCTAGCATCCTCTTCTAGTGTATGAATGAACAATTTAATGTACACATCCTCAAATCCAATTTCAAAATCCTCCATCATATTAATAAAGAGTTTCAAATGTTGATCACCTATTGTTATGGCATTATTCCCTTGGAACTTTGGCAATCTACTTCTAACATCTTGAGGCACAACATTAGGATAACCAACCATTCCCCTAAAATTTATTGGGCCAAAGGTATTGACCACAAATGGAGGCCTAGGTGGAGGCTGAGCCATGTTTTCTGGTGGAGGTGATCTTGGGGGTGACACAAGATGATGAGGAGTGTGAGGTCTTTGGGGCTCAAGAATGTGGTTCACAAGATTGGTATTCTCTAGGTGCTGATTTTCTTGGAAAGTTTTTTACTAATTAAAAACACACAGTGTAGATTGAAGAAGGAACTCACCAAGTACAAGTAGAAGGACCTTCACTAGTTGAAGTAAACAAGTTTATGAGAAGATTTCTTGAATCAGAATCACTGGAAGAAGAGTGATAATCCTCTATTAAAGGTTGATCTCTCTCACCAATGGATATTCCTTTGCTTGATGTCTGACCTTCAACAACCTTCCAAACTTTTCTTTCCTCTAAAATTGTCTTTCCCAATTCTTGAAATAACTTTCTACTTGGGTCCCTCCTAAAGAGAGATCTTCTTCCTTCCAGTTTTGTAGAGATTAGCAACACCAAAAAAAAAATGACAGAAAGCTAAGACACTGGTATTTATCAAGATCAAAACAACATGGAGTCACCACTAAGGACTTTCACCCTAGTTGTGCAAATGCACTAAAATAATACTCATCAAATACCTATCAACACTGAAAATCTTGCCAAAATTTATAGATCAAGATCTTCCTTTTCTTGAATCTATCAACCACAAATGCAAATGAAGTGCAACTACTACTAGAAACTGATAAAATTGTAGATAGAGTTTGAAACCTTTGCATACACCTTGCAAATCTGAGTATAGAATGATGCTTTAACAATATATTTGTAGATAAAAACTTGCAAGAGACATTACCAGGGTTTGATATGCATTCAAATATTTCAAATATGTATGCACATGGATCAGATTGAACTAAGAATGTCCCTAGAAATGGTGCCACAGTGTTATGGGCTCAAAAGAATTTGGAAATAACAAATTAGTCTCGATATTGTATTCTTCATCCCCAAAATGGTGCCAATTCACCTGGAAGCAGGTGTTGGTACCTAAATTTGTTCTCCTTTTCAAGAAGAAGCATCAAAGATATGGCATGAAGCTTGAAGATAGATGGATCATGGTGTGTGTCATTTTGTAGCGGGGATATGATCTAACTGGCACTCATATTTGTGGAGAGATGGATAGCACTCAAATAGGACTTGATCTTGTCCTAACTATTTTAGGTTGCCTTTCAACCAAGGTAAGAGAACCTATTTTGTAACCTCAAATGGTGAAGGAGATGAAGATATCCCTCAATTTGTGCAAATAGTATGAAAAGGGCCTTGGGAAAATATGATCAACACTCCAAATCTGACTTTCACAAGTTGTCACTTCCAGATTATGGAGATACTTTCAATGCAAGGCAAGGGTTACTGAAGACATTTTGAAATCCTGATATGTTCTGCATACTTTAGCAAATGGATTTTGATCTTCTGTGGGTATACAAGTCAAAACAGGGGTAAAATAGGGTAGGATTAGTTGTTTTGAATGATTTTTGGGTGGGAGTTTAGATAAGACAAACCAAGGTCCACTAGACTCTTTGAGGATTTCAACAAAATATGGAGAAACTTAATAATAAAAAGTATCAAAATGGTTAATCATCCCTTCAACCAGGATATGTGCATCAAATGGAGGCCCAGATCTACACTTTTCCACACAATATTTGATCATCTATCACAAAATATTGAGTTAGAATGAACCAATGAAGCATTTAGCAATCACTATTTAATCATGACCTAAGGTGCACCCAAAGGTTTACAAACAATCTTTGAAATCAAGGAAAGTAAAGTGATTTTAAATTTGTTTATCTCTTTATCAGATGAAAGCTCTTCTGAATGTGAGATTGCAAATGCCACTAAACTAATCACAAGAAATGAGACCATGTATGATCAAGAGATATTTTAAACACAAGACTGCAATAGGAAACAAGAAACACAAATTTGAAATGCATTCTAAAAATGTAAGTGTATGCAAATTTTTCCCAAGAGACAACACAAAATAATCAAAAATGATCAAATTTATTAGTAGGGAATGTTTCAAGAACAATCTCAGAGCTTGTTGATGGCTTTACAACTGCAAAACCAACTCAACATGATACAAATATGATGCAAAAAGGAATTAAATGGTTTCTCAGGTGGTTTCTCAAGAGAATGGGCTTCTTCCCAGATTTTCCCGTGAAATTTTTAGTTTTCCAGGATTTTTTAAACTCTTCCAACCCTTTGCATGAAAATTCATGCAATATATAGCTTTCAATCTCCTTCGAGCCTTCTTTCCCAAGAAAATAATATGCCAAAGGATCAAATTTGTTACAAAAATTTCTCATGATTCGCAGATAGGACGTTTTAATGTAACACATCCAAAAAGTTGCCAGTTGTCTCAAAAAGAGATGAATCATTGCAAAATTTCACATCATTATCCATTGTGGAGGCACATTTTTCATCTTCAAAGCATGCAGACCCCTTCCTTTCATTATTTCATCCTTATCCCTCCAAAATTTGACTCTGCAACTTTTGGATTTGATATTTCACATTTTTGGATGGGTTAGGGAAAAAATTCATTTCAAAAACATATTTGATCTTCAAATTGATCCTCAAAACCAATTGCATTGGTCCTTGCAGGCAAAAATGACATGAATTTGTCAAAAATTTGATGAAAATTGATGCAAAAATGCATCTCCAAACTTCCTGGAGCTCAAATGGGCCAAACTAAAAAATGCACAATTACCATTGATCTTCCTTTATCCTTTAATCTGAGCCCTCCACGTGTCACAATGTGATTGGAAATGGGCTTGGGATCACTTTTTGACATTTTAACACTTTTGGAAAAATGTAAAAATTTGACATTTTTCTCCCCCTCCGCCCTTTGAAAATGAGCTTGACACGTGTCCCAATGTGGGTCCCATTGGAATCATGGATCGATTCTACACATTTCCACCTTTTTTGGAAAAAGGAAAATTTTCCAAATTATCTCCATGGGCCCTCCATTCGATTTATCCTGACACATGGTGCAATATGACTGGATATGGAGTCATGGCTCAATTTTAAACATTTTTTGCCTCTTTTTGGAAAAAGGAAAATTTTCCATTTTTCCTCCGGCTCCGCCCTCCCGCAGGACACATGTCCTCACCTGATTGGTTGTGGGGCAACGCTCTTATTTATATTTTAACAACATTTTCCACAAAGGAAAATTTTCACCATTTCCTCCACACTCCCGCACCTCCGCCTTTCCCTACCACATGTCTCTTCTTTGATTTTTATGGCATGGATTCATTCCTCCTTTTAATTTTATGCTTTTATGCCAAAAATGGGAAAAAAATCAAGTTTCCTCCCAAGGCCCAAATTCCCCCCCTGATGCAAACTGATGTGACACATGTCTTCATCCCATGTGATTTGTGTATGGAGTTTTTGGATTCAATTTCATTTTTAATTTTAAATCTTTTCCAAAAAAGTAAAAAAATTCAAAAGTCTTCCACCAACCCCTCCATCCCCTCACCCCAAAGTGCCATGTGTCCCTCTCTGATTTGATGCATGGGCCCTAGGGAATTTTTTTTCATTTTTAACTCTTTTTCCAAAATTCCTTAAGGCACAAAAAGACCCACTGCTTCCCATCCAATCAAAAGAGGACATGCCATGTAAGCAACATTAGAACCAATCAGAGTAAAGTGGAGCCATGGGACCAAATTCACCCTTTTGCCAAAAAAGCAAAAAGTGATAAGTTAAAACAATTTTTGCCATCCCCTAGAAGCCCCATGTAGGAGAAATTTTAGCTAAAAAGAAAAGCCACATGAATGAATCTAAAGAAGAAGAAATTGATGGGAAAATGATGCCCGTCTGACCATCAAAACACAGAAAATGCCAGGATGCCCTAGAATTCAATTTTTTCACTAAGGATGACAAATTTCTCAAAATTGAACCAACTGAAACATGTTTTCAAAGCATTTTTTATCATGGAATTGGATTTTCAATGGCATACAAGTGCAAATCGATCAATTTTAAACTTCCATGATTGGGAAAAAGGAAAAAATGGCAGAGCCCACAGATTTTGGAAAAATTAGGGCACAAAACAGGGCACACATGCAGATTTCTTTCAAATTGGGGACAAAACAACAAGTTTGTGAGCATTTCAAGAAAAGCATTCAACAAGAGGGAAAAGTTTAATAGACCACCAATTTGAGAATGGATCGGATGAGAAATATTCTGAGAAAATTTTCTAATGAGATAGTGAACCTTAAAAGGAACTAGGCAGCCTATCCAAGGAAAAATTATCAAAATTTCCAAGGTAGCAGACCCACTTATTCCACTCAATACTAGAATACTTAGATACCACCAACCATGCATCCGTCAAATCAATTAGTTCCTGTACCAACGCCACTTCAAACTATTCCTCCCAATAGCGGGAGAGAAATGGTCCCTAGACAAAACCATCTAGCTGAAGACCCCAACACTTGGTGCTTCCCTTGCAATAATTATCATATGCCAAAGGATTACCCCAAGGAACTTGTGATAGAAGGTGTTTGAGAAACGATCAGAGAAGGTTATGATGTATGTACATCTGGACCCCATTTTTCGGTGGGATCCCAAAGCACCACTTTCATAGCCCAGATTCAAGGGATGTCCCGGAACAAGAAGCAAAGATCACATTAGAACACACCCTTTTCTCTTGGGTAGAAGGGGAGGAGTCTATATTTACAAATGAAGTATCTATCTCGAAACCTATTCAGTTTAACTATAACACTCACTTTAAGAAGAGAATCATTAAAGCAGATGCTCAAACTCCAAGTTCAACTAAAATGATGCACAAAGAATCTCCAACCATCATGAACGCTTTGTCACTAATTACAATGAGGGAAGCTCCAAAGTGAACTATCCATAATCAAGATGCCCATCACCTCGATAAAGAAAGGATGAAGTATCAACCATCTTCTAAATCATTTCCACCTAGACCCATCAATGTATTCCAACAACTTTAAAAAGTTCTAGCTAATGCGTCCTTGTGGGACCTTCTAAGCATCCTTGAGAAAAAGGAGTTGCTCCAAGAAGCACTCAAACCAGATGATGATCCGACCATCACAACCATGGAGAAGGGATGGGTCAAAGTCGCTCGAGTGCCTACGGAGGCCATATTGTTGAACCAAAAGGGAGAGGTCAGTAAACCAAGGCCCAACCCCTTCTTTTTTACTCTTATTATAGGCAAGAAATTATTGCATAACTCCATGATAGACTCTAGTGCGAGAATTTATATCATGCCCCAGAAATTGTAGATGCTTTGGTAATTCAATACGAACCTTCAAGAAAGGAGTTATGCGCAACTAGACAAAAATTCTTTTCAACCATTGGAATTATCAAGGGACTTCCATTACAACTCTTTTCCTTCCTAAATATAACTGTCTGACAAGATATCATGGTGATTAATGTGCCATCAGTCTTCAATATTTTCCTCTCCCATGATTTCATAGCTAATATTGGAGGCTATATGTCTCTGGATTGGTCCCACTTAATCCTAGAAACCAAGTACGGGTCCAAAATGAAGGTCTTGTCAGAACCCCTCTCCAAGTAGCATATAGCAGACCAAGTGCCTTCTAGCTCTCGAGGCCTCTCATGTTATGATCATGAGGGAAGAATAATTGTAAGTAGAAGATGGGGAACCTCGAGGGGTGATCATCTATCTAATCTCCCCTAGAGATCCTTTTGGGAACTTTGATTCCACTTCGGCTTGGGCACTTACGTCATTTTCGATGAAAATCCCACAATCCCAAAGGTGGAAAAGAGGCATGATGAATGGGAAGGAAACTCTCCCAGGAATCCTCCAATATGGACCCTACATTTCAATGGGGCAAAAGAAATAACAACTCAGGAGCCGGGGTGTGGTTAATATCCCTAATCGGTAAGAAAATACTTCACCAAGATGTTTCTAGTTCTCCTTTACTAGTAATGATGCAGAGTATGAGGCCTTGGTGTATGGTTTTTCCACTTCCCGAAAAGAGGGCATCAAACAGTTGAGAGTGTTTGGTGACTTGGAGTTGGTGGTGATGCAAGTAAGGAATACTTCTGCCACCAAGAATCCAAGGATGAGATCCTATCAACACTAGGTATGGGATCTTGTAGATGATTTCGAGGCCTTCAATATCAAGGTAATTCCCCGTGATCAAAATACAAAGGCCGATAGGATGGCCATGATAGGGTCATAATTCGATTTGGCTCAGGATTTGATTGTAAATAAAAACACCATAAAAGTGATCATCCACCCTTCTATCCTTGAAAACTTTGATCATTGGCAAGTGTTCGATAATGACCAACAGATCATACACTTCCTCTAGAAATCAAATCAATTCGCAAATCAACTCTAGCCAAAATTGAGGAAGCATATGGGGATCAGATAATTTAGCTAAAGAAAAACAAGATCCCCAGAGGGTTAATTACCCTTGAAAGTCTTTTCGACTCAAATGACACTAGTTTTGATCAAAGAAAGTTCAAGGCAGAAAAGAAGACTATGTAGAACTAGAAATAACTAAGGAAAGATGGATGAAAGTCAGAAAATAGGTGACTTAAGGGAAAGATAAAAACACATAGCCTTATGTCATAAATATGATAAGGTAATGGATTAGACATATAATGATCTACATGGTTATGAAAAAGACATTATCCAACACACCATCAACCTGGAAGAGGGGACTAAGCTTGTGCATCAAAAATAGAGGCCTGTGAACCCTAAGGTAGAAACCCTCATGGCTAAAGAATTGAGAAAGCTATTGGAGGATTGTATAATATTTCCAATCAAATGCATGACGTGTGTCTCCAACCTAGTCCCAGTGAGGAAGAAGAATGGTGAAATACGTCTCTACATAGATTTCAAGGATTTGAATAGGGCCTCCCTAAAATACCATTACCCCTTTCCCTCTATGGAACAAATATTACAGACTATCATAGGCTCCAAGATGTTTTCTCTATTGGATGGCTTTTTAGGCTATAACAAAATATGGCTCACAAAAAAAGATCAATATAAGACTACCTTCACAACCAAATGGGGAACCTTTGCTTATGTGAAAATTCCTTTTGGGCTCACCAATGTAGGGGATACCTTTCAAAGGGCCATGGATACCACATTTGGGGCATTAATAAACAAGGTAATCCTCATATACCTTGATGACCTTATAATGTTCACTAAAACAATAGAGGAACATTTTGATGCCTTGGAAGCTATATTAAAAAAATGCCAAGAGTTTGGAATCTCTCTGAACTAAAGAAATGTATCTTCAAAATTTCCCAAGGAAAATCCTAGGACATATTGTGTCGAAGGAGGGAGTCTCTATTGACCCTAAAAGAGTCAGGGCCATTCTAAAGCTTCCCCTACCAATTAACAAGAAGGTTGTTCAATCCTTCTTAGGAAAGATCAACTTTGTCAGCAAGTTTATATCATATTTTACGGGGACAATCCGCCCGATCACTCTCATGCTAAGAAAAGACCTCAACTTCAAATGGACCAATGAAGGTCATTAGTCCTTTGAATTAATAAAAAGGGCTATTGCATCGGCCCTGGTGCTCCACAACCCTGACTTCTCAAAATATTTCATTATGTATGTATACGGGGAAAACATAGCATAACATCTATGTTGACCCAAAAAGGAGAACTACAAGGGGAGGAACACCAGTCACTTTCTTTTCAAAGACTCTCCATGATTATGAAACAAGATACAATTTTGTGGAAAGACAAGCTTACACCATAGTTAAAGGTCTAAAGAAGTTTAGACACCTTGTCACACATAACAAAATTTGGGTCATGGTGGCTCACTCTAGTGTCAAGGAATACATAATGGAGGGTGAGATAACTGAGAAAAGGGCCAACTAGATTACCAAGATCCTAGAGTATGACATAGAAGTGAAACCCATGAAACTTGTGAGAGGTAGGGGGTTGTGTCAATATTTGACGTAGGAATCTATCTCGAGGTCAATAACGAATGTGGGGAAGTAATGTACCTTCAAGAAGATAGGTCTGAAGGTTGGGTCTTAGACAAAATTCACTTTATGTGAACTGGAAGGTACCCCTATCATCTCCCCTTAAAAAATGAGATATTATAGAAAATAGGGGAGTAATTTTATCATAGTTAATGGCTTCCTATTTAAGAGGAATTTTAATGGAATCCTATTGAGATGCCTAGATGAAGGGGAGGCTAAAATGTTTTTACATGAATTACACCACAGGAGCTCGGGAGGCCATTTTTCTTCCCAAACTATAGCCATAAAAATCCTACATACAAGATATTTTTGGCCAAATCTATTCATCGATAGTTAGGAAGAGGTAAACAGACACATGATGTGCCAAATTTACACCGGTTTTGGAAAGAACATGGTATTACCCCTCAATCCTATCTTGGTAGAGGAACCCTTTGCCCAATGGGGTCTAGATTTCATCGAAATGGTAAATCTAGCTTCTAGCACCATCACAAATGGATCCTCACAACAATTGACTACTTCACTCGGTGGGTGGAAGTAGTGCCCCTTAAGGAGGCCACAGAAAATGTAATCCTAGGACTCCTACAAGATATAACTACATGCTTTGGGCCACCCCGCACTGTTATATCAGATAATGCTAAAGATTTTGTGGGAGCCAAGGTATCTAATTTTGTGGTAAAACATGGGATTTACCTAAAGACATCTTCCAACTATTATCCATAGGGAAATGGTTTGGTAGAGTCTACCAATAAAAACTTAATCAGACTCATAAAGTGAATGGGGCATGAGCATAATAAATTATGGCATGAACACATCAAGACAACCTTATGGGCTGATCAAATCACCCCAAAGCAAATCCTA
Organism: Taxus wallichiana var. yunnanensis; assembly: GCA_018340775.1. Lineage (NCBI taxonomy): Eukaryota > Viridiplantae > Streptophyta > Pinopsida > Cupressales > Taxaceae > Taxus > Taxus wallichiana. The sequence continues at coordinate 695,509,300 of CM031240.1, forward strand.
AGAGCTTCACCATATGAGATAGTTTACGGGAAAAATGTTGTGATGTTGGTTTCCCTAGAGATCCCCACATTACAACTATTAAAGCAAGTTGAGATAGGTGAGAATGGGGCAATGCAAGTGAGACTTGCTAAGCTAGTAGAGCTTCAGGAGAAATGAGAATCATCTCACAAGGCCATGATTAGCTACCAATAAATAGTCAAGACTTGGTTTGATCGAAAGACATCAGAACCAAAATTTTAGGTTGGAACCACGGTCCTAAAATGGGATGCAAGAGCCGCTAAGCCCGAGAATCATGGAAAATTTGATCCCCTATGGACAGGGCCCTTTAGAATCAGTGGGTGCAAGTAGCACAACTCATTTGAGCTCAAAACTATGGAGGGTGATCCCTTAGCCATTCAGTAAATGGGATCCACCTAAAACAATTCTTGTAAGTCCTTCCCAATATTGTATTATATGTACCATTTCTTTTATATGCTTTGTCTATTTTGTTTTGTGTTAATAAGTTTCTTAGACACATGCCCCTTTTGGAGGAACTTTTCCCCTTTTAAATTTTTAGGAACCGTACCTACCTATTTTATTTCTCAATTAATGATCTAGCGATTTCCTCGGCATTCGAGGGGAGAAAATATTTTGACGTGACGCTAAGTCCCTTGAAAGACACAAAGCGCCACACTTGATTTCATTAATTGGAAAGGGAATTTTGTGCAAAGTGAACCTGTTTACGTGCAAACCATTATTCCTAAAGTGAGGGAAGCTCTTTAAGTATTAAAGAGCATTCAACGTGCTAACTCCAAATGCCAAGTTTCCTGAATCAATTATCAAATTCTAGAGCTAAGGGAATTATAAATATTTCTAAATTCATAAGAGCACCATGGAAGCCTCTTTGTCCACACTAGTAGTAAGGCCTTATGCAAGGTGACCCTACCCCTCTCAAACTCTACAACCAAGATTTAATTTTCCAAATGAAGGGCCCTGGTTTAGCAAAAACCACCGTGATCTCCAACCCCACCGATAATGTTTTTGACCCATCCCTCAATAGAAAGCCTAAAGCTTTAAGGGAGGCATCCTTTGCTAGGTTCCTCAAGCTGGGAGATTCTGAATCTTTTGCTCTAGCACCTAGAGAACCATGCTTTCTTAGTACATTGTTTCCCCTTACACACCGATTCCTAGAACTCATTCAGATGTGTGTAGATTGTTTCGATTCTAGAACCCACACCATTCAGAGTAGGTACTTAAAGGTGGTAATTATGCCACAAACTATCAGGGGACATGCTAGCCCTGACAAAAGACCCAGTGGCCAGTTTCTATGATATGGAAAAAATCCAAATTGTCTGGGCACAATGTCAAAACAAGGTTTTGTTCCTTAATAGGGAACTAAGACAGGTAGATATAGACATTCGGGAACCTTCAGCTTTCCCATGCCACTGATATTACTTTTAGCAGACACTTAGGATGTCTGCTCCATGCTAGCCTTCATCTTCAAGTAGGATTCCACCAAGAGCATCAAATATTGGTATATGGAAGCCATGTTTCAAATGAGGTTTATTGCCAAAGAGAAATTGTATCGCTTTGACTTCACATAATTAATAAGGGATCCATTTACAAACATCTTGACCAATTCTCAGTGTCCTTAACCTTCAGGTATTCATCTTATTTGTTTCACCTCATTCTTTATCAAAACATTGAATATTTTAGTCAATTTATGACCCTGAATATATGGGAGTTGGAAGTAGACTCTCATAAGGTCATACTAGTATCCGTATGGATCTATGTACTTTCACATTTATTTAGATGTATATGAATTCTACAATTCTTTCGTGGAGCCCATATTACTTAAAATTGATTCAGAAGGGATTAAAAACAGGATGAACGACTCGGTGCATTCTATATTCACAAAGCCCCCATAGCCCTGTGATTAATTCTTTTCCAAAGGATATTCCATGATTGGCCTTCACGGTTTTAGGGAGGCATCCTTCATGCTCCCTAGGTTCCTCATGACTTGAGTGGTTAGCCTCAAGATAGTTTGGCAACCGGTAATCCTGGACATGGATTTCAGCTTAGCCCAAAAGAAGAAGGCATTTTGAGCTCTCCTTGAGAAAGGGAGGAATTACCATACTTGAAAAAAAGGTAGAACATGGCCTTACAAAAAATTTGGCCTCCTATGGGTTTTCCCTAATTCAAGATTCATGGAGGTACGACCTAGATGGAAAAATGGCTAAGATTCTGGTTGATAACAAGATCCGGAATCCTACAAACATGAGCCTAGGGATTTTTTTGACACAAGGTGAAGTCCCTAGGAGGAGTCACCCGACATATTTATCAAGCTCTTGGACATACCAACCCTGAGCTGGGAGTCATTCCATCAGGTCAAATACAAGTATGATCCCACTCTTACTATGGCTAAGGGAATCTAAATGACCCTAAAAAAGAGAGAATAGAGCATAGAAAAAATTGAGGCCTTTTGAAAATATAGGCAAGAGATCAGTCATACCATCCTAAATTTTGAGGACATCTCCAGTGATGAGCAGTGGGAAGAATTCTAGGATGCGGATCATGCATCCGAAGTGGAGAGTGATGATATGGTCACAATCACATTGGGATGGCCTCGTGAAATCAACCACGAGTCCTCTCGGCCCCTAATGAAAACAATTTCTTGTCCCGACCTCTATCTTTCATTCCTTAGTAGAATCTTGTAGTTCCGGCTCCCACGCCACACCCTCATGTTATCCCCTCGGGAGAAAGACTTGTAGAAGAACCTGCCTTTATCCCACCATGCAACAAGTCAAAATCAGTAGATATTTTTGTTTGTCCTTAGCCTCTCCCTCCTCTTGGAGCTCCATTTCAATCTCCCCCTCCACCTCCTTTTTATATTTTTGAAATTTTTCCTTCTTCTATTGCTCCATTGCAGACTCTCCCTCCACCCCCCATTGCTTTGTTTCCACAACTTCCCTCAAACATACCAACCTTCTCCCCCGCATGATGACGTGTTTCTCCACAAACCTATTGGCTTCAACACCCTAACCAAAGATTACAATCCCTTATGGCCTGCCACCCAGTTTACCATTCGCATAATGGATTGTCCCCTCTTCCTCTAAGTTTTTGAGTCAAGGAAATTCTACCAAGGTTTCCCGAGATAGTAGAAGGGAAAAGAAAAATAAAAAGGAGATGACAGATGGAGCTACCAAGCATATGTGGTCATTATATGACCATCAAAAATTTCCTTAACAATCTCCCATCTTGTCCCTCAAATATCCAAACTTGTGGAGAAAATGTAGCTAGAGGATTATTCCATTAGTGTTGTTGAACTTTCGAGTTCTAGCCTCAGGATAAGGTTGAATTAATGAACGAAACTATGGAGATAATCACTACAGACTATTTAAAACTCAGTAATCAGCTGAAGAAGGTATAGTCCAACCTTTAGAAAGTAGAATCCATGGTTTCTACTCACCAAGATGAGATAAAGGCTAAAGGGAAATAAATTGAGTGGATTCATAAATATTTGAAAGGAGCTCCATCCCAAGAGACCCTCATAGATTCACATGTGGAGGTATCAGAAATCTAGGCCAAGTTATGTACAGTTGAGGTGGAAAATGATGGCCTCTAAACCAATCTCATATCATTTGATGATGTGCTTAAGTATTTGACCCATAAATTGGGGCAACAATCCTAGAAGGGAGGAATTGTAACATTAGTACAAGGGTTGTATGCCTCATCCTGTGACCAAATTACTACTACGGTGAGGGCCTTGTCCCCCACACTAGGATTCATATTTGATGCTCATAGATTATGGTCGAATGTGAAATCTATTGCCTCCACCATCATCAATTCAGTTTTTGCCAAGGTCTATGAAGCAAGACTCTTAATTCAAAAGCTTTATGACACTTCAAACTTCACCCTTCAGGGGAAAGGATAATAGACATGTGGCTAATTGTTGCAAAAATTAATGAGATTATGAGCTATGATAAGGCTTCCACCAAATGCCGAATCTCTTGGCACAACTTCACCATGGGATCAGGGAGAGGAAGAAAAGCATTAATGAGCTAGTTTAGTTAGGCTTCCCTTCTCCCTTCCCCGATGATTCTACGGTCCTCACAAAGGACTAAATTCAATAGCTCTTGATCACTAAACGCCAAGACAAGACTGTCTTTCATTCTTTAAAGGAGAGCTCTAGTGTAGCCAAGGTGGAGACAATCTTAAACTCCATTTTCCAATTAAAGTTCCACCTACATGCAATAGTGCAGAACCTTCATAATTTCTCGCATAAGGAGATAATTTAGCTAGATCGATCCTTTCAAGCGTTGTAGAGAAGAACCCACTTCTTTAAATATTAAGGTCACCTTAAGGTGCATGTCCCACTAACCTAAGGTTTCCTACAACTCTAACAGTTCATCTATAAGGATAATTGTCAACAATACATAAACTCCCAACTATGTTATTTTATTTTAATGATTACTCGAAGATATAGTTTATAATAATAAACACTAGTGAACTTGTACAATCTAAAAACACAATAATTGAGTTGTCACAAGGTATATTTCGGAGTGAGAACATAATTTTATTGTGAGTTACACCAAAACTCAAAATAATACCACTAACAATTTATAGCTCGTGTCAAATTTAAGGATATGTGCATATTAAACATTGAAAGTATGCACCTCGCACTTTCAAAGTTTTAGATTCACACTCTAAAAGTGTGAGTGTGATAATTTTCACTTTCAAGGTGTGAATAAAAAAAATTTAAAGTGCAAGGCTCACACTTTTAGAGGTTGAGGCTCACACCTTTAGATTGTGAGGCTCAGATTCTTCAGAGTGCTCACTTTGAAAGTGTGAGGATTAGAATTTTCATATTGTGGGGTCACACTTCAAAATTTGTGGGGCTCTCAAATTTTTAAGAGTTTGGGGCTTGCACTTTGAAACTGCAAGGATCTCATACTTTATAAGTGTGATCCCCACACATATAGAGAGCGAGGCTCACACTTTTTGAGTATGGGGATCATATTTAAATACAATGGGATCATGAATCAAAATAGTTACTGGTAGCTAACCTTACAATGAGGATTTTTCACTTTCATTTAATACAATAGGCTCATGAATTATAAGAGTTAGCGACTGCTCACCTTAGATTGATACTCATGAAATCTAAGAGTTAGCGACCACTCACCGTAGATCGATGCTCATGACTTATAAGAGTTAACAACCACTCACCTTACATTGAGGCTCATGACTTATAAGAGTTAGTGAACGCAGTTACTAGCCTTATATACTCTCAACATTGAAAATATAAAAAATGGTGAAATTGGAATCCAATAATAGCCAAATTCGTATCCAATAATAACAATATTGAAATAAAAAAAAAAGCAAAAAATAGCGATATTGGAATCCAATAATAGTGAAATTGGAACTAGAATAATTTCAATAATGACAACATTGGAATCTAATATTGGTACTATTGGATTCCAATAATAGTAATAATGGAATCCAATATTGAAAAATGGATTTCCTCCAATACTTGAAATGTTGGAGTCTCAATTCACTGGAATATGTCCTAATTTAGTGAAATAATAATTCCTACCTAAATTTTTCATTCATACACTTTTTATGTATTGACGACACATCCTATCAACATAGACATGATGATTTGGTTCAAATATGATCTTCCTTTCATCCAAGACTTCTAAGTAATTCAATATCATTTCTCAATACACTTCTTTATCAAGGATGTCTTGCAAAGACACACGAAGACTCGGTAGTTTTACCTCTAGCGGTAAGACTGCTTCAATACCAAAAATTAAATAAAATGGGGTTTCCCCCATAGGTGTTTTCACCAACATTATATAGGCCCACAAGGCCAAAAACAAATTTAAGTGTCATTCTCTTTTGTTCTCCTTAACCATCTTAAAGAGTAAGGACTTTAACATTTTTTGTAGCCTTATCCTATCCATTAGCCTAAGGATTATATAAAGAGGTTGTGTGATGGGATATCTTAAATTATGCACAAAACTCACACACCCTTTCATTCTTAAAAGGTGTGACATTATCTAAGATAATGAATTATGGGACACTATACCTATAAATTATTTAGTTTAAGATAAATTTGATAGTTAATGATCTAGGTATCTTGTAGTATGAGGCATGGCCTCAAACCACTTTGTGAAATAATCTTTGGTCTTGATAATGAAGTTATGGCCTCCAAGGATGAGGGAGATAATTTCCCAATTAGATCAATCCCCCAAGTAGAGAAGGGCTAGGCATAACAATCAATTGTAGATCTTGTGCTAGAATATATATGGCATGTGATAACTCTTGTAATTTTTTAGAACTCGCACATGTATTCAACATCATGTTCTAATGTAGGCAAAAATATCCCATTCATGAATCTTACGATTGGTTAAGTTCCCTCCAAAGTGACCATCATATAGTCCACTATGGGCTTGAAAGAGAATTTTGACACTTCTTATTTGTCAAAACACCTTAACAACATGCCATCAAAGGATTTTCAATAAATAACTTTTCTAAAATTACATAATTTTTTCCTATGATATGCATTCATCGCATATGTTGTGAATTTTATCCTTTGGGATATGTTTGATCTATTATGTGATTTATGATGTCCATATACCATGATAAGAGGAAATTACAGGTCTTTCCTCTATATAAAACACACATTCATTGGTGAAATATAAATCAATTATCTATCTGCAATCTATAGGGTTAAGTGCCGACCAATCAGTGATGATTTTTCCTTTGACAAAATTTTGATTGACGAAGGTGATTTCAAACTCACCCATTAACGTGATGAATCTTCCATCCTTCTTGGACAAGGTTGCTTGAGTACTGAAAATATGCAATTGTTGTGACTTAACAATTACACATGATTCTAGGTTAAGCATGTAGTACTTTAGGATCTTAGTTGTAAAGATAATGGAAAAAAACTATTTGTTTTCTTAAGTATACCTCGTTTTGTAATCAAGGAGAGTGTGGTTAATAAATTAGATGGTCCTATTCATTACCATCATCATCCTCTTGTGCCAACATGCATGCTATCGAGACATTAGTAGCTTGAGAATACAATATTAGAGGGCGATCAACCTTGGGTGGCATGAGCGTAGGTGGAGACATGAGAAAATTCTTGACTAACTCAAATGTGTTGTGACATTCATCACCACTCCTTAGAACAATCCTTCTTTAGCAAGCCATTAATAGGGTGAATGGCATATGTCAAATTAGGGACAAATCTATGAATTTCCCCAAGCTTACCTAAGAAATATCTAATTCTTGACTCATCCATTAGTGGGGTCATCTCCAAGATTTCTTGAATCTTCTTAGGATCTACATTGATTCCTTGAGATGAGATGATATAACCCAACAATTTACCACTTGTAACTCTAAAAACACACTTTTCTAGATTTATGGTTACACCATATTCAATCACCATGAGAGAATAATACAAAGGACTTCAGGATGATCACCCAATTTCTTATATTTTCCCAAGAGTTTGTCAACATATGTCTTGAAAATCTTATGGATGATATCATGGAAGATATATGTCATGGATTTTGGTACATGTATCTAGCGTTTTTCGACCGAAAGACATGATGGCATACAAAAATGTTCTTGAGTGAGTCATGAATGTATTCTTAGTACGATCCTCCTGGATATCCTTATTTGTTTATATTCATAAAATCCTTCCATGAGAGATGATAACTCATAACCATTTGTTATATCAATAATGATCTTGATATAAGGTAATGGGAAATCATCTTTAGGGAAGGCTTTGTTAATATCTCTGAAGTCAATACATTTTTGTATCTTGCCATTATTTTTAAGGATCAGGATGATATTTGAAAACCACTTTGTGTAGTCAATTAGATTTATAAACCCTACCTAAAGGATTTTCATTACTTCCTCCTTAACCATCAAAGCAACCTTAGGTTTCATGGGTCTCAATTTCTATTTTATGGGCTTTGCATCAGGTTTAGTAACTAGGTTATGAACTACCACATCAGGAGTGACACCTGTCATCTCCTTATAATTGAAAGAAAAATATTTGGAATGTTCTTTAAGAACTTTTATGTGCACTTATACTTTTTTAGGCATCAACAAAGAGCCAATATTTAAAATCCTTGGCTCCTCTTATGTTCCAATGTTAATATCTATGGTTCCCTCGATTAAAGAATCATTACCCTCTTCAAATTCAATAGGAGATAGAGGTAGCTCTAGTTCCTCTTCTTTAACCTCATAGATTTCAAAATATTTTAATGAATAAGGATTCATCATTCTGTCTCTAAAGTAAGAAGAAGGGTGAGGAGAGGGGAAAATCCTTTCTTGTGATGTGCGGGATGAAGATCAGTATACGTGTGGAGGTATCATATGATTGCCTCTTCATTATCTACAAAATATACTTTAACAAGATCATTTTCATTCTCCACATATGCCAAAATTACATTGGTAGGAACCTTATGAACCAAAGGTTCAACTAAGATAGAGACAATTAATTTTATTTCCTTTAAGAATTCATTAGGACAAACTTGAGAGGAGGAAGTGGCCACAACGTCAGAAATTTAGTTCTTCTCTCTTGGAATGGATTCAATATAAATAAAATCAAAATCTTTACACAATTCACGCACGATAGACTTGTAAAGTTGGAGGTGCTTTTCTCTAGTCTCATAGACCTCCGAGACCTAGTTTGCAATAAGTTGTGAGTCACCTAGGACTCTAACATTATGCACACCCATCCTCTTAGCTACAAAGAGGCCAATAAGTAGATATTCATATTTGGATACATTGTTTGTACATTCAAAATTTAATTTAAAAGCAAAGGGCATGACTCTCCCTTCTGGAGAAGTGAGAATCACCCTGCGCCTACACCATAGAGGAACTTCACTCTGTCATAGTTGAGGGTCCAACAATTTTTATAAAATATAGATTTTTCATCATCCTTTAAATCCTCTTCGTGAACCTCGGACACCTCAACTATGTAAATATATCCAAGGCCATCAATAGAAGAGAGGCTATCCCAAGAGCATGGCCTATTCCTAGATAATCGAATGGGAGAATAATTGGAAAATCATTCTCAAGGAGCTTCACAATCTCTGTCATAGTTTTTGTTGAAATATTTTCCAAAATGGTATCATTTTTTTTTAACATGCACCCCATCAATTGCCTTGGGTGGCTCTAAATCTATTGTTTCAACAAATTTCATCATGGGAATTTGTCCCCTAAAGTGAGGAGATTGTTTAAGTGGTTTTCTGTAAGCTTGAATTCTAAATGGACCTCATGCTTCTTCTTAAGGTTAGCTAGGTGGATTTCAAAAGGTTTTGGATCCCCTTGAGCCAAAAATACCTTCCCTAGGTGAAGGAATATGACTTCTTGAAACAAAGTAGAGGGAATGGACTTCATCCTATGAATACATGGTCAACCAAGAATACTATTATAGGTCATTTCCTATATAGAATATAAAATTAATTTAAAATAGTCTTAATTCCTAGGGTGACTGGGAGAACTATGGTCCTAATGGAAGTAGCCTTAAGGCTATCATAACCTCTCAATGTATTTCAATTTGAAGAGAAATTGATTTCTCCATAACCTATCTTTTGCAAGAAAGAAAAGGGGACAATATTACCTCAACCCCATCATCTATCATAGCCCTTTTAACGTAATTGTTATAAATCCATACTTTTATATACAACATAGGATCACCTCTCCTCACTAATTTGTGTATGTGGGCATCTTAATAAAATAAAACAAAATACAATGTCCCTCTCATGTGATCCTGGAGGATAGACATCAAATTCTATGTGATTTATTTGGGCCTTAGGAGGGAGAGTAACGTGAGTTAAGTATCCAAGACCTAGCACTTCCAAGAAGGATATGTGAGAAAAGGTATTTTTAGGTCATTAATCAAATCGTAAGCCCCCACTAGCTTAGGGACTACCGGTGCATCCTATTTCAGTGAAGGGTAAATGGGGAGTGGTTGTGATGTATAATATGAGTGTAGGTAGTGGCATGGATTTTATTAATTGGTCTCTAACTTAGCTAGGCCTACAATATTAGGCTAGTTTCATTGGTCCAACGGAGGATAAAATCATGGGTCAGTAAACATCGAAGCTTCATGATCATTGTTCCTTATAGAAATACCTTTTTTAATACTTGAGTATTAACTTCCCGATTTTTGTGGTGATTTGGGAAAGGATCCCTATAAATCCCAAGATTAGCGTTCGTGGAGAAATAGGTTCTAGGTGGGTGTTGTGTCATTGGCCAAGAATATTTCAACGAAGAGTTTCTTGTGGTCCTATAGAATACGTTGTTTGAATTTTTAAAATCCCTACAAGTCTCCTATAACTCTATGGAAACCACAATACAAGTTGGGATCATAATCTCTTGATCTTTGATTCTAATTTTGTTGTGGTATGTAATTCCTATTATTGTTTTGATTCAAGTTATTATATTCATGGTTATAGTTTAGAGTCCTTTTCCCCTGGTTCTTGTATTAGTTTAGAAATCTATTTAGATAGGGACTATGTCCATATATTTTAGCTTGTTTAATGGGAGGGTGACTAAATTTAACCATATTGATAGAAGGGATAAGGTTGTTCCTTTGATTTTTGCATTGGAATTATTTTTATTAAAATTGTTGGTGTTTGTAACATTGGGTTTCTTGGGCTGATTACTCACGCCATCAGTTGTGACACCATGGTTTTGATTGAGGACCTTGGGTCTTTGATTTTTGTTCTAATAATTTTGATAGTTAGAATTTTCTCGAGATGGAGTGATCAACTTCCCATTTGCAACATAAGTATTACATCCATTTTCTATTACATCCTAATGAATACAAAGGGCACCCTCTAATACTTATTCATATCTTCAAAGAGGTAACTTTAATACTTCCTCCTTGGTCTCTTAGTTAAAATAATGAAGGAAAAAATCACAAAACTCCATCTAGTCCATGTTGGGAGCACTTACAAAAATATAGAACCTACCGAAACCTCCGAATGAAGTAGGAAATAGACTTGTTATGTTCTTATTTGATATGTTAGAATTATCTAATCCATTTTCTCAACAAATTTTTCATCTATAAATACTTAATGAATTCGAATATGAGTTGTTTGAATGATTGGATTAAGGCTTCTAGTATTTTTAGTACCGATCAAGAGAAATACCCTCAAGAGTATTAGGAAAAGAATTATGATGACTACATCTCAAGGGAATAGTTCTCGATGGAAGTGCTATATGCATTTATATGGGTATTTGGATCTCCCTCCCCTTGAGCTTAGGGAGGTGCTGGGTAATGGCTACGGGAGCATGAAACTCATATAGTGAAATCTAAATGTTCTTCTAAGTACTCGAGTATGTCCCAACCACTTATGATTCAACCATTGATGATCCTTTATGGGGAGGTGGAGGTGAAACCATAGTTTTGTATGACATATCCTAGGCATTAGTCGGGAATAAGGAACCCATTTTTGCTAAGCATAAGGTACAAGAAAAGATAGAAGTCCATGGGAGAATATTTGGAATACATGTGCACATAGGGAGGAACAACACTAGGGTATGGGCTTGTAGGCGTAAAACCAGGAGTGCTACATTTTCTAAAGAAGCAACATTTGAGACCGAACTTCAGCCAGTTGCCCCTTGTGTTGGATATGCATATGAAGAATGAGGGGCCATAAGTTCTATGACCTATCTTGTAAGAATGTCTCCTGGATTAGGAGAACCCGGTAGGTGTGAGACAACGATTACTAATAGGCACTCAAAAGAATACAAGTATATATACATATAGACACTTTTTTTTGGTTTGACATTCCTTGCAAGAGTTGATTTCATTATAGTTTGCTTAATTTGTGTACTCTTAGATGGTTTGGAGTTTATGATTTTTTTAATATGTTTTATGGATGCATGTTATGGATGATGTTGATGCAAATGTGTAAATAGAATGATTTTTTTATATGATGCATATGAGGAAAAATTGTGATTTGATACTCTAGTTTTCAAGAAATATTTAGCACCTTTATTTGATTTCCAAAATATGGTGAGTATAATACAATAAGAAAATGAACTTAATCGAATCCTACCCCCATGTAACTAGTAAGATGTGAGGGCTCATCACCGAAAGCTAGGTGGGACGCGAGCTGTATGATTTTGATGATTTAAAATTGTGAGAGAAAGACAAGACATTAACAAATATCCAATGAGAATTTACAACCCAACCCTAACCAAAGTCAACTAACTAGCCTAAATGCATTTGATTGTAAATTTAACTAAACGTAGATTCGTAGATGGCCATTTGATGGACAAAATCTGGTTTTAATGATTTGAATTTTTGTAACAAACACATCTAACTCATTTTGTTATGATTTTGACATTTCAAACCACTTTTTATTCATTGAATTATTTACAACTTATTGACTTATTTGATGGGACCCCCTACATATTTCCCCATGCTACTAGTAAGAAGCATGGGCTCATCACCAAGGAAATGACATATGTAAGAAGTGTGGGTTCATCACCAAAGATTGATAGGGAAAGGAAATGTAGTATTATTTATGAAAGAAATCATTTTTACATTTATTTGTCGATTGATTTTTTTGTTTTCACTTTAGACCCCTTCTTTTGGGAAGGAATTCTTTCCCCAAAGCATCCACCCTATGCAACCAAAAGTAAGATGTGAGGGCTCAATACCGAGGGATGAGATAGGAAAACAAGAGATCTGGGTGATTTAGATTGTTTTCTTCATAAGAGTGGTAATTAGGGAAAGATGTGACATCAATACACTTCTAGTACAGACTATGGGCAAAGACACCCAAACTAGAAGAAACCATTGATATAACCAGGTGTAATTTTTGGTAGGATCAATGTAATTATTCCATCTAACAACTAAAGTGGTGAAGAGATTAGAAAAAAATGGTGATGATATGATGGATACTTAAAGAGGTATGATTAAATGATTTCTCCAATATTTGAATGTTTTTGAAATTTTCTTGAAAAGTAAGTTTCAATTTACAATTTCACAAAATGATAATGCAAATGATAAACAATATGGATGTAATAATGTATAGTGTGGAAATGCAAATGAACTATGCATGGAAACATTTAGGGTGAAGCCAGTTGATGGATGTCAAACTCCTCACCTCCCAAGGTACACAAATGATACACATGATATTTGAAGTTTCCATTTTCTTGGCAAGGGCCTACTACCTTAGGTTTAAACTTACCACCCTTTCCTACAATTTTATATATATATATGGGTGGGTGTGTGTGTGTGTGTGTGTGTGTGTGTGTGTGTATATATATATATATATATATATATATATATATATAACCTTGGCATGAATTTATACATTTGAAAGAGGTATTTGTGAACCTCTTTGTAATGTTTGTGATATATTGTATTCATGTGAGAATGAGTATGTTTATCTCTGTTTTTTTACCTACGTCGGGATTAGTGGTTACATTTGACATTTTTCGCACTAATGGATTATGTCCGTGGGCACAATAATCTTGGCTTTTAAAATATTTGTGTCTAGACCAAGGTCCATAATGGAAGAATCCCTAGAGATGGCTTTGATGGGTATAATTTTGTTCCCAAAACCCTTTCCTTTCTTTGTTGTTTCTATCATGTTTATGCCTAGGACGAGATCATCAGCAGGAAGAGAAGCTATACCAAGGAGGTTACCCATTCCTTGTGGTTTGAAGGGGAGAAGGATTGGTTTGTCACTCTTTGAAAGTTTCATAATATCAGTTGTGGTTTTGGTGGATACAATTTCCACAGATATTACCTTACCCTTATCAGTTTTCGCTACCTCAAATTTTTTTACATCATCGACTTAAACTTTTGGAATTCTCGAGTGGTCATGAAAACTTTTTTATGGAAGTGGTTTATTCAAATGATCCATAGGGAGCTCATATTATAAATGGACCCCTAGTTTCTTCTCGATATTTTCCAAATATATGTCAAAGGTCTTAGATCCCTGAGTGACAAAGACCTTTCCCAAGTGGAGAAATCTAACTTCTTGGAACAAAGTGGAGGGAATAGCCTTCATTTAGTGAATCTAGGGTCTACAGAGGATCATGTTCTAATTTTTATCCTTGTAAATAATGTAAAAATATGTGAAGATAGTTTTCAGCCAATGGGAGACATGAAGAACTATAGTTCCAATTGAGGTTTCCTTAAGACTGTCACACCCTCGCAACGTGTTTTTGTAGTGGAGTAGTTAGTATACCAATATCCCAAATTCTGAAAGAAAGAGAATGGAAACACATTCACAAGTAACCCCATCATCAATCATGTCTCTCTTAATGTATTTTTATAAACCAGAGACATGCAAATATAAGTCGGGATCACCTCTTTGAGATATTTCAATGTCATAAGGCATCTTATTTATAAAAAAACCCATTATCCCTATCACTTTACCCCGTGAGGATGTATGTTGAAGTAAATATGATTTATTTGATCCCCAGGTGGATATGTAACATGAATTAGGTGACCAATACCCATAGCATCAAGAAATGCAGAATGATATGTAGGGGAATTCTTCAAAAAATATAGAAATGAGATGTGAGAAAATGTATTGTTCAAATCCAATATCAAATCATAGGCTCCCACTAGTTTTCATATTGTAGGAATTCCATCTTGTAAGAAAGAATGATTGGGGAGGGGTTATGAAATGTATTCCCTTGCCCAAGTTTTTGTGTTAATTTTGGTTTAACTCTAACTCAACTAATCCCAACATCTATGCATTGTTGTTTGAGCCAAGGTTAGGATCAACTCGAGAGTTATCGAAGTTGAGGCTCTATGGTAATTATTCCTAACATGGGTACTCTTGTTTATGTTTTGATGATTTACCTTAAAATATTTAAGGTATTTAAGGAACGGGTCCTGATAGATGCATAGGTTTGCATTCTGAGGTGCATGAAGTCATGTATGACCAAGTTGTGAGGTTCCTTCAAGAGTTTCTAAGAAAATGTCCACAAAGATATGCCTTTAATTTTTAAGGAGTCTTTGTATGAAATTTTTGCAATCCTTACAATTTCTAGTGTCGAGACCAACAAAATGATAAAAACCACAATAAATATTGGGATCATAGTCTCTTGGCCTTTGGTTCAAGTTTTGTTATTGATTATAACACCGGTTGTAGTTTTGAAAATTGTTTCTATAACCATAATTCGTCTGCCCTGGCTAGAGTTATGGTATTTTTCAGGCCTTGGGTTTGAGCATGTAAAGGAGGAGGGTGATTCACATTGACTATGTTGATAGAGGAACAAAATTAGGGTCTATTTGGTTTCCGTGTTGTTAGTATTATCATTATTTGTAAAAACAACATTATTCACTTGATCAGTAACACCATCCTTGGTAGCACCATGATTGCAATTCAAGGAATTAGGCACTTGGTTGTTGGATCATTTTTATTGATTATTTTCATTTTTTTATAAGGTGACACCAATTTCCCATTAAGACCATAAGTCTTACTCCCACTATCGATGGTGGCTAGGTTGATTCTAAGTGCACCTTATTACACTTCTTCATAACTATGGAAATGAAACTTTTGTAGTTCTTCCTTGGTATCTCAATTGAGTAAATGAAGGAAGAGATCAAAAAGTTCCATTTGGTCCATGTTAGGTATGTTTGCAGAGGAATAAATAACTTGACACCATCTCGAATGAAATTGGAAGCATTCAATTTACTCCTACCTAATATAAAAATCTCTAATCCCCATTCAAAGTAACTTGTTCATATCATATGCTCTAATTATCTTAGAGATAAGTTACTTAAAATAATGTATAGAAGCCTCAAGAATCCAATTGCACCAATCTAAAGTGATTAACTCAAGGGTTTTGGAAATATATTAGCCACCACAACATCCTAAGGAGTTAATTCCCGTATGGAAGAAGTAGCATATTCCTTGATATGATTGTTAGGATCTTCTTTTCCCTTAAACTTAGGAAAATCAAGAAATGGGCATGGAAGCATGACACCCCATATTGTGGAATCAAGGGTTTCTTTCAGATACTTAGCATAAGTACCCATTGCGTAAGATTCCACCATTAAAGCTCCTTGATGAGGAGGTGGAGGAGGAGGAGTTAGATAGGATATAATGTAGGCATTGGATAGAATGTATAGAACTCCTTTATATGGTGTATAGGGAGTAGGGAAGATAAATGGGTCCATGTGGGGATAATTTATGTACATATGTAGGTAAGGTGGAACAACACTAGGAAATGGGCTAGTGGGCATGAAACTAGGGAATGTCAAATTTCTTGATGGAGTGGAATTTGAGAACACACTTTTGGCCATCCCTTATGTAGGATAAGCGTGAGAAGGGTGAGGGCCCATTCCAAGGGTATCAACTCTCATGAGAAGATCACTCATATTTTATTGGATGGAATAGCCTTGCAACATAAGAGGTTGCATTAGTTGTGCATTAAAAGGGGTGTGCCCTTTATTATTAATGGGATACCCCATTTTCCACCCTACTGCATAGGTTGGTTTTGAAGGTTAGGCACTCTCTAGTTCTCTAATCCTCCCTACTAAAGTGGAAATAACATCACGGGGTGAGGATTGGGTCTCTTTTTAGGTGTTTGTGGTGTAGGGTTTGGTTGAGAGAACACGTGATATCCCTTTATAAATTTCCCAACATTGTTATTCTTGTTTTCCTTAATAATAAGATTCTCAAGATAAGTATTCGATGCATTATTGTTTAACATCTCAGAGGTGTGGATCTTCATCCTATCTAAGGACTCATCTATTTGGTGAAGAGGATTAGCAATTATGCAAAGATGTCATCTTCTTTAGATTGCATGGTAATGTGAGGTCTTGACAAGAATCTAGGGTAAGGACTTGATCCACTCATAAAATCCATATTATTTAAAATGGGTTAGATGTATTGCATGTTTAAATTTTGGTCAACCTCCTCTATAATCACATAACAAGTGGGATTTGAAACATAGTTAGGGGAGGCTTGCATGTTATTTTTGTAATTTTCATTCCATATGGAAAGGGAAGGGGATTGTTGTGGTTAAACATTGGTGTAGTACCTATTAAATCCAAATGGCCCACAAAACTCTCTACATACATATTTGGGGAAGTATAAAAATACCTATCGAAATAGTGGAAGAAACAAAATGATAAGGTAATAGTAATGAAAGTAAAGGAGATAAGAAGGAACTAGTCCTTCACATTGGGTTCACCAATTTTGTACTCTTGAGAATCAACACATGATTCCTATTTACACACAACCTCCGATGTGCAAGATTGTGGGAATGTTGATGGGCAACTATAAGATAATCAGGGACTAAGATCAAGTAGTGTGAATTCCTAGTAGTTGAATTGGCCAAAGGGGAATTAGAGGCTATGTATGGGTAGTGTAAGTTCCCTATTGTTTAATTGTTTGATTTGATTTGTTTGCTAAATTAAATTGAAAGTTTGTTTTAAATAAATAAATAAAGTAAATTTAGCATAAATAAAAACAAGTGTGTTTAATATTTTAACTAGCCAAATTCATTCCCAATTAATTAAATAAAACAAAATGAAATATCGTTTATTCTATTTGTGTAAGAAATGAATTAAAGGAAAACTAATTAAGAAACAAACATCATTTTTGTATTTCTCAGAATTTAGATAAAACAAACAAATAAACTATTCTACAAACACAAAAAACTAATTAAAATAAAATAATACTACTTCTAATAAAATATGCCAAAAAAGAGAAATAGTTGAATGTAGCTATTCCTCCGCTTGCAAGGTTGTCTCACAATGCTATTCTAAAATATTTTTTTTAAATTTATTAATCTAAATAAAATAAAATAAAATAAAATTCTTTAGAAAAATTGAATAAAGTTTTTGGAAAGTGAAAATCTTATTAGAAGAAATTTCCTCTTTTCGTATGAAATTTTGTTAGTTTAGGACTTATTTTCCTCATTTTATTGGTATTATACTACTCGGGATATTCCACCTCACTTAGATTTTCCCTACACTTATGGGATATGCTTTCTTAGGTGTACACTTGACTACACTATTTTAGGTGTTAGTTACCACTTGACTACACTATTCTAGGTGTGAGTCACCACTTGACTACACCATTCTAGTTGTTGGTTACCACTATTCTAGGTAGATATTTCCTTGATTCTAGGAGGAGGTTACACATTCACCTCTTATATGTACATATCTTGCATTATTCTATTTGATCATATTGAGTTGGAGCTATTTCTATGTTATTACAATTATCTCTCTTGCATTTTCATATTTGGCAGTTTGTATGCTTGCATTGTTTTGTCTTGGAACAAATCATGTCTCACATTACTCACATGTGCAATCTTCGAACCAATATATCCAAAGCTCTTCTCCAATATGGTATAAGATCAAAGCTAGCATAGATATTGCCTAGTTATTATTCTACAAATTTATATTTTGAGATCATTATTTGTAAGTATTTTGGTGTTATTTGGTGTTGGTTTTTCCTTTTTGTGGGTATATAGCCTATTTGTAGGCTTCATAGATTCTGAGCACATATAGTGCATATATAGTTCTAGTGGTTACTTTTTTAGAGGCCCTAAATCATTGTTACAGGATCCCTAGAATATTTATCCGATCTAGGCATTTTTTCAAACTCCGTGAAGGGAATTTTTGCTTGTGGTTGTTCTTTGCATTAGAATTTCTACGGGTGTGTTTCTAAGAAAGATGCATTTCAAACCTACAATCATGTTTCAAACAACCCATACACGCATTATAGTTCGGCTTCGGTCATTTTTTTAGTCTTGTGCTAGTGTTGTTTTTTACACTCGGATCTATAGCAATTTCAAGGCCACGGTGAAGATCTTCTTGATGAAACATGACTACATCATATATATAGTCAAAAAAATTATGTCTCAACCTAGCGACTTCCTTGGGACAACATTGGCCATGTGTGTAGGGTTGCTTATGCCATTTCTATGACCCCTGACATATTTTGGCCTTTATCCGCACCTAACACATACAAACCATCATTTTTCTAAAACTATTTTTTAATTAAAAAAATTTCATTTAAGTTTAGTTAAAATTCATTTAAAATAGGGATTATTTACGAGAAATGGTTATTGTACAAGGTTTGATTGGTAGCTCATTATCAAGTTCCATTTTTGGAAAATTTAAATATTTTTTATTTCCCAAAACCCTTGGACCTATTTATTTTGTAAAACACACTAATTTAGAAAGGGCCAAAATTTTGGGGGTGCTTCTTGATATAGTTTATGGGGGTTATACAGAGTGTTTCCTCTCTTGTTCAAAACTTATTTCTTTCTACACATTTCTTTACTTTTTACAAAAACTACCACAACCTTTCTTTCTACAATAATGGATATAATTTCAATAAACTCACCTACAATTGTAACTACCATGAATGGAAATGAAAAATATCTATTGGAATAAGGAGTAAAGGGTCAGATCTTTGTATCACAATGGGGTTAGAACCAAAGCCTAATATAAATGCAGAAAAATTTAAGTGGTATAAAAAGTGTGATGAATTTGTTGGTATTTTGTGTCTTTTAGTGTCTATTTAACTCCTTTTTCACATAGAGCCATCAAAATATCCCAACGAGGTGTGGAAAACCTTAGAAACATTATTTAGAAACTTTGACTCTATGAAGGGTCATGAGCTAGAAATAGAACTTATCAACTTAATTCCTAGTAACTTTGACACCTTGGAATATTTCTTTACCAATCTCAATTCCTTACGATTATAATTAAAATAATGTGGAATAGAAAATAAGGATGAACAACTTGTTCTTTCAGTGCTTTCCAAAATAGGTCCTGATTACTCTTTCTTTTTTATACATTTTACGCTACCTGTGGGGATCTTAGAGCCACATGGTCTATGTAATCCTTAGATGACCTCATTCATGATTTGATTAAGGAGCGAGACAAGTTAATTTCAATACTTACCATAAATTCATCTACACCTCAAGCCCTCATTACGGGAATGGGAAACAAAAATCTTCTAGCAACCAAGAGAAGAAGCAAAATAGTAAGGATCCATAAACGAAGAAAGAAACAAAATCCACTACCTCTTCCAATTCTACCACTAAAACATCCAATTAAAATGGGAAACCTAAGAAGTAAAATTTTAAGTGTGCCTATTGGAATAAACTTTGGCAAGATGAGAAAAAAATTTATGAAGAAAAAATTGACTACCCCAATCATCTCCTTGAGAAGAACAACATAGGGGTCCCTGAATCTATCAAATAGTCTTCATCAACCCAAGAATATACTAAGGAAAAGGAAAAAGATAAAAAGAAACATAAGGGAAAAGAACTATTTCCAGTTGCATCCTCATCTACTCCTTTGTGGGTTATCAAACTGGTGCTTCAAACCACATGGGTTCTTCACAAGTTGAGTTCTCTTCCATAGATCCCTGCATTATGTCCTCCATCACTTTGGTTGATGATACTCTACCCAAAGTTTTAGGAAGAGGTTATGTTGAACTCGAAGGTGAACATTCACAAATTTTCTTAGTGTACCTTCACTTTCAACTAATCTCTTTTAATTGTATTAGATGACTCATATAGGGAAGGGCATGAGATTCCTATTTGATCTAAATTCAGTTGAGATCAGGCATTTGCATAGTGACACTATAGTAGCAGTGGGAAGGGTAGATCACCATGCTAGGTTATATACATTCTCACACTTTTCACCTAATTTTTCCCCTATTACATTTCTCACACACTTAGATGGAATTAACAGATTATCACATGAGTAGTTTGGACATCTTAACTACTACTACCTTGAGTAGGTCAGTCATTGTGACATGGTTACAAGATTTCCTAGAGTTCGTTTCTCAAAGGGACTTTGCGAGGTTTTTTCTCTTAGAAAACACCCTAAAGAGAAATTTTACAAGGAAAATCTTGGATAACTTCAACACCTTTAGAGTTTATTCATAGTGATGTCACAAGGGATTTTCCTCATCCTTCTTACACTAGGGCCAAATATGCTCTCACCTTCATAGATGAATTTTCCAGATATACATGGGTGTACTTCGTTAGGCAAAAATATGAATTGTTCTATTACTTTTAGGACATCAAAGAACTTGCTGAGAATAAATCTAGGAAAAAAATAAAAGTTATTTGAATAAATAATGGGGGTGAGTATGTTAGTAATAGATTTGATCAGTTTTGCACCACAGAGGGTATTGATCTATAATAGACAAAGTGCCTTATAATCCTAAGTAGAATGGTGTGATAGAACACAAAAATAGGTCCTGAAAGAGATGGAAAACTATATGATCCACTCTAAATCTTTGACTCCCCAATTTTGGGAAGAAGCCATCAATTATTCTTGTTATATATAGAATCGGGTTCCCAAAAATATTTAAAAGGTATAACTCCCTTTGAATCTTGGCACAATAGGAAACTGGAAGTAAATCACTTAAGGGTCTTCCGATCACCTATGATGGAATGAACTCCCAAAAATAAATACAATGTAATGGATCCTCAATCCAAACCTTGCATATTTGTTCGGTATCTAGAGAGGATATAGGGTTATAGACTTATCCATCCTACTACTCATGAGTTGTTCATCGAGAGATGTGTGGAGTTTCAGGAGAGTGTCATCGACTCTACTTGACACTTCTCCATCTAATTTTGATTCACTCATTTTTGATGAGCAATTTAAGGATTCAAATCATCAACAATAGGTTCTTGAGGTAGCATCTACTACTTCTTCAAGTTATGATAGTGAGAAAATCAACAAGGAGACATTCTCATCTAATTATGTCCATACTTTAAAGGATGAGGATGAGGCACATGACTCACCCATTTCAAGCCCTCTTTGGTATAGGCAGACACTTCAGAGTGCATGCACTTGGGTAGGGGATCCAAAGGATGATAGACATACTCAAGTAGACTATCAGAGTAGGCCACATACCTTCTATGCTTCAGTGATAGATCCATAGAAATTTTGAGAGGCATCAGGCATACCTGAGTGGGATAGTGTTATGCATGAGGAATATAATTCCTTAATCAGTAATCACACTTGGGATTTGACTTCACTTCCTAAGGTAAGGAATATGGTTTGATGTGATGGATATATTAGACCAAATTTGTAGCATATGGGTCAATTGATAAGTACAAGGCTTGGTTAGTAGCCAAGGGTTTTCATAGGTAGCTGGCATAGAATACTTAGAGACCTTTTCATCCATAGCCAAGATGAATTTGATTAGACTCACACTTTCTTTAGCTAAAACACATGGTTAGAGTGTGCACCAGATGGATGTGAAGAGATATTTTCTTCATGGAGACCTACAAGAGGAATTATACATGGAGAAACCACCAAGTTTTATTCAATATTCATCCTTAGTTTGTAGACTTAGTAAATCTATCTATGGCCTCAAATAGGCTCCTAGGGCTTGGTATGCCAATATTGATTCCTTCCTCCTAGCTTTTAGTTTCACTCAAGTGTCATTCAAATCCTAATGTATATCTATTATAGTGGGATGATTCATTACTGATATTGGTACTTTATGTTGATGACCTTTTGATCACTGGGAGTACTTCATCAACTATATTAGTAGTGAAGACAACTCTTCAGGATAGATTCACCATGACTGACTTGGGTCTACTACACTACTTCCTTAGCATTGAGATCACACAATTTGATTTAGGGATTTCGCTTGCACAACCCTAGTACTCTCTTGTTCTTCGGCTCGGTTTCGCATGGCTAACTATAAGCCATCTCCCACTCCTTTCTTATCTATATTCAAGATTGAGGTTGATTTATCCACACCCTGGTTGATGCTACTTTTTATCAAAAATGTGTTAGAATCTTTATTTACTTGACTCACACTAGACTTGATATCTCTTATGTCATTGGTATTGTTTTGAGGTTCATGCAGGAACCCCATGAGCTATATTGGAAATTATCTAAGAGGATTTTTCACTACATATAGGGATTACACAAATATGGGATTCACTACAGGGTTAGTTTAGACATTTACTTGGTCAGCTACATAGACTCAGATTGGGATGATGACACTAAGTTTTATAAGTTCACTCTAAGATATAGTTTCTCATTGGTTTATGGTCATATCAGTTGTTTGAGCAAGAAACAAAATGCTATTACTCTATCATCCATAGAGGCAGAGTATAGGGGAGATGTTAACGCAACTACTAAGGCTATTTGGCTTTAGGGATTCTTTCTTAGCTTGGTATCTAGATCAGGCAACCTAAAATCATCTTTTGTGACAACCAGAGCACCATCCAGATATGTGGGAATCCTATTTTTCATCAAATTACAAAACACATTGAGATCACATGCACTTTATTCATGAGATCATTCATGAGAAGTTCATCGATTTGATATTTTTCTAGTCTTTAGAAGAAGTTACTTAAATCTTCACCAAACCTTTCACTGAGAGAAATTTCATTCATCTTCAAGATCTTTTGGGGTGGGGTCTACGCTAATAGCTTCATCATCTTCAGGGGGCATTCTAGCCTCTTCACTTCTTCATGTCTCTCTTTTGGGAGGGATTTTTCCCACTAGGTTTTCTCCTTTTACTCTATGCTATGAGAGATTTCATTGTATGTGGGTACCTCATCAAGCCTTGTTTCTGAGACCCATTTTTATTTTTCACTAACCACCTAAGTTGTGCTTATAGGGGTGTGTTAGTGTAGGATTTATTTTCCCCACTTTATTTGTATTATCCTACAAAGGATATTCCACATCACTTGGATTTTCCCTACAATTATGGGATATGATTTCTTTTATTGTACACTTGACTACACTATTCTAGGTGTTGGTTACCACATGACTACATTATTCAAGGTGTGAGTCACCACTTGACTACACCATTCTAGTTGTTGGTTACAAGCATTCTAGGTAGATATTTCCATTATTCTAGGAGGAGGTTACACATTCACCTCCTATATGTACATATCTTGCATTATTCTATTTGATCATATTCATTTAGAGCTATTTCTAGGTTATTATAATGATCTCTCTTGCATTTTCATATTTTCATAGTCATGTATACTTGTATTGTTTTATCTTGGAACAATTCATGTCTCGCATCATTCACCTGTGTAATCTTCGAACCATTAGATCCAAAGAACTTCTTAAATACTTTCCCTAGTAAAAGTAAATCTAAACTAAATTCAGAAATAAATGATGTGCAAGGATTTCTTCACTTCTTCCTCCAACTAATTTCCCAAGAAGTTCCACAGGATAAGCTCAAAAGATGTTATTAAGGTAAGATATAAGAAATATTCAAAAATGAGTACTATAAATAACATAAATACATTCAGAAGTGATGAAATCGTCCACTTCTATAATTCTACCAACTCAAAATAAATGTGTTCTTACTATTATAAAAATAAAAAGTAATCAAAGCTTCAAATAATTTAATTCCAACCCTAACCTAGTTACTATTATATTATGGTATCTTCCCAAAGATGAGATGATGATTTTCATCTCCTCATCTTTTTATCCTCTTCCAAATATGAAGTCCAATTGATCTAGGAATGCACGAGATGTGGGCTGGTAGCAAAGAAAAAAATAATGACTATGGATGACTTCAATCAAGAAACAACTGAAAGTAAATGGTAGGAAAGAATAGAGAAAAGAGCTGGTTTTCTATGTGGTTCCTCTCAAAATTTTAGCAGCATAACTTTACCTCAAGAATATGAAAAATTCAACCCATCATATGGGTAAAAGTTTGTCTTTTATAAAATCTTGGAAAGAAGAAGTCAATTACATGTGTCGATGAAGAAGTGATAAATCAAAAAAACAAGAGGTAGTCAACATTTTAAACAGATCCAAATAAGAAGAGAAAATCAATATGATTCCAATGAGTCCAAAAATTGGCAAAACGGTTGAGAAACGAGTGAAAAAATCACTCCCAAAATCTAAGCGTGTGCTAAAAATGCGCATTTTAGGTATCTTATTTTAAGTGATAGGATACCACCGGTGAACGTTGAGGGATGGTTGTACAACTGGTGGGGTAGTTGAGCAACCACCATTGATAATTATGTAACCATTGGTTACATGACTACCAAGGAGGTTGCACAATTATCGGGACGATTACGTAACCACCGCTTAAGATAAAGAAAATTCTAAAAATTTGTCTTATAAGAAAAATTAAAGTTTCGGAGACAAAAAGAAGGGTTGATTTGAGTCGAGGAGGGATGTAAAGAAAAGGGGGAAGGATCTGGACCTCATTTTTACCTTAGAAGAATTTTTTATCATCATTGGAGATTTAATGTTCCAACAATATAGCACCGTGCAATTTTGGGTGCATACAGACACCAAGTGTTTGACCAAATGAAATAATGTGATATATGTTTAATGAATATCATCCTTATAAGTGAATTGATTCCATTGGTGTAACACCAAACTTTATAACCTTTTCTAGGTTTTTCACCTAAATTGAAGATTTAAAGTAAGCCTTGGAAAACCATCAAAGCATAATGGCGGTAGTTTTTGTCGAGATGTAGTTGCAAGTGTCTAATTAATGAACATGTATGAAAATTTTGGTTGACATAAAACCTCATAGATTTTTGGTTTCATGGAACATACCTTGATCATATTAGCTTCATTTTTTTATTACCATTTTTTCATGCAAGTTTGTTAGGTGAGGGTCACAAATATTTCAATGGCATGAGGTTATAACTTATGTTATTCTATCAAACATATATGTATAACTATGTATTTTGGGGTTATGTTAAAATGGTGAGGATATTGATGAAAGATAGAGGAATTAAAAATATTGTTCTCATAAAATTATTATGAGAGATGTAAAAACAATCTATCAATTCAAAAATACATGTTCTTATAAAGATTTTTGGTAATTCTATGTGAAGAAATATGTAAACATAAACACATAAAAATGTTAAAGCACATAAAATAAACAATGCATAAGGTTTACTTGGTCATAGCCTAATTCGATTTATCATGGTTGTGTCTTCTTTAAATTGTGTCTTTGTCTTCAAACCTTAGGTTTAATTATCCTCTCAAAGTTATACCCCTATGAAGTGTATCTTCCTCATCTAAATAAGAATCATCTACACCTATAGAGGTATTCCCATACATAAATGTGTAATAATTATCACCCCACCATGAAGGTTTGTTGGTGAAATATTTTTTAGGGAACAAAATATGAAATGTCATCAATGCTCACAAGAAAACCTTCCTCCTTCTGGAAATGGGGAGGCTCCCATTCATTTAAAGTTTTAAACTATGTACACTAGACTAATATTTGGGGTGGCAAATGCCACAAAATGTGAAGAAAAACTCTTATTGTGACTACAATGATAGACTAGAGGAAGACAAATTTGTAGGTAAGAAATGAGAGAGAAATAAGAAGGGGAATTGTATTAATGACTCAATCTCATATATCATCAACTAAAACTTAGATATGATTCCAGTTTCAATAGGAATAAACAAGAAAGCACAACACAACATCATAATAAGATAATGAAACATATAATACAAGATAAATACAAATCCTTATCAATATACATTCATTTGAGAAAAAGGTGTAAACACAAAATCATGCACTTGGGTACATTTCTAGGTCCTAAAAACATGCTAGAATTTACATGATTCCTAAGCAAGAAAACTAGTAATTTACAACTCCCCTTAGCATTTTTATTTTCCATTTTCTATTTTATTAGATGCATGCATCTTTTACTCTTATCAACACTTGATTGTTTTATCTTTCTATGGCTTTGTACACTAGCACCCATTTCAAATGCTAACATCAGTACTCCTATCCTCATGGGTGCTCCTACCTCTCTTTATATTTTTCCTACCCTTTTGGACCCCTTTTTCTTCTTAATTACATTTTATTACCTTGGGTCATCCTTTTAGTTTTCAATTACTAAATTCAGAAAAGGGAATCATATAAATACATAGTTATGTTTTAACCATGAGGGATTGAACACTAAGTATTAATATTATCACCTAAGATTGCATTCAAAAGGAACCTAAATAACTTCAAAGCATCCACTCAAGGGATAATGGAATACATAATATACATACACATCATAGGAAGGGGAAGTTTATTCTATTCCATCCACACATTTTACATCATTGATAAAATATATCCCACTATCTAGTGAATATTTCACATGTGCATCCTAGGAAATAACTCCTACACACACAAGAACTACATGGAGTCGAGAGATGTAGTGCAGAGATCTATGTGTAACTTCACTCTTTTGGTGACCATCAGGGTAATTTGAATCCCCATTCTACATTTTCCGTTTTAGGTTTGATGTGGTTTTATGGGATTGGGTAGGTGAACTTCTCTTTTACATGTTACATGTATCATCGAAATCATAGTGAAAATATCATACGATCAATAGAGAAAAATAGTGAAACCCTAGCAACACTAAAAAAATTAGATTCCGAGATCCCAGTGCGAGTCATAGGCGCCTTATTCCAATATCCAACACCAAGGCAACTTATCCTGATATGATCACCCATTTCGGAAGTATTGACGAGTTATAAAATTTATGTTGAGCATTTATGACACTATTTTCATCATGTTCAATACTTTACCCTACATAGATCACTTATAAATTACACGTAAACTAGCTAAGTCTCTTTATCCATCTCTTGTGCTTAAGGTTTCATATTTTTACTTGTTTATTTTCTTGTGACATTATTGTATTATAACATCTAAATATCGTAGATTAGAGTACTCTATAATAGTGTTTAATCATATTTCTATTTTTATTAAATCATTTTGTGAACCCCACTCATAATCATACACTTATATCCATTCTTATTCTTTCATGGCTCCTAATAATCCTTTAGTCTCCTTGTATTGATTTCTTCAAATGCACCCACCTTGAAAATATGAAATAAGGAGGAGGATCTAAAGTGTATAATCACAGAGTGTTGTTCTCCAAAAATCCCTAAACACTATGTACCTCCCTAGCAATATGCCATAAACTCAAATAAGTTCCATTATAGATCGTCTATTTGATGAATCTATCAGTCTTAATCATCCATTCAATAAACCCATCTTAGAGTATATTCAAGATTTACGTTTTTTATTTCAAGATAAAATTCAAGCTATGGAAACAATGATTACATCTCTTAAAACTTAAATCTAACATCTCAAGGATGATTCTCAAGCCATGTTTGTTCTTCTTATACATCTCATCCTACTTATATTTCTTCTACATGTGCTCATATTAATGAAGCTCATGTCTTACCACTACCTACACCTCTCAAGTTTGATCTAAATTTAAGAAACACGATATCATTCCTTAGATTCTCATAAACCAATTGATTAAATTTCCAACTACTCATTATTACCCCCTTATCATCTTATAAAATACCAAGGTCTCCAATTTTATAATTATCATATACTTAAAAACATCATGACAATGATTATTATGCTTTACAATGATGATTTAAGAACCTTGAGCATTATGTATTTATTTCATTCGCTTCACAACATTATGTTTTTTCTCATCTTCAATGGCTAAATCACAATGGGATCTAAAATTTGGTATTTACATGTCTAATGAGCATCATTTCATAGTTACTATTGTTACTCCTTTGGTCAGTCAAGATCCACCTATCCAACAAATTCTAATAAATTAACATCCTCTAAAAATAAGTCCATCCCATCCTCCTCTCAATCCTTTTACAACATTACCAATTCTAACTAAGCAACCTCCTCTAAAAACTAGTCCATCCCTTCCTCTTCCCGATTCTTCAACAATGTTATCAATCCCAAATAAGATAACACTATTCAAGTTTCCTCTCCTCCCTACTCCACTTCAGCGTCCAATTCTCTTTTTCAAACAAGATAATCCTTACATTGATGGGTTAGACACATTTAAATTTCTGCCTTTGTGGAATGGTCCTTCTCACATCACTACATATAACTCCATCACTCACATACTTTGGGGCCATCAAACTTATCCCCCTTTCATTACTCTCAAAGTGTCTACCTTTAAATTTCACACACCATGCTTAATGCATAATATTTCCTAGCATTCACACACCGTTGATATACACATTGTATCATCATTACCCTATGATGCACTCTAGTTCCATGTTTCATACTCGACTATTGAGGGTATAAATCTAAAATGAACCTCACCTCTTCTACACTTCACACTCTATGCTTCATTTTACATCTTTCCAGCACCTACTCGCATGGCATACTCATTACCCTATGATGCACTTTAGTTCCACGGTTCATACTCAATCTGTTGAGCATATAATTCTGAAATGAACTTTACCTCGTCTACATCTCATGCATTATGCTTCATGGTACATATTTCTAGCATCTACTTGCACAAAAAGCTCATTCCCAATGATTCACTCTTGTTTTATTGTTCATTATTTATTGTTGAGGGATATTTTATAAATGAACCTCATGTTATACATTTTCATTGGGGGAAATGCTGCCCCTACCATTTATAGATTACATTTGCATAATTTTGGTTGCATTTAATCTTTATTTCTTAGACTACTTACATGTTGCACTTTGCTTACTATGTTATCCAAATACTCAGTATGTCACTATATTTATCATATACACATGCACGTTCACTTGTTATTTTGAGGTGAATGATGATATCTTATGGGTTCTTACATGTTGCAATGATGCTTGGCACTATGCCTTTTACCAGTCCCACTGAGGCTCCCGGGGGAATCTATTTTTTCTATCATACACTACATAGGTTCTATTGCTATATTTTTCACTAATTTTCACTACATTTACTTTACTCTTTTTTTATTCATACACGCTTATGACATACGACTTATCTTTCTAACATGATAACATGTTCTTCATGTGTAGAATTTCATTTGCAATACTATATGCCACCATGGTTATCTCGATACACTTTGTTTTCCATTGTTTTCTATTATATATTACTTTTTGTGGGCTATTCCCTATGTCTTGTTCGATCATTGTATTTTTTTCCACTTTGGACTTGATTGTCTTATGACATTGTGAATGATGTCCCATCTCTCGAAACCCAATTTTCATGATCTATATTATTTACACACTTGATTTTTATATTATATTTTACTTGCATACTATCTTTTTGCACTAACACATGTTATTATCCCACTTTTTTGCATGTTCCTTGGTTTCTATAATGCACATCCCCTCCCCTACAGTATCCATTTCATATTTATTCCATGTCCTCTCCTTTGGAATACACACTCCTATATTCATCACATGCACACCAAATGAGGGGGCATACATTGGGTGAATAAATCACCCCTACAACATCCTAGAGCTATAGCACATCACAAGTACAATATAGAAACACAATAGGTAATAGTTACAACACCATCCCATAATATGACTTGGGCCTCAACACAACACATACACCAATGCTCAACATCAAACATTAGTGCCTAGGCACCTATGTCATCCTTTGGGAACTATTTTCATGGGGAACCTATAGGAAGCTTATTTGATCAACATAGTTCACATAAGTCTTCATATAAATTATACTGATTACACACATAGTCCTCCAGGTCATAGAATGCATTCTATCTCCTATAATCAAATGTAATCAGTTAATTAGAAATTAAACAAGGACATAGTAAAAAATCATTTATTTACCATCTGTAGTGGTGGTTGTTGAGCAAATGTCATGGAAGGAGAGTAACACTAGAGCTCTCTCCTCAACACCTTCTCTTGGATTGAGATCTCCCAAAAAACTCAATATTGGTGTGAGATTGCCAAAAAAATATCTCTTGGCATGAGATCTCCCAAAAAATAATGCTTGTCATGCGATCACCCAAAAATGCGCACTTGGCATGAGATCACCCAAAAAATTCTACTTAGCATGAGATCACTCAAAATACTCATACTTAGCATGAGATATCCCAAAAATCACTTTGTTGACATGAGATCACCCAAAAAAAATTCTCTTCATAGCATTTTTAGGACATTTTTATATCCTTTACACTCTTACATATCAGGTGAACACTTTCATTTTTACAAATTTTTACATACTTGTACATACTTATGCATACTTTACTCAAATTTTTCATATACAAAACTTTGACTACTCTTTCACTCTTCTTTTGTAGGTTTGTCCTTAGTACATAACAAGTAGAAGCTTAATTTAGCAAAAATTATTCTAGAAACACATATTTATGCATATGCTTCACCCCTAGCAACACACTTCCCTTATCCTAGTCTCGATGCTTCACTTGTTAACTTGGCACACTATTTTCTGCACACTCTACATGGATCATAAGGTACACATCTTCTATCTACTTTATGTTATCAAATATTCACTCAAAACCATAAAGTGTGGGAAAATATGGACACAAAATCACACACTTTGGTACATTTTTAGGTCCTAAAAGCATGTTAGCATTTACATAATTCCTAAGTAAGAAAATTAGTAATTGATAACTCCCCTTAGCATGTTTCTTTATCATTTACACTTTTATTTTCTTCATACATCTGCTACTCTTTCTTGCACTTTAATATTTTATCTTTCTATGGCTTTGGAAACTAGCGCTCAATTGAATAGTAGCCTCAGGTGCTCCTGTCCTCTTGGGGTCTCATGTCCCTCTTTATTTTTTTCCTTCCCCTTTTGCTTCTTAAGCTGTATTTTATTACCTTGGGTTAGTATTTTAGTTTTTCAATTATGAAATTCAAACAAGGGAATCATATAAATACATAGTTATGTTATCAAAATGAGAAAATAAGAATTAAGAATTATTATTACCACCTAAGCTTGCATTCAAAATGCACCTAAAGAAATTCAAAGCATCCATCTAGCATCATGTCAAGGGACAAGGGACTACATACTCTACATACACAACATAGGAAGGGGAATTTTATTCTATTCCATCCACACATTTTGCATCATTGAGCTAATATATCTTGTTATATAGTGCATCTTGCACAAGGGCATCCTAAGGAAAAATATCTACACACACTCAAAATAAGTACATGGATTTTTAGATGTAGTGCAGTTCTTGGTTGTAATTTCACTCTTGGTGACTATCGGGTTAAGTCTCACTCCTCATTCTACATTGTCCTTTTTAAGTTTGATGTGGTTTATGGGCTGTGTATGTGAACTTCTCTTTTTAGGTTACAGGTATCATCGGTGATCATAGTGCAAATATCAGGTGATTAATATATAATAACATAAAAACCCTAAGGATACTACAAAAATTAGATTATGAACTCTAGTGAAGTCATAGGTTCCCGATTGTAATATCAACGCCCATGAACCCATGTATGGAAGTATCCATGAGTTCTAGAATTTATAATGAACATTTACAAATTTTTTTGCATCATGTTTAACATTTTAGCCTCCACATATCACTTATATATTACGTGTAAACTAGATAAATTTATTTATCCATCTCGTGTGCTTAAGGTTTCATATTTTTAGTTCCTAATTTTCTTTTGTCTTTATTTTATCATAGCATATGCATATCATACATTATAGTAGTTACTATATAATAGGGTTTAATAATATTTCTATTTTTATTAAATCAAAAGGAAAAAGTCCTTCAACTTTTTACAAATGTCAACATGCGCTCGTTGAGTGATAAGATGAGAATGAAAGAAAATATCAATACAATACATAAAATAATACATAATACTAGAGAGATAAAAATATTATCCTTTAAAATAGAGATAACATTCCAATTTATCTCCTAAACTAGTGAATCTTTGCATTCCCATGGGATTTTTCAAGTTTAAGTAAAATCTCAATTAAGAAATAAAATATTTAAGTTACTTAATTCACTTTTAGTAAATTTATTTATCAACAAATAAATATAATGTTAGAGAGAGAAAATAATATAGAGAAGGTATGGTTAAAAGAAGATGACCCATGATGAATGTTTGATCTTCCCTCATTATGGACATGAAGGTTGAAATTGAATATGATCTTCTTCAGATGCTTCTTTGATAAGAGCATATATTTTCTTGGACTTATAAATGATGCTCCACATCTTATCTAGAATGATCATCTTTTACATGCCTCAAAATCTCTCTTTTGACTTTTTATCTCTGTGAGAAATGGTAGGCTTTACAAATAAATACTTTCTCATAATCACAATATCATTTCTCCCATATGGGAAACAACCTATATTGAAACTTTTATGAAGAATACACTCACATCACCCATGTCCCATATTAGGTAGGAAAGTACACACCTTGATCTCTCTTTTATTTAATAATATTAAATACTTATGAGAATCCTTAGTAATAACAAAATAATCCTATAAATGGAAACACTTCTCTTCATGAGATGGAATCAAGCATTGACTGAATGGACAATGTCTTGATGAAGAATAGGATAACATCTTGTTATGTATCTTGAAGGGAGGATGGTAAGGAGATCAAGAATACACCAAAACCATGATGTTCATCACAAAATTTCTCACTTAATTCAACTCTATGTTTCATGATCAATAATCTTCTTTTGTACTCTAGCTTAGGTTAGAAAATGTGTTTTTATCTCTTTTGAGGAGTTTACATTAGTCCTTGATGATGTTTTTTATGGAACATGGATATCATCATCACGTATGGTGAGCTCATCTAAATTACTTTTTAATGGATTTTTTTGAAATATTCTTGAGAGAAGAAGTGATGCTCCAATTTTGAGACAATTCTCTCATCAAAATCAATGGGAAAATGCAAAATCTAATGAAAAGGTAGAATACTATGAAAACATCGGTCTCCATACCTTGAAAAATATTCAACCTCATCATGTAAGATATGGACCAAATGAAATTATACTTTAATAGGAACATTTTCTAAAAATTTTAGGCAATTTGGCTTGATGAGTCACCATGAAAAAATAAAACAATTTTAAGTTATTTTAGGCACAAATGGAGGTTTTTAGATGTAACCTTGATTATAACACCATGAGAGTAAAAATATCTAATCCACATGAGATTTGATCCATTTTATAGATGTTTTGAAGAGGAAGAAATTCTCCACTTTTCTTTACGTTTTCTCATCGAAGTGGAAAAACAAGTTTTGGTTGTGCAATGCATTTTTGAATAGTGTTTGCAAAAAATTTGGATCGAATCATATCAAATAAATACTCTTGCTGTAGAAAATGAGAGAAAAATAAATTTCAAGGCATTTTGGAGGGGAAATAATTGATAAAATCTCATGGTAATTAACCTTTGGGTTTGCATGATATTAACGCTTGATTTTTGTAATAACTATGAGAAACAAGGTTTTCTATATCAACAAATTTCAAGTGGGAAGATAAAATAACCACCTATTTATAGACCATTTTTCTTATATAATATTAAAGGAATTTTCATGGAGGACTAATATGTAGTGTTTCAAATGATTTTTTCCATGGGAGCTCAAGATATGGGAAAAATTAGTGTGAGCAACAATAGTGAATCAACCTAGTTTTCTTAGAGGAATGAAAGGAATAAGTGAAATTTTAAGGAGCAAATGAGAATGCACTTTTTATATTAAATTTTTTTTTTGGTTGGGATGTGTTTTAAGTGATTTTTCCTTGGATTTTGGAGGGAAAGTGTACTATTAAAGGACATGATTAAATCCAAAGAATATTGTTAGTTTGTGGAAGGAACTTAAGGTTCAAAAGTGCAATTTTAGTTCCCAAGTGGAACCAAATTTCCTTTTGGATCTTCATGAGGAACCCTAGATTAAATTTTGGTTCCCATGTGGAACCTTATGTGAAAGTACATGTTAATGATAAAATAGGACACAAGAACAAATAAAGTTCCTATCAATGAGAAAGTAGAATTTGGACCTTTTTGAGCCCCTAAGGAGAATGGGAACGTAAGGCATTGAAGGTTTTATCATATGCTAGTGAGGTGCAAAGGATCGTGTAGAAGTAAATACGAAGGAGGTATGGAGGTTTGTGCCCATACATAATAGGATCAAGACTTAGCCATATTTTGGAGCACGGTTTGATTTACAATGAGGGACACATGGAGATGTGATCAAATCTAATTCCGATAAGACTATAACATGGAGAATTGCAGCCCAACGAAATCATATCCTATAATTTGATTATCATAATGGGATAAAGAGTTGTAAAGTAGAGTTAGTTAAGGTTTAGCTCGTACTTGTATGCTGAGGATACTTGAGTATCGAAAGACATGATGACATTTGGTAGGAGGTTCACTTTGAGTGATGAGTAGGCAATAAGGGAAGATTCCTTTGATTCCCTTGATATGTATTGATTTGCATGGAAAAAAAAGGAGAACAAAAAGAGAGGTAGTAAAAATGAGAGGTGTGCATAATGTATGAAAGATATGTGAGCAAGAAGGTAGAGAGAGCTAGGAGAGATATGTGTTATCTCTGTTGTGACTTCTCTAATGGATCCATTATAGGAAAATATGGAAACCTTGACAATGTATCTATTCCATTTATGGATTTCTTGATGTAATTGAATACTATGTGTTCATGCCCAATATTGAAACATCCTTGTTTTGCTAAGGAGAAATGTGGAAAAATGGTTTTGGGATTCTCATATACTTCGAATTTGACAAAAAAAAACTCATTTTTGTGTTTGAGTGCTATGTGTTGTTCACATTTCCTCCATTTTGCACCATTATGAAGGAATCCCCAAGTTTACTTTGCGTTTTTCCCTAATTTTTCCCATTTCAAATGCCTCTGCCATTTTTTCATTTTTTCTCGGCCTTTGGAGCTTGAAATCATTTGATTTGTACTTATTTTCCCTCAAAAATCCCTTTCCATGGTCGTAAATTGCCTAAAATCACTTTCCATTTGTCTTTTGATCGAAAAATTCTTCACCCACGAAGAAAAAATTGATTTTGGGGTCACTGGCAATTTCTACATTTTTTACGGTCATACGGGCATCCTTTTCCCATCAAATTCTAGCTCATATACTTTTGCATACATGGCCATTTGTAATTGGACAAGGATCGGTGGGTCATTTCTAAAAACTTAACATTTTTGTGTTTTTGGAAAAATGTGCAAGTTGCCCCTGAGCTCCACAAGCCCCAGAGGAGGACACATGGCAGGTGGGGAGATGGAAAGGTGGAGGAGTTTGATTTTCTGAATTTTTGAAAAAGATTTAAAGTATAAAATTGGACCACAAACTTGCAGCCAATGGGATGAAGACACGTGTCAGCATTAGAGCACAGAGCGGAAGATGGAGCCTCGAGAGGAAAGTTAGAATTTTCACCCATTTTGGAAAAAGGGGAGAAAATCATCAGAATGGACCGTGGCCCACCATCGAATCAAAGGATAACATGTGGTAGGCTCAGAGGCGGGGAGGTAGGCCATCGAGAGGAAAGTTGTATTTTTAGCCTCTAGTTATCAAAAGGGTAAAATCATTGAATGGACCCATGAGCCCGAAGGTAAAAGTCAAAATTCATCTGAGGAGTCAATGGCGGAGGAGCGGGATGGTGAGGAGGAAATGTTAAAACATTTCCTTTGGTGAAATAAGATTAAAATCTGAAATCAGAGTGCTTCCCTCAGCCAATCATATGAGGACACGTGTCTTGCGGGAGGGTGGAGCCATGGAGGAAAATTGAAAAATTTTTCCTTTGTCTAAAAAGATGAAAAATGTGTAAAATTGAGCCATGACTCCATATCTAGTCATATTGTGCCATGTGTTAGACCCAAATCACAAAGGCGGAGATCGGGAGGAAATCAAGAAATTTTGCAAATTTTCAAAAAAGTTGTAAAAAGGTCAAAAGTGTCCCGAGGCCCATTTTTTCCAGATCTTGCCACGTGGAGGCTCGATTTAAAGATAAGAACAGATCGATGGTAGCTATGCATTTCACCAATTTGCCACCATTTGAGCTCTAGGAAGTTTGGAGATGCATTTTTGCATCAATTTTCATCGAATTTTTTGCCAATTCATGTCATTTTGGCCTGCAGGGTCGAATTGATCGAATTGGGGGCTCAATTTGTGAATCCAAAGCACATTTCAAATGAATTTTTACTCTAATTCATGAAAAATGTGAATTACCAGATCCAAAGTTGTAGAGTAAAAATTGGGAAAGGAAAAGATGAAATAATGAAATGAAAGGGGTCTACATGCATGGGGAATGAAAAATGTGCTTCCACTTTGAAGAATGATGAAAGTTTTGTAATGATTCACCTTTTGAAAGAACAACTGGCAACTTTTTGTGAGTTTGTTAAATGTCATTTTCATAAATATTGTAAAGCAAAGGTGCTTTGAATATTCCACTTTTGGAGGGAAGATTTGAGAGGAAAAGTGAGTGAGTGAGTGAAAATGTATATATTGCATGAATTTGTCATGTAAATGGTCGAGAGAAACTTAGAATTTTCATGGGAAAATCTAGGAAGAAGCCCATTCTCTGAGAAACCACCTGAGAACCATTTTAACTCCTTTTTGCATCAAATTTGTATCATGTTAGGTTGGTTGTAGATGTATAGCCACTAACAAGCTCTGAGATTGTTCTTATAACATTCCCCTACTGATAAATTTGGTCATTCTGGATTATTTTGTGTTGTCTCTTGGTAAAATTTGCATTTACTTATGTTTCAGAATGTTTTCAATTTGTGTTTCTTGCTCCTATTGCAATCTGGTGTTTGGAATTTCCTTTTGATCATGCAGATCTAATTCTAGTAACAACTTAGTGGCATTTGTAATTCCAAGAATCAGAAGAGCTTTCATCTGATGAAGGGATAAACAAATTTAAATTCACTCTGCTTTCCTTGATATAGATTTGATTGTAAACCTTTGGGGGTACCTTAGGTCTGATAGAATAGAAATTTCTAAATGCTTTGTTGATTCATTTAACTCAAGATTTTGTGATAAATCATCAGAGATTGTGTGGAAGAGTGCAGATCTGGGCTTCCATTTGATGCACATATCCTAGTTGAAGGAACACCTTAACCTCTTTGAAGCATTTTTTTGTCTGAGTCTTTCAAGTTTTGCAAAGGTCCTCAAAGAAGTTGGAAAATTCTGGTTAGTCTTGTCTGAATATCTCCCACCCCAAAATTCATTTCAAATTAACTCATCCTACCTATAATACCCTGCATTGTATTGTGTGTCAACAAAAGAATACAATCCATTTACAAAAATGCACAAAGCAAATCAGGATCATACCATGTCTTTAGTAGCCTTAGCCTTGTCTTGAAAGCATTTCCATCATTTAGTAGTGACAACTCTGTTGAGTTTGAATAATGGGAAATTGATCATGTTTTCTCAAGGCCATCTCCATACAATCTACATAAGTACAAGGATATTTTCACCTCCTTCACAAAATAGAGGCTACAATATAGGTTCTCTTACCTTGGTTGATAGGCACAACCTAAAATAGTGAGGATTAGATCAAATCCTTCCAAGGTGCTACCCACTTCTTCAAATCCTGAGTGCTAACAAGTCAGATAAATTGCTTCCCCGGCTACAAAATGACATATAAACCATTTATCTACCTCTGAGTGTCTTGTAAAATCCATGATGTAGCTCAAGTTGTGAAGGAGATTAAATCTAGGTACCAACACTAATGAATATGCCAGTTCATATTCTTTGTTATCAAACCGGAACCATTTGAGGGATGAAGAATGCAATATCCAGACCAATTTGTTAATCTACTTCAGTTCATATTCTTTTGATCCCATCAACACCGAATGGCACCATTTCAGGGATGAAGAATGCAATATCTAGACCAATTTGTTAATCTTCTTCTAGTTCATATTCTTTTGATCCCATCAACACCCGAATGGCACCATTTTAGGGACATTTTTCAATTTTCAATTTTTCAAAATCCCTGGTAATACTTCTCACATATTTTATGTGCAACTACATTGTTGAGCATTAGTTTCTGATCAGATTTATACTGAGGAATGAGAGTAGAATTTTGAGTTTGATATGTTCAAGTGTCTCAATTTTTGTTTCAAACTTTGCACAATAGTTGATAAATTGAGTGAAAGAAAATCAGATCTGTTCAAGCTTTGCATAGTGCTAATATTTGCAGTCATTTGATAGATCTTCATAGTGCATTTGCACAAACTAGGGTGAAAGTCCTTAGTGGTGACTCTGGCTGTTATATTTTGATAAATACTAGTACCTTATCATACATTAAGTGAAGTGTGTCATATAAATCTACAAACCTGGAAGGAAGAAGATCTCTCTTTAGGAGGGACCCAAGTAGAAAGCTATTTCAAGAATTTGGAAAGACAGTTTTAGAGGAGAGAAAAGTTTGGAAGGTTGTTGAAGGATAGACATCAAGAAAAGGTATATCCATTGGTGAGAGAGATCAGCCTTTAATAGAGGATTATCACTCTTCTTCCAGTGATTCTGATTCAAGCAATCTTCTCATAAACTTGTTTACTTCAACTAGTGAAGGTCCTTCTACTATACCTAGTGAGTTCCTTCTTCAATCTGCACATGTGTGTTTCAATTCTAGTAAAACTTTCCAAGAAAATCAGCACCTAGAGAATACCAATCTTGTGAACCACATTCTTGAGCCCCAAAGACCTGCACTCCTCATCAGCTTGTGTCACCCCCAAGATCACCTCCACTAAACAACATGGCTCAGCCTCCACCTAGGCCTCCATTTGTGGTCAATACCTTTGGCCCAATAAATTTTAGGGGAATGGCTGGTTATCCTAATGTTGTGCCTTAGGATGTTAGAAGTAGATTGCCAAAGTTCCAAGGGAACAATGCCATAACAGGTGATCAAGCATTTGAAACTCTTTATTAATATGATGGAGGATTTTGAAATTGGATTTGAGGATGTGTACATTAAATTGTTTGTCCACACTTTAGAGGAGGATGCTAGGGATTGGTACAAGGCCTTGCCAAATAATTCAATTGATTCATGGACTGAAATGTAGAATGCATTCAGATTGCAATATGGTGACAAAACTGATCCCAGATTCCTCTTATCAGAGTTTGAGAATATCAAGAAAAACCCAAATGAATGGTCCATGACTTCAACACAAGGTTCAATAAAACTTTGAGGAGATTTGCCGGTAAATTTAAGACCATGTGATGAATCTTGTTTGATAAAATATTCTGATGCATTTGACAAGAAGGCTGCATATTACTTGAGGGACAAAAATCCTAGCAATTTAAGGCAGGCCTTCACCATGGCACTTCAAATTGAGAACAATATCAAGGCTGTTGGGAAACCTCCTAAGAGAGATGGAGTTAAATTGGTAAACCCTGACAAGCCTCAAGAAAACAAGAGTGTAGACTTGGAGGAAGTGGTGAAAACTTTGGTAGGGGTTGTCAAAGAGATTTCCTACAAGTTGGCAAGAGCTGAGAAAGGAATTGGACAAACTTCACAAGGTCAGCCTAGGCAACAAGCACAAGATAGATTTGGAAATCACCATAGGAATGAGTAGAGATTTGATGACAAAGGTAAAGGACCTATGGGATTTGGAAATAGACAATCTCAGGCCAAAGAAAGTAAGGTTGTGCCTGATCCATTAAATGCTAGAGTGGTTATTGTTGATGATGCAAATCAGATTGACTGGTGTGATAGATGTTTCTTACCCCATCCGCCATGTGAAACAGATCAAAAATTGAAGAGGAAGTTGATGATTATAATACGGATGATGATGCTTGTATGATGGACTGCCCTACACACTCATGTCAAGGAGCAACATCTACTGAAGTGATAAGTGCATGGACTGCTGCTAGCTTTTGGGATTGCATCCAATGGGTACATCTTCTTCCTCCTTCTCATGTTTTAGAAATTGATAATGTACAAGCCTTTGAGCTGCCCAATAATGATTTTGAGTACTTGAGGGCATTGATGATCAAGAAGTATGATGGAGGTATACCCTCGGAAGAAGATAGGAAGCTACTTATGAATGTTGTGGTTTCCCAAGAGAAGGAGTATAACACAAGAAGTAAGGCTATCAAGGGAGCTAGGCTTCAGGCCAAGAATAAAACCCCATTGCTTTCTAATATCCCAAAAGAAGTTCCTAAGAAAGAAACATCTGCTAAGAGCCCTGTTGTCCCAAGTAAAATTTATGCTTCACCCCATGCTCAAAATGTTAAAAACCTTGTGCCATCTGATGAAATTTCCAGCCCTCCTTCTCTCTTTTTTTCCTAAATACATTCCCTATGACATTGCTCAAGTTCTGAGCCAAATCAAGGTCAGTGTTCCAATTGTTGAGCTGCTTAGAATTCTGAGCACAAGAAGAGAGCACTTGAGTATTTGGGATTGAAAGAGGAGAAGGCTGCCGTGAAGAGAAATGTGAATGTTGTTGAAGCTCCACTTGCTATTGCAGAAGTAGGAAAGACATCAGCATTGGAAGAATTTGGTGAACCACTGGAGGTCTATTTGGGAACATCCTTGGTTGAATCTCAGCTGAGTGTTGACCCTTTCTTCACAACTTTGATTATCAAGGACCAGTTGCTACACAATTGTATGTTTGACTCTAGGGCATCATGCAATGTCATGCCTTTGGAAGTCATGAATGAGTTAGATATCAAAGTAACAATAGCATATGGAAAGTGTACTACCATGGATTCTAGGGAAGTGCCAGTTGTTGGGTGTGTCAAAGGTTTGGTGGTGCAACTTGCAGCCTATCGGGTAAAAATTTGAAACTGATGTTGTAATTGTTGATTGCCCTACCAAATGGGGTATGTTATTATCAAGAAAGTGGGCTGCAAGTGTTGGAGGGAGTGTCCAAATGGATATGTATTTTTCCACCATTCCCATTGAAGGTAGCCTTGTAAAATTATATGGAGAGAAGAAGATGTTGCATCTAATTGAGGATCCAAACAATGCTTCTTATGAAGTATTATTTGTTGATGTTGATGTTGATAATTTTATTGGGTTTGTTGATGGTAAGGAGCACAAGATGGATCAGTCTAAGTGTCTTGAAGAGGTAGGCTCACCATGGACCTTGTTATTTGATGGAGCTTGCTCCAAATTTGGAAATGGTGCTGGTGTTGTTTTAATCTCTCCAAGCAATGAGGAATTTGTTTTCTCCTTCAAACTTAACTTTGAATGCACCAATAACATAGCTGAGTATGAGGCATTACTGTTAGGGCTGAGGATTTCTTGGAAGTATGGTGTAAAAGATGTTGTTGTAAAGGGAGATTCTGAGTTGGTTGTCAAACAAGTTAGAAAACTGTATGCAACAAAAAATCAGATGGATGAAACAATACAAACATGCAGTTTGGGATCTGATTGAGATGTTTGATTCCTTCAAACATTCTTCATCATGATAGAAGTTTAAATATGATTTTGATAATTTGGAAGTGTTGGGGTCTAGATTTGACAATTGTACCATTTCTCCATATTGTGAATATGATGTGAAATACTCACTAGGCCTGCAATCCCTGATAACATCAAACATTGGCAAGTGTTTGATGATGATGCTCAAGTTCAGAGGTTTTTGCAGAACCAAGGTGAGTTTTTGGATCAGCATATTGATTTGGAACCATTGGTGTGTAATGTTGATGGAAAAGAAACCTTGTTTGGCAAGGATATCATTCAATTGAAGACTAACACCATCCCTAGAGGGTTGGTTGCTCTTGAGTCAAATTTTAACAATGTTGATTGTGTAATCAATAGAAACATGTTTGCATCTAGAGATGTTGAAGAGCATGACTTGGGAACAAAGGAAAAACCAAGGAAGATTTGGTTAGGGAGTGGTTTAAACAAGGAAGAAAAATAGTCCTACCTCCAATTGTTGAAACAATATCAAGACTATTTAGCTTGGTCTTATTCCGAGATGAAAGCATATAGAGAAGACTTATTCCAACATGAGATCCCTCTTGAGAAAGATGCCAAACCATTTAGACAGAAGAAAAGGCCAATTAACCCACTCCTTTCTGTCAAAATGCAAGAGGAATTGAAAAAGTTGAAGGATGGAGGAATCATTCAGCCCACAAGGTATTCTTCTTGGGTTGCAAACTTGGTGCCGGTTAGAAAGAAGAATGGAGATATCAGACTTTGTGTGGATTTTAGAAATCTAAATAGAGCATCAATAAAGGACAACTATCCTTTACCAAACATGGAGAACATGCTGCAATTAGTGACTAGTTTTGAGATGCTTTCTACTTTGGATGGTTTCTCCGGTTATAACCAAGTTGTTGTCAAAGAATCAGAGAGGATTAAAACTACCTTTACTACTCCGTGGGGAACATATTTTTTTTAGGATGCCCTTTGGTTTAATGAATGTTGGAGCTACTTTTCAAAGGGCCATGGATGTTGCTTTTTTCTAGTTATATCAATGATTTTATTGTTGTTTATCAAGATGATATTACTTGTTTTTTCTAGCAAAAGAATTGACCACTTGCAACATTTGGAAAGAATGTTGATCAGATGTAGAGAAT
Source organism: Taxus wallichiana var. yunnanensis (assembly GCA_018340775.1). Classification (NCBI taxonomy): domain Eukaryota; kingdom Viridiplantae; phylum Streptophyta; class Pinopsida; order Cupressales; family Taxaceae; genus Taxus; species Taxus wallichiana. The sequence continues at coordinate 695,552,524 of CM031240.1, forward strand.
ATGGCATTTCACTCAATCCAAAGAAGTGCCATTTTGGAGTGCAAAGAGAAAAACTACTTGGTCACATTGTGTCTAAAGAAGGAGTTATGATTGATCCACAAAGGATAGAAGCTATCAACAAGATCCCGGTTCCAAAAACTAAGAAAGGAATCCAATCCTTCTTTGGTCAAATCAATTTCATTAGAAGGTTTGTGTCTAATTTTTCTGAGTTGACTCTCCCCATTACTTGCATGTTGAAGAAGGACCAGAATATCAAGTGGGAAGAGGCTGCCCTTAAATATTTTGATGGAATCAAGGAAGCATTGAAGCATGCTCTGTTCTAGCAGCCCCAAATTACAAGAAACCTTTCCAAATCTTCTCCTTTGCTTTTGAGCACACCATTGCATCTGTTTTGTTGTAAAAGGATGATGATGGAGCTGAAAGACCTATTGCCTTCTTTAGTAAGGCATTGCAAGCAGCTGAGTTAAAATACACAATCATGGAGAAGTAGGCCTTTGCATTGGTGAAAGAAACTAAGGTTTTAGACCTTATATTTTGAGTTCCAAAGTTGTTGCTTATGTTCCTCACACAATGGTAAAAGATGTCTTATCAGAGATGGAGATTTCAAGAAAAATATGTAGGTGGGTTAACAAATTACAGGAGTATGATATGGACATTCAGACCACAAAGCTAGTAAGAGGTTTGGGTCTTGCCAAGCTCATGGCTGAAAGTAATTTGTAGAATGCTGAAGTAAATGAAGTAGAAGAAGAGAGGGTAGATGTTCTTGAAAAATTGTTGAACTCTGAGTGGTACAAGGATGTAATCTATTATCTCAGACACCTATGCTACCTGGACATTTGAATAAAAATTAGAAAAGAGCTCTCAAGCTGGCTTCTCAAAAATATATCATTACAAACTTTGGGTTGGCTTGGAAGAACCCTGAGGGAATCCTCTTGAGATGTGTGACTGAAGATGAAGCTCCCAAAATAATTGTTGATTTCCATGGGGGAGTTTGTGGAGGACATTTTTTGGGAGGGTTACTGCACACAAGATTTTGAGGGCTGGTTATTGGTGGCCAACTCTTTTTAAAGATGCAACTCAGTTGGTTAGAAGATGTGAGAGTTGTCAGTGTTTCTGGAAGAATGAAAGCTTCAGGCTCCCTTCCTTTGCAGCCTGTATCAATTGAAGCTCCTTTCAAACAATGGGGGCTAGACTTCATTGGTGAAATATCTGATTCATCAAGTGCTAGACACAAATGGATTTTGGTAGCTACTGATTTCTTCACAAAATGGGTGGAAGCAATCCCCACTAGGAAGGCAAATGCACCAAGTTGTAATGGACTTCATATTGAATCATATCATCTGTAGATTTGGAGTGCCAGTCAAGATTTTTGCTGATAATGCCATGAGTTTTAGAGTTGGACCTTTAGTGGCAATGTGCAAAGAATATGGAATAAAGTTGACATATGCTTCTAACTACAATCCACAAGGAAATGGACAGGCTGAGTCCAACAATAAAAACTTGTTGAAGATTATTAAAAGGACTTTGGAATTAAACAAGAAGAAGTGGGGTGAACAACTAAAGTTTGTTGTTTGGGCTGATAGGATCACTACCAAAAGAGCTATTGGTAAAATCCCATTTGAATTGGTATATGGAACACAAGCTCTGCTTGCCCTTGCATCTGTAGTTGTCTTCATTTTAGTTTGTTCAACAACTTGAAGATCAAGAAATAGTTCATATGAAGCAAGGATTAATCAGATTGTTGAACTTGATGAAGCAAGAAGAGCATCCCATCAGAGGCATGTCAAATTCAGAGAGAGAATGAAGAAGTTGTTTGATAAGAAGGTAACCCCAAGAGCTTTCAGTATTGGAGATCTTGTGCTGTTGTGGGATAGTAGGCATGAAGATAAGGGAAAGCATGGTAAATTTGATGCTTTGTGGATGGGCCCATATTCAATTGACATAAGAATTGGTGAGAATAATTTTTCCTCAAGGACCTAGATGGGGAATTGCTTGAGCTTCCTATTAATGGCAGACATTTGAAGCATTTCTTGGATTGATCCCCAAAACTGAAGTTTGCATATCACTTGTATAGTGTACAATTTTTTTGTTTCTCTGTTTTTTGTTGTTTTGGTCGGTTTTTGGTTTGCCTTTATGTGTGGTGTGACCCTTTTTGTTGGTTTATCGGTTGGTTTTTTGGATGTTTTGGCTTGTGACTCATTTTCCCAATGGTTTTTTGGCACATGGTCTACTTCAGTTCTTGTGGCACTCGTTGGGAGTGCCCATCCCCAAGCTGGAGCCAATGTTGGTGCCCAATTTGAAACATCCCTAGTTTTGCTAAGGAGAAATGCATTTTTCCCTGTTTCTGAGGAAAAATGGTTTTGGGATTCTCATATACTTTGAATTTGAAAAAAAACTCATTTTTGTGTTTGAGTGCTATGTGTTGTTCACATTTCCTCCATTTTGCACCATTATGAAGGAATCCCAAGTTTACTTTGTTTTGCCCTAATTTTTCCCATTTCAAATGCCTCTGCCATTTTTTTCATTTTTTTGGCCTTTGGAGCTCAAAATCATTTGATTTGTACTTATTTTCCCTCAAAAATCCCTTTCCATGGTTGTAAATTGCCTAAAATCACTTTCCATTTGTCTTTTGATCGAAAAATTCTTCACCCACGAAAGAAAAAATTGATTTTGGGGGTCGTTGGCAATTTTTACATTTTTTTACGGTCATACGGGCATCCTTTTCCCATCAAATTCTAGCTCATATACTTTTTCATATGTGGTCATTTGTAATTGGACAAGGATCGGCGGGTCATTTCTAAAAACTTAATGTTTTTGTGTTTTTGGAAAAATGTGCAAGTTACCCCCGTAGCTCCGTAGGCCCCAGAGGAGGACACGTGGCTAGGTGGGGAGATGGAAAGGTAGAGGAGTTTGATACTTTTCAGCCTTTGGTGAAAAAGAGTTAAAGTATAAAATTGGACCGCAAACTCACAACCAATGGGATGAAGACACGTGTCAGCATCAGAGCATAAAGCGGAAGATGGAGCCTCGGAGGAAAGTTAGAATTTTCACCCATTTTGGAAAAAAGGGAGAAAATCATCATAATGGACCATGGCCTACCATCGAATCAAAGGATGACATGTGGTAAGCTCAGAGGTAGGGGAGGCGGGCCATCGGAGGCAAGTTGTATTTTTAGCCTCTAGTTATCAAAAGGGTAAAATCATTGAATGGACCCATGAGCCCGAAGGTAAAAAGTCAAAATTCATCTAAGGAGTCAATGGCAGAGGAGTGGGATGGCGGAGGAAATGTTGAAACATTTCCTTTGGTGAAATAAGATTAAAATCTGAAATCGAGAAGCTTCCCCTCAGCCAATCATATGAGGACACGTGTCTTGGGAGGGTGGAGCCGCATGGAGGAAAATTGAATTTTTTTCCTTTGTCTAAAAAGATGCAAAATGTGTAAAATTGATCCATGACTCCATATCCAGTCATATTGCGCCACGTGTTAGACCCAAATCACAAAGGTGGAGTGGTAGAGGAAATCAAGAAATTTTGTAAATTTTCAAAAAGTTGTAAAAAGGTCAAAAGTGTCCCCGAGGCCCATTTTTTCCAGATCTGCCATGTGGAGGGCTCAGATTTAAAGATAAGAACAGATCGATGGTAGTTGTGCATTTCACCAATTTGGCCGCCATTTGAGCTCTAGGAAGTTTGGAGATGCATTTTTGCATCAATTTTCATCAATTTTTTTACCAATTCATGTCGTTTTGGCTGCAAGGTCCGAATTGATTGAATTGGGGGCTCAATTTGTGAATCCAAAGCACATTTCAAATGAATTTTTACTCTAATTCATGAAAAATGTGAATTACTAGATCCAAAGTTGCAGAGTAAAAAATTGGGAAAGGAAAAGATGAAATAATGAAATGAAAGGGGTCTACATGCATGGGGAATGAAAAATGTGCTTCCACTTTGAAGAATGATGAAAGTTTTGTAATGATTCACCTTTTGAAAGAACAACTGGAAACTTTTTGTGAGTTTGTTAAATGTCATTTTCAAAAATATTGTAAAGCAAAGGTGCTTCGAATATTCCACTTTTGGAGGGAAGATTTGAGAGGAAAAGTAAGTGAGTGAGTGAAAATTTATATATTGCATGAATTTGTCATGTAAAGGGTCGAGAGAAACTTAGAATTTTCACGGGAAAATCTGGGAAGAAGCCCATTCTCTGAGAAACCACCTGAGAACCATTTTAACTCCTTTTTGCATCAAATTTGTATCATGTTAGGTTGGTTGCAGATGTATAGCCACTAACAAGCTCTGAGATTGTTCTTATAACATTCCCCTGTTGATAAATTTGGTCATTATGGATTATTTTGTGTTGTCTCTTGGTAAAATTTGCATTTACTTATGTTTTAGAATGTTTTCAATTTGTGTTTCTTACTCTTGTTGCAATCTAGTGTTTGGAATTTCCTTTTGATCATGTAGATCTAATTCTAGTAATAGCTTAGTGGCATTTGCAATTCAAAATCAAAAGATCTTTCATCTGATGAAGGGATAAACAAATTTAAATTCACTCTACTTTCCTTGATATAGATTTTATTGTAAACCTTTGGGGGTACCTTAGGTCGATAGAATAGAAATTTCTAAATGCTTTGCTGATTCATTTAACTCAATATTTTGTGATAAATCATCAGAGATTGTGTGGAAGAGTGTAGATCTGGGCTTCCATTTGATGCACATATCTGGTTGAAGGAACACCTTAACCTCTTTGAAGAATTTCTGTTGTCTGAGTCTTTCAAGTTTTTGTAAAGGTCCTCAAATAAGTTGGCAAATTCTAGTTAGTCTTGTCTAAATATCTCCCACCCCAAAATTCATTTCAAATTAACTCATCCTACCTATAATACCCCTGCATTGTATTGTGTGTCAACAAAAGAATACAATCCATTTACAAAAATGCACAAAGCAAATCAGGATCATACCATGTCTTTAGTAGCCTTAGCCTTGTCTTGAAATAATTTCCATCATTTAGTAGTGACATCTCTATTGAGTTTGAATAATGGGAAATTGATCATGTTTTCTCAAGGCCATCTCCATACAATCTACACAGTACAAGGATATTTTCACCTCCTTCACAAAACAGAGGCTACAATATAGGTTCTCTTAAGGATATTTTCACCTTCCTTACCCACAAAAAGTGCTAACAAGTTAGATAAGGCTACGGCTCTACAAAAAGAAATATATAGGTTCTCTTACCTTGAGTTAAATAGGTACCAACACATGACCTAAAATAGTGAGGATTAAGATCAAATCCTTCCATTTAGGTTGATCTAACCCATTATCTCTATTATAAGATATATGTGTTTATTCATTATTTGGCTCATTTATATCTCATTTCTATGGTTAATAAATTGTCATTTAGATATGATTTGCTAATGCATGGGGATGCTTTGTATAGTTATATCTTAGTGAGTTTGATGCATTTTCCTTTCCTTTGTTCATGCAACTTGATTACCGTATAACCTCCTACTAACTATCTTCGTGAGGGAAATGTGATGATGTGTGTAGGGAAATGATGAACATTTATTGCCGATGTAATTAAGAAGTCGAGTTTGGAGCTGGAAATGGGGGGAGAAGACTTTTTCCACCCATCGACCTATAAGTATGGGACTTGTTTCTAATAGTCCCATAGGAATTTATGAGTCTTGGTTAATGTTG